>CM053625.1:209987709-210071310 GCA_028646595.1 Phalanger gymnotis
GAAGAAGAAGAAGAAGAAGGAGGAGGAGGAGGAGGAGGAGGAGGAGGAGGAGGAGGAGGAAGAGGAGGAGGGAAGGGGAAGGGAGAGGAGAAGAGAGAAAAGGAAATGAGAGGAGAGGAGAGAAGAGAAAAGAAGAGAAGAAGAGAAGAGAAGAGGAGAGGAGAGGAGAGGAGAGGAGAGGAGAGGAGAGGAGAGGAGAGGAGAGGAGAGGAGAGGAGAGGAGAGGAGAGGAGAGGAGAAGAGAAGAGAAGAGAAGAGAAGAGAAGAGAAGAGAAGAGAAGAGAAGAGAAGAGAAGAGAAGAGAAGAGAAGAGAAGAGAAGAGAAGAGAAGAGATTTGCTTTTGCATATTCTTCTTATCAGCCCTAGTTCTATCCTCTGGGACCAAGCAGAACTTATCTCACCTTCACAATAGGCCTTCAAAAATTAAAGACTGCTGTTGTCCTCTTTAGATCTTTTTTATTTTTTCTTCTAGGACAAATAATCTAGCTTATTTCAGCCTGTTTCTGCATAGTGTGGCTTTGAATCCCCTCATCATCTTGATTACCATTCCCTAGATGATCTGTATTTTGTGAGCATCCTTACTGTACTGCAACATAGTGAGCTAAACATGGTACTGCAGATATTGTCTGATTAGGGCAAACCACAAAGACTCTCACATCTCTCATTCTAGGCACTATGCAGCTATTAAAGCAGCCTAAGATGAAATTTGCTTTTTTTGGTTGTCATTACACTCTGTTGACTCATTTTAAGTTTATAGTCTGCTACTCTCCCAAGTTTTCTAACCAGATCTTATCTATCCTATATTAGTAAAAATTAATATTTTTAGCCCAACGAGGGCTTTAGATTTATAATTACTGAATTTTATACTGTTAGATTAGGCCTATCATTCTAGCTTGCCAGGATATTTTTTGTAACTTGATTACGTTAGCCCATATGTTAGCCACCTATCACACAATCCAAAGACTTAATAAGCATAAGACTAAAACAAATCCCTGAAGTGTTCCACTAGAGAACTTTCTTCAGGATGATGTTGTTACATGAATTGTTTTTCTTTGAGTTCAATCTTTTAAATCTACCTAACTTAAATATATTATAGTCCACAATTCTACATCTTATCCACAGTGATATTCTGAGCCACTTTTTACAATGCCTTGCTGAAATTAGATCTATAAATTGCTTATTAGCATTCATGTATTGCTTTAAGTTTCACAGAGCCATGAATATATTATCTCATCTAATCATATTGTATGTATGTGTATTTGTATACCACATATTATGAGTGTGACATTCTTTTGGTCTACCTATCTAGTAATTCTGTCCAAAAACAGAAACAAATCAGAAACATCTGATTTGCCTTTGATGAACCTATGTTGGTTCCTTGTGGTCTCTGGGATCTACCATACTTTCAGTCCTTAGCCCTCTGCACATTTACATACACATATGTAGGATTAGACTATATTACATCTACTATCCCTTGTGACTTGATATCTCACAATTCTATGTGATGTCATAAGGCTTA
This sequence comes from Phalanger gymnotis, assembly GCA_028646595.1. NCBI lineage: Eukaryota > Metazoa > Chordata > Mammalia > Diprotodontia > Phalangeridae > Phalanger > Phalanger gymnotis. The sequence continues at coordinate 209,989,230 of CM053625.1, forward strand.
GTCTAGTGCTTTTAACACCTTTGTAGACAGAAAAAATGGAGTACCTTTTGCCGAGTGACAAATCTCCCTAGTGAGTAATTACCAGCTGGCTGGTCAGCCATATAACAAAAGTAATAATATGAGGCAAGGGAATTCTTATTCAACAAGGAGAATTAAGAATAATCGGCATGAGCAAGTCTTTTAATCCTAGGAAAAAAGTACTTTTCAAACTACTTTTCAAAATAAGTACTTATCAGCCTCTACCTAGTGTAGTAGGAAGGCCGAATTTATAATCTCAAATATAATCATGTATATGTTTGAATGGTTCGAAATCTCAAGGTATGAGAGATTCTCTAAGGACAAAACAACAAGAAATTTATTTAGGCCCCACCGCAGCAGAACCGTGAACCAGCCTCCCCATTCCAACATCTTGACAAAAAGACTCCAGGCCCAGAAAGCCCATCTCACAAGAGTAACCAGGAGGCCACAGAAAAACAAGATAGTATTTAGCCAAATCATTTTTAATGGCCTCACGTTCCTGCTCTCACTCCTGGGTCTACACACAGGTAAGCCCTGCTTTCGCAGCTTCTTGCCTCCGCAGCTTCTGGCTTCTGCAGCTTCCGGCTTCCGCAGCAGCTTCCCCTTCCGCTGAAACTGTCTCTTGGCTCACCTTTCCTCGCAGCTGAGCTTCTGGCATTCTCAAGCCCCACCTCAACGACCAGAGACCATTGGTTCCCGAGCTGGCCCCTCCTAAGTCACCAATCCACACCCACACAGGTTTCACACCTGACAGGGCCCTGGGCCTGGGGCTTAGCACTTAACAGCTGAAAGTACTTCTACTCAAAAGAAACAAAAGCCATGCTAATGAGACAATTTTGCTTAACAACACACCTAGTCATCAGGGAATCTAACCAACTCACCACCTATTGACAATAAGTGGTCATCCTGAATTGTCTTTTCAGGGCATATGCCAATCCCAAGGGCAATTCTCTAAACAAGCAAGCTGCTGGTGTCTTTAGAGCTAAGTATGGAAAAGCTTTCAATTGATCTTGTATGTCTCGTGTCTCTTATGTGTCTTGTGAATACCAAGATTTCTCAAGCATAACTCAGTCACATTGTTGAAGATCTTGACAATGAATTTAATATCCTTTATTTCTTTTATCACTCTTCTGAGCCGAAGTTGTAGCTAGAAAGTAAACTTATTTCATCTTCTCTCTTAGGTAAGGGATGGACCATCATGTTGTGTAGGCAGTCTTTCTATCCTTGCAGTCACCAAAATAAATAAAAAATAAATTTAAAAATAAATAGGTATATCCCATGCCCAAACATAATTGACACTGGCATTAATCCTAGTAGAGTTGCATGTATGTACTAGGAAAGCTATGTGTTGTTTACACTACAGTTTTTGTTCTCGTCTCAGAATCCTGGCATATTCAATTGAAATATACTGTCGTGGATTCCCTTGAGGGTGATTAGATATAATTGTAGATGTCTTGATGCCAGCCAAAGCTACTATGTCCTTGAGTTTTGTGTTTTCAAATTTGTCTTGGTCTGAAAAGATACTTGTAGAAAGTCATATGCTAAGGAATTTCTCTCAACCCTTTAGCAATCATAGGAACTTTCAGGTTTTGGGTTGGATGTGTCTTATGAAATAGTCAGTTATTACTGATAAGCCATAGCTTATGTTCTTCCTATCATTTTTAGAAAGAATATGCTAAGTGTATGGTAGTATTTCTATTGATCAAATGTGTAGCGTAATTTTATCATACTTTTCTTTGTACATATATAGAACATCTGACACTTCTTGGTAACATCTTCAACCATCTTGCATCATCAGAGTCTGTTTTTTATTAACCTTAAGGTCCTTTCTTGACCCATATGTCCAAAGTCATCCTGTAAAGCTTTCAGGGCCATGAAGCAATATGAATTGGGTAGCTCCATCTGCTTCCTGATACCATCTCTGTGTTCAGTGACAATCTGTTATAGTATTCAATTTCTGGTCCAATTTCTACCATTGTCTGTACATCAGGGTACTCTCAAGGCAATGGCTTGCTAAGGGCAACCCAAGGGTGTCAGTCTATCTGGGGTGTAAGTACTAATGAGGTAAATTGAGGAGGGCAACTCTAATGAGAGAAGAGAATCCATAGACAAGAAATTGCCTTCCCAACAATTGTTAAAGGAAAGCAGCAGGAATGGACTGCCAAGATTGGGGCAGGTACAGCCCATGGACTCAGCAGGGTGTGGAGGAAGAATGCTAGACACCATGTACCTCTGCCCCAGGGGCTACAGCTAGATTTCAGCTAAAAGAACCAGAATCTCTCAAAACTGGTAGGAGGGAGACAGTGGAAACTCCCCAAAATCTAGATCCCAAAATCTAGCCTCTGGAATTCTTGCAACCTGATGATGGGCAATGACCCACAGCTTTAGAGGAATACTTTTGTTGGAAGAAACAGCCTTGGAAAATTACATTAATGTAATTAAAAATATTAATCCATCACTTACTTCCCTCTTTGTACTGTAGTGTGTATATATGCATATATATGTTTGTAAATAAACATACATACACACACATATATGTATTATTGAACTGATACATATTACTTATTTTACTTACTGGCATAATTTTATGTCTTAAGTTCAAAAAAAAGAAAATTTTAATTTGTTTCTTTTCTGGTCATTATTATTTGTTTCATATCATGATTATTACTGAAAGTAATGTTGATGAAGGGAAGAAGGAAGTGTTAAAAGTTATATGACAAACTAGATATGCCACTATTTCAAGGGACTGAGAGTTGAGTCTTTAGGCATCACTGCTTTCTTGGCTTGTATTTGTTCTTTCAGTCTTACTTCAGCTCTTACTTCTCAGTTTCTGAGCAAAAAGGATTGGTTCATATATTCTACTGACATGTTATCTGATGGACGTTCAGACTTTCAGTTGTCCTACCATTTTTTTGCAATCCATCTCTTTGGGTGTCACAAATGGCCTTGACTCATTATTTTCTTAGGTGTAACCGTAGCTTTGGTGATTTGTGGCTTTAAGGATGGGTCATCTGCATTTTTCACTCTCTTCTCCCCTCCCCCAACCCAGGTAATGGTATTTGTTGAATTTGTAATTGGCTAGTGATGATAAATATGCCTGGTATGCATCATCTAATTTGGCCACTGTCAGTGGATTGTTGTCAGTCTGCTATTGCAAATTTCCAGCACATCCAAAGTCTTTGACCTCCTCAGCAACAGCCCATTTCAAAATCAAGAACTCCTGGTTGGAAATGGGAGTAATGACTCTTGCTGTCACTGAGATCTCTGCTGGCAAATGCAGTTGGTCTGGTGACCATCCCACTTTCAGCACAAGGCAACTCTAAGACCTCTAAGCTAGCATCTCTATGCAAAACAAAAAAGTTTTGATTGGATTTACATAGGCCAATACTGGCATGTGTATGAAGCAGTTGACTAAATCTTTTTGTTTTTGGGGGGTTTTTTTGGTTTTTTTTGAGGGGTAAAGGTAGGGCAATTGGGGCTAAGTGACTTGACCAAGGTAACACACCTAAGTGTGTCAAGTGTCTGAGGTCTGATTTGAACTCAGGTCCTCCTGACTTCAGGGCCTGTGCTCTACTCACTGCACTACCTAGCTGACTCCAGTTGACCAAATCTTGTTAAGCTTATTCATATCAGTCCATCTATCAGTCTCCAAAGTGCTTTGAGGGTTTTCAGACAACTTTGTATATCTTTCCATTCTGTTTCTGCGCCTCTGTACCTGAATAGTCGTTCAGTAATTTGATAATAGCATCATAGTCCTTGGAAACAATTGCATTAATCACAAAATTCTAGAAAAGTCCTTGTATCTCAAAGGTCTTTCTGACATGGCCAAGTCAACAACCTTATATTTCCTCTGGAATGGTACTCATAGCTCTTTTGATGCTATTTTATTAACATATTTCACAGAGGCTCTGCAAACGTGGCATTTGTCAATTGAAAACTTAAGGGCATTTACTTCAATCTCTGGAGTTCTTAATCTGGTGTCCACAGACCCCTTGGGGGTCCATGGATAGATTTCAAGGGTCCATGAACTTAAACAGGAAAAATAGAATCTTTATTTTTACCAACCTTTTGTTCTTTTGTAATGTAGTATAGCAAACTCACAAGGTGAGGAGGAAAATAGCCGTTAGCTAGTGTAGTCTCAGTTGTGACCTCCATGCCTGCAGTGTGTAGCACACAGTGAGGGTTTCCATGTTCTCTCTGTGGGTCCAATCTTATATATCATATGAGACAAAGAACCAGGATGATACCAATGGGAGAGTGCCCTCTTATCTAAAGGAGCAATAAAGAGATAGTATTTTCTAAATTATCTAATAAGGATGGAGGAATGTGGAGCAGGGCAGTGACTTAACTGTACAAGTGCCTTTCTATCAAGAGGCTGAAATGGACAAGCAGAAGGGCTGGGACTGTATGATTCAAATGAGTATTCTACAGCCAACAGTAATCCTGCACATTTTATTTTATGCATAAAAATTTTTGAGATGAGATCTCATAAACCCCTACTTAGCTCATCCCTTATTTTCATCAGACTCTCCTAATATTCTTTCAGAATCTTTCCAAAGATAGCAATGTTGTCAAAGTTTACCAACACTTAAAATAGTTCATGTCTCCAACTACTTTCTACATTCGTTTTTGAAACATAGATAGTATTCCGCAATGATGTCTTTGAACATGTACTAACACTGGCAAAAATTCAGCTGGGAAGATCTAGCCTTCTTATCTTCCTCTCTCAAAGGAATCTGGTAGCAGCCAATGCAGAAGTCCAATATGGAGAACCACTGTCTGCCTCTCAGTCCAGGGCATCTTGAACTCTGGTGTGGTGCATATCATGATCCACTTTGGTCCTTTCGTTCAGGGTTCAGTAATCTACACATGTATGAATCTTTCCATTTTTCTTTGGAACCACCACTCTAGCCAATGCATAAAGGCTGTTAGGATCTGCGATGATGCCATTGGCCAGAAGGTTCATGGCCTCATGGTCTCTGAAGTGATCCTTCACAGACAAGAAAATTTTCCTGATTATTCTGGAGAAGCTAGTATTATTCTTTTTCTTTGTGAAAAGGGCAGATCCAAAATAGGTAAACATGTATCAGTCAGTCCTGTGAGACAAGTGAGTGCCATTCTAAAAGGTTGAGTGTTAGCCTCCATTACATCTGATTGATCAAAAGGAGTTCAGGTTCAGATCCCTGAATCCAGAATGGCTGAGATGGGCACCATGAAACAGAAAGTGACCACAAAATGGCTGATCTTGCTTGACCTCTAGCTAACAATTAGAACCTCTGCCAGGTCCAAGGGGCTGGGGCACTATACTCTTTCCATTTTTATTAAGGGGACCCTCTTAGCTCTGGACCCAGGGACACAGTGGACCAGGTTCAGTCCAATGAGAATTAACTGCCTAGAAAAAAGGCCAAACTATTTTTATTCTTCTATCTCAGCACCCTGGACAAAAATTACATAAAATTTTCATTTTGTCTTATGTCTAAAGTATCCCTAAGGGTACATATTTTACAGTGTAGATCACATAGGAGATAGGTATTTATTTCTTGCCCACTAAAAATATTAAACACAAAAGGCTTTCATAAAAGAACGTTGACAAAAAAATTAAATAAGCTAAACAAGCAAATTTATTATACTATTAGAAATTTATACTTAAAATGTCAAACCATTAAGCAGTTGCCAGGAGTGTGGAATACACATTTTCCTCTCTAATTTGTCTCTGTTCTGTATCCTTTGAGGTAGATGTTTTCTGTAACTCACACGGTCACCTGCAAGCCTGATCATGTCCATCTTGTTAGGTGTACAATCAGGCCGAGAACCGCAAAATAGAAAAGGAAGCCAGAGGCCCAGCATGAGGCTCATCTAACTGAGCCCTCCTATTCTAGCTACCATGTGGAAACAGTAGATATCCTGCCAGGGTGTTGGTGGAGGACTAGCCCATCCACACCCCTCACAGGAAATTCCAGTATTATTTAATGCCCCTTGGAGGGTAGAAGGAAAATACAAGGTTTTTAAAGTCCACTGTCATTAACTCCTCCTGATTATTAGCCAATGAGGGGATTTCTTCATCAACCCCAAAGTATCCAAGTCCTTAGCACTGCCAGAAGCAGCCGTGGAGTTTGTCATTCCTAAAACATCAAGCACTAAATTAATACAGATGGTTAGGTGGAAGCAGGTAGAACAACTCTGTCCATGGCATGTCCTATTATGTGTTGAGCATGTATGAATGTAATAGAATATTGTGTATATGTGTGTGTGTGAGAGAGAGACAAACAGTCTAGCCTAGTGGATAGAGAACTGGCCTTAGAGCCAGCAAGACCTAGGTTCAAATCTTGCTTCTGATATATACTGTCTGTGTGACCCTGGGTAAGTCACTTAATCTCTCAATACTCTGGACAGCTCTCTTAAGAATGTAAGTTGTCTGCAGTGGTAAAGGGAGTTTCATCAAAGGGGAATTCTATGTGCATATGAAATCACAGACCTACTCTCTATCCCCTATGTATATGCATGAATACATGTATGTATGTTCATAAATATACATGTAATTTAGCTTTAGGTTTGACTGCTGTCTGGGAAACAGATAGAAAGATGAACCCCAAAATAACACCAGGAATGGAGAAAACCTTGGCTAGGGAGGACAGTCAGCTTAGACATAGTTTGTAGTGGCTAAAGAGAACTCTAATGCAGGTAATCCATACTTAGATAATTAGGTATTTTGTAGGTTCATTTTTTGTGCTTTTTTTCCCCCTGAAAATTACTTAGAAGTATTAAAGTAAAAAGAAATATAATACTGCTAAGTCTAAGGAATATGATTCTACAAAATTGTATGAAAAGCTACCACACAAAAATGATTACTAAGAAAACATTTACTGAGTATTATAATTAATGGTGATCATAATATATACAGTGTTTCCATATGGGTTCTTACCCAAGTATAATTTATTGATGTCGGAATATAGAAGAAAGTGAGGAAATATGTTAATCAGACAAAAGTCACTAGGGAATTTCTTTTATATTTCTCCTGTATGTGCCACAACACCTCTGGGATTCAGTTAGAAGCAGATCAGGGGTTCATAAGTTAATTAGATGCCTCAGAGTATAGAGCACTAGGCCTTGGAGTCAGAAAGACTGTAGTTCAAATCTAGCCTCAAATATTTATTAGTTGTGTGACTCTGGGCAAAGTCACTTAACCTCTCATTGCCTTGGAGGCAGTTAGGTGGCTCAGTAGATAGAGCTCTGGGCTTGGAATCAGGAAGACCCAAATTCAAATGTGGCCTTGGACACTTAACAGCTGCGTGACCCTGGGCAAGCCACTTAATACTTTTTGCTTCAGTTTCCTCATCTGTTAAATGAACAGGAGGAGGAAACAGCAAACTACTCCAGTCTCTTTGCCAAGAAAACTCATGGACTGTACTGGCACGCTATGGTCCAAGGGTCACACAGAGTTGGACACAACTGAACAACTGATCAACAAGGGCTTACGCTGTTATATATTCAGGAGGATAAAGGGAGCTGCTGCCTCTTATGGAAAGAATAATCTAGAATCAGCAGATCCCAAGCACATTAGAATATAGCAGGTATGAGTAAGCTAGATAAGGATGCACATGGAAGTTGATAAACAAAACAAAGTAAAATTTTCTTTGGTAATCGTTGGTAGCCTTTAATAGACTCATCAAATCATTTTAACTATTTCTATGATTCACCACCACTACCGCCCCTTCCATCCTTCTGCGAGAGTCTGACAAGACTATATCACAGTATAGTGATCTTCTAATCAAAGATTTCAAATGTGCCTGTCTCTCACTAGAACAGAGCAATACTTTATTCTTCGCATAGTCTTTTAAAGAAAATCGATAGTTATTTGTTTCGTTCCCCTCTTTTTCTCTCTTTGCTTTCATAACCCATTCATTCAGTGAATTCTTCCAAAGCACTATTGGAACTAATGGAGCTTTCCAGGAAATGCCAGTGAAAAAATACATTTGTGTAGCCTTGGCGCTATTGTTGCCCACAATTCTGTTGAGTAATTTGAGTAGATGAAGACATAAGGAGATGATAATGGACAGACTGCTGAACTGGGAAATCAAGGGACTTGTCCTTTGTTCCCATTCTTCCAAATGTGACCTTGGAAACATCCTTCGTAGGCCACACTTCCTATAACCTAAATTTCAGTTATGCTATGAAAGTTATTTAAATGAAATTTTAAAATTCATAATCTCAGAATTCTTTGCGTCCCTTCAAAGACATTTTTAGTATTTTTTTTTCTATGCAGCAGTTGGTTCTGTACTATTGCCATCCCATCATATCGGAGTGATTCTTCTCTTCCACTCAACCTTAGGAGTCGTTCTTCAATCACGGCTGAGTCACAACCGGATTTAATATCTATTGTTGGTTTCCAGAAATGCCACTTCTCAATTACATTTGCAGTCCATACTTGGTGACTAGGTTACAGAGCAAGCTACCATATGCTAAGGAAAAGTTTGATTCCTTCTGTTCTCAACTAAATCCTGAGGTGGAGGACAGGAATTAAAGTCATGAGCTATAATTCATTCAGGAAATCTCTATCCAAACAATTTATTCAAGGCTCCTCCCCACCCCTAGTCATGCATTAGAATTCATGTCAAACCACAGTTTTGAAAAGATGTGGGACTTGTGTGTATTATGGGCAGAACCAGGTACAGGAATTGGGAAGCACTACATAATAGGTGGCACAGTGGAAAGAGAGCTGGGCTCAGAGTCAGGAAGACCCAAGTTCAAATCTGGCCTCAGACACTAGCTGTCACTTAATGCTGTTTGCCTCAGTTTCCTCATCTGTCAAATGAACTGGAGAAGGAAATGGCAAACCACTGCAGCATCTCTGCCAAGGAATCCCAAAATGGAGTCACGAAGAGTTGGACACGACTGAACAACAACAAACAAAGATTACAGTCACTTCTAACCTTCCCAAAAATCCATTTGCAGTGTGGCTGATGAAAAATGGGTGAAGAGAGATACAAAGAAGATATGTTCAGCTAGACACTTGGGAGGGTGCAAAGCCAGTGCAGTGGGATTAATGGAACAAACACACTGTTGCTGTGTTTGTCTCAGTCTATGAAGGAAATGCTCTGTATCTTCCTCTGTTTCTGTGTACTAGATATCCAGAATGTACCACAAGGCACTGGGGCATGAAAAGTGTTAGGATCTGAAAAACCTTGTAGCAGTGTTTTGCACCTTCTGAAGGGAGCCCATAAGGGTTGTTCTTCCCCCTCCCCCACTAAGGAAGGAAGAAACCTAGTTCTACAGCAGCAGAGAGCAAACAAAGCTAGTATGATAGACTACTGGCCAAAAGTCTTCATTTGATTATTCTGGAATATTTCTATCCTTCAATGTCCATTTCTAGCTATTTTTTTTCCTTCTATTTAAATCTTCTCTGGCCTATTTCTCCATAGAACTTTCTATCCTGTCCCATGTGGTCCATGTGCTTTCCTATAGGTAGAAATTGCTCAAGATGGAAAACTAGATGAAATGTTTTTTTAAGCATCCTGAAAATGTATCAAATTTAATCAGGTGGTTAAATTGAGCATATCTGAAAATAAAACTTCTTTCCTCAAGAGAAATACTAATAATTCCAAATATTATTTCATACTAACATGAACACAAATGTACAAAATGGATATTCAAATATGCTCTGCTATAGTCAGTCAATAATGAAGAATTTAAAGGGCATTTTTTCCCCCAGTGAGATTTTTAGAAACTGCTCCATATGTTTTAAAGATTATTAATTCCAGCTACAGAAGTCTCTAGTACAATCATTTTGGCCTGAAATAATTCCTCTATAATATGCAGAAAGCTGCTAATGTGCCTGTGTCAGTAATTTTAGTTTATAGAAAATAAATTTAGAAAATATGACTGCTTTTTAAATAGTACACGATTGTTCTAATTATGGAGAATATTAATGAAAGTCATAGCTTTAGGCAGGGAAAGTTATAGTTGCATATTTAAGGATGGATTTGTCAAACACTTGTAAAACACTTCTGCAGTGAGATGTCATTTTTGGCTGTGAATATAATTTTGGTGGAGATTATAAAGCAAATAAAAAAAGAGATGGGAGGAAAAAAGCTTCCAGTAAAAAAAAAAATCTTGAGCTTTGAGATTATTGCAACTGAAATGGAAGTTATCTGAAGCTTAATTTTTATCTGTGACCAAGGCTCAGCTCTAGACAGAGTTGTGAAGTTACTGAAGATAGCCCTTTGTCTCTCCTGGTACGTTTCCCTTTCCTGCCCATTCCTCCAGCATGGCTTGTTCAACATTGGCTGTGAACTAAGATGTCCTATAATTAATGCTCTGACCAATAAACTACAAACTTTACAGGTGTATTTGCATTTTAATGGGTGCTAGGTGACAGTGGATAATGTTGGATTTGAAGTCAGAAAGACCTGATTTCAAATTTTGACTTATGCACTGGGCAAGTCACTTACTCCCTCCCCACTTCCAGCCTCAGTTTCCTCTTATGTAAAATTGGGATAATAGTAACACCTAGTGTGTAGGATTTTTCTGCGGATCAATTGAGATGATATATGTAAAACACTTTATATATTTAAGTGTTATATAGATGTTAGCTGTTTTTTATTAATAGATCACTCATGAAAACACTAATAATAAAAATCTTACATTTGTATAGTTTTTGAATCATAAAACACTTCTACCTATATTAGAGTGTTCAATCCTGAAGAGCATTGCAAAATTGTAGGAATGAAAGGACAAGAATAGAATGATAAGTGGTAATTCTGATATTTTATAACAGGCTTCTTCATATTCTACTATGTCAACAGCTGTCTATTCAATCTGGCTGTGAGACCTAGAGAACATAGATATGTCTAGACACACCCACACAGGTATTTCTACTATATGATGGACAAACCAATCAAAAGACCATTCAAATAACCGAAAAAATACAAAGTGATATTTTGTTTTTAAATTGATGGCTAATTTTTAAAAATAAGTTGAGCTAGCTGTATATATAGATACAATCTGTGAAATTACACAGGTTCCTGTAAATAGTCTAAAAAAGTCACTGATTAAAGGGCTTTAGTAACATTTGGGGCTTGGAAGCCAGCTAGCTGTTTTTCTCCTACCCAGGAAGCACTGGACCGTTGCTATAATATCAAAGACTAGCCCCATATTGTTCCTGGGTGGTGGTAGGTAGGAAAGCGGGAGTTGAGGAAACAACTTTTAAAAGAAGCATGAAAGGGTGCAACAATCGAAGCATTCTCCCACATTTGCCCGTTCTCTCTCTGAGTACCCCTCAGCATACATAGATTAGCCTTAATGACCCACTCTAGCTCAATGACCAGAGTTCTGGTTTCTGGTAATTCTTTAGAAGAAGACTTCCTGACTGGGAGATAAGAACCTTCTAGGAAATCTCGCAGCTTTACATCACAAATTTCTTGTCTAAATTCTACCACAGTTCTTCCCTGTGTAATGTATGCTGGGAATTCATCGGGTGTCCTAGAAAGGAGGGGCTTGCCACTCACTACTGTACAAGTCCCTTTCTCTCCTTCCCTGTTGATCTCAAATGAAAAGTAGATGTTCCTCTCAAAAAGGTTAAAGGACCTGAGTCTCAGATGAAGATACAGTTTGCCCTCTTACTCTGTAGCTTTATGAGCATTTCCTTTCTTCGAGCCTGTCTAGAAGAGGATTCGTGTTATTCTGTGCAACATGGAAGATTAAATGCACATCTTAGAAGTGTAGGAATGTTGAATATACATGTTTTCACTTTTTAGGAGGTGATAGAAGCCATTGCTGAGTGTGCATTTAAGACATCACCATACCCGATCCTCCTTTCGTTTGAAAACCATGTGGATTCGTAAGTAATACATAATTTCACTAGGGTAATTTTTTTAAATTATTCAGGAGGTATTTAATAGTTTATCAGGTACAAGATTATTTGGCATTTATTAATGCTATCATTTTAGATCTTATATATTATGTGAGATGTTTCATCCTTGCAGAGAATTTACATTTAATTTTTATTAAAGTAAAATACTGAAATTAGACAGATGATGGTCATATCAGGAATTTTAATTAAATATTCTCCTTTTTTCAAACACAGTAGAACATACTTACATTTGTTATATCTCTAAAGTCTGATTCACAGAAGGCAAAATTAGTCACAGCCCCGCTTTTGTGTATTTATTTCCACACTGTGAGGTTCACAAGCATTTTCACCTAATAAAAATTTCCAGTTGATTTTGCATAAACCAGGCCCACACTTGACATGTACTAGGTGTCTCTATGCTCAGTATTTGAGGAGATAAGTCATACCTGGCTTTTAGAGGAAGCAGGTAGAAGGGGATGGGGGTGAGGATCCATCCCCACAACCCTGAATTCTTAGGGATGTCCCCAGGCACTTCTTCCACATTGTCATAGAAACTATCATTAGTGGCTGAGGAAGCAGGATTCTTTGGATTGGTTTTCTAGAAGAGTAAGGAGTGGATGCAGAAACAGATCATCGTTTGAACTGCCAACAACTTTCCTGCTTCTGGCTATAATCTTATGCATTCCTGGTCACCATTTCTACTTTCTCATCATATTTTTCTGAGGCCTTTAATTAGGTAGCTGAAGGCCAGGGTCAGAAGGTTCCTAAAAAAGTAGTTAAATCATATTGTACTATATAAATAGGAACGTGACCTATACGTTTGGAAAGCAGTGATCCTGCAAGGTTCAGCATTAGACAGAGCTTTGCAATGCCAGGCCAGACTTTTGTGTAAAATGGATGAGGAAGAAGCACATAGCCTGTTGCCTGGAAACTTCAAAGTCTGAGAAGTCAGGTATCTACTCTTCTTGGATGGCTCTCTCTTCCACATTAAGCAGATCATCACCCACTCTGTATCTCTTCTTCTAGTTTTGTTAATATTTGAAATGTTTTCATATTTATTGATGTATTTCTCTTACTGCTTGATTGAACATGAAGATCATTTATATTTAGCAGCTTGATATTAAATTTATGATAAAACGGGAAGTTTTAAGGGCCTATAACTAGATAGACAGAGTTTGACAAGATTTGACTATAGTATGCATTTATACTCATTGATTTCTGTTTCTTTACCTATATTCACATATACATACAAATATGTATATATATATATCATAAAACAGGCAAAGTAACATTGAAATATAATCAATATTTGTTCTTCAGAAATTCAAGGATCCAAATCTGGGGTTTTGGAATCAAAGTGTATAGAATTTACAGTATTGATGCCCCTGTGGTCTCAATCATCAGTCATTAGTCAATAGGCATTTAAGCACTTTCTATGTACCTGGGACTTTGATGAGCACTGAGCATACAAAGAAAGACAAAAAACACAATCCCTGTCCTTATGGAGCTCCCACTCAAATGGGCGATAAAATATGCAAATAACTGTATATGCTATATATAAATGGATATTTATGTGTGTATATATGTGTGTATATATATATCTGTATAAAGTGTGTATAAATATACACATATATGCATACACAGATGCATATATGTGTGTATACATATACACATATAAACATACATGGGACAAATGGAAGATAAATTTCATAGGGAAGGCACCCTCATTAAAAAGTATTTAGGAAGCCTATTTTGGCTTCATTTCACTCTGGGGGAATATTTTTAACAAAATTCAATTCTTAGCCAAACTACCTATAAAAGATCTTAACCATTTGCCAAAAGAAGTTAGTAACAGGAATTGAAACTATATCCCTCTCTCCCCGTTTTTAACCTTTATTTGCCTTTGTATCTATTGGTAAAATAATGAGTGATTTCCAGATTATTGATTTCTTCTGACCAACTAAGTCATAACAATTGCTTCCAAAGGGATATCATCACCATCATTTATACCACATATTTCAACTTTATATTCCTAAGTCATTTAAATTTTGATGATTAATACTTGTATAGTCTAATAAAGAGAATAACTTGATTCTAATTATGCAATTTTTTTAAATGGAAAAGGCTATACATTATATGTTTCTTCTTGCATTCATAAAATGCATAATTTTTAAAAAACTGTACTTTACTTATGTATGACTATGAGAGGCCATCTGATAAAGGGTGCAGATCCTTAGTATATGGTACTTTTAAGTTAGATTCACCAGCACTGTATTCATTGTGTTCATGGTTTGTTTACTAAGAAGGGTTTGGTATTCTTATCATCTTTTTATGTCAATATAAATTTTTAACACGGTTGAACTTTGTATGCTAGAAAGCGTGCTGATTCTGCAATCAGAAAATCATAATTCAGCCCTTAGATCTGCCCCTTACTACCTATGTAACCAACTCACTTAACCTTCTTCTGTGCCTCAACTCTCTTATCTATGAAATGAGAGGGTGGGACTTATCTTTTAAAGTCCACTCTGGCTCTACATCTGTGATCCCTATGACCTTCAGTGTGATCATTGTGACTTTCATAAATGTGAGTTAGTTGTATTGTTTGTTTTTTTTTTTTAACTCTTGGATAAGTCATGTCTATTTTATTTATTCTATATTCTGATAACACCAGAGACACCTTAATAAAGTAGAAGGTTATGGTACTTATTATTAGTCATACACATCATTATTCATCATAGAGTGTTATTATTATCTTTTGTTTTGCCATCACTTTGAGAGAAATGGGCTTGTGTTTAAAATTTTTTTTCATGCTTCCAGTGCTAAAGCTTTGGAGTCAGTGGCATCCTTCAAAGACAATGAATTTAGAAAGCTAAAAGCACTCAAGACAAAACTATTGCAATATTTGCTTTCACCTGATCTAGAAACCTTTTGCCAACAAAGGTCTTTACAATTCTTTTCAGTGACTATCAGACCAAAGTTTTGATCCTAGAGATTAAAATTAATTCCTGGAATCCTCAAGAAAAGTGAAAGAGGATAATATCAAAAGTATTGTCATTGTTATATTAAGCACAATGCAATTTCTCATTATATATTAAATAATTATTAAACTGTATCATAGCTGAAGTCACTACATGATTAAAGAAAACAAACATGGCATTTTTCTGATAGCATACTATAATTACATAAAATATTAAATTATTTTTTAAAAATCTGACGACACTGAAATAGCTTTGTAAGACTCAGCTCTACAAGTCATACAATAGAACAAATTTTCTGGTCCACATTTCATAATAATTCTCATTATAATTATTACTACTCTACATTTATATAATACTTTACATATGTTACCGAATCTCAGAGTCAGAAGGGACCTAAGAGTCCATCGAATCCCATCCATTCTGAACAAGGCTCTTATCTACAGTATATCCAACAAAAGGTTACCCAGTTTTTGCTTAAAGGCTTTCAATAAGAGGGCACCCACCACCTCTTAAGGGATACAATTCAGTTTTTCAGATTACTGCAATTTAGACATTCTTAATTGTTTTTGTGTGGTAGACCCCTTCAGCTGTGTGCTTTTATCAGAATAATGTTGTTGTTACTGTTTAATTATTGAAAGAAATACTAAATTTCAATTAGAACTTAATGAAAAAATAAACTTTTTCCCACGTTAGCTTCTAAACCCCATGAAATCTATCCGCAGATTCCTCAGAGGGAGTCCATGAACCCCAGCTTACTCTAATTGCTGAGGTTTTTCCTTGCCTCTGTATATGTATCTCTACAATATCCAAATATTATTCCTAGTTCTCTCCTCTGAAATCCAGCAACAACAGATCTAATTTTCTGTGTGACATTGTCAAACGAATATGACCTTGTCTTTCCTTTTTTTTCTGGCTAAACATCCTCAGCTCCTTCATCTGGTTTTTAGATGCCATAAGCTCTAGTCTCTCCACAATGCTGAGTACTTTCCCTGGCAGGAACTCCCTATTACTTCCAGGATCAAATGTAAAATCCTCTGTTTGGCTTCTAAAAACCATCTGCAATCTGGCCCTTTCTTTTGTTTTCGATCTTCTTATACTTCACTCTTTTCTAACTACTCTATGACCCAGTATCTGGCTGCCCTTCTTACTGCTCCTTGGACATGCACATAAGATCACAAGATTTTATCTTTCAGGGCTGTGTCTTGTCACTGGTTCCTCTCTGCTCCCTGGGCCTAGAATGTGTTTCCTTCTCATGTCTGCCTGCCTTCCTTCCTTCAAGACTCAGCTTAAGCCCCCACTTAAAAAAGTCAGCAGGCCTTTTGTTATCTCCTCCACTGTTTGTGCCATTCTTCTAAGATTACCTCCTATATAAAATTGTACAGGTATGTGGTTGGTTGTATATTGTCTCCTCCATTAGAATGGAACTTATGAGAGCACAGACAATATTTTTGCCTTTCTTTGTATCCCCAGTGCTTAGCATAGTGCCTGGGACATAGTAAGTCCTTAATAAATACTTGTTGATTGACTGATATAATTTATCTGATATAATTTTATTTAATAAAATTCACTATCCAGAACCAAATAGATCATGGCAGACATAGCTTAATGGGGACAAAGACAGAGTGGGATATTCATGATGCCTCTCTAAATTGCAACCTAAATTCCCTTTGGTGGCCAAGTGGCATGGTGGGTAGAGTTCCATGCTTAGAGTCAGGAAGACTCATGTTCCTGCATTCAAATCTGACCTCAGACACTTACTAGCTGTGTGACCCTGGGCAAGTCACTTAACCCTGTGTGTCTCAGTTTCCTCACCTGGAGAAGGAAATGGCAAACCACTGCAGTATCTGTGCCCCTCCAAAAAAAATGAGGTCACAAAGAGTCAGACATGACTGAAACAACTTAATGACAACAAATTTACATTAGCTTCATTAGAGATTATTTTATACTCTTGACTTATGTGCCAGTTGTTGTCCAATAATATCCCTGGATTTTTTGCACTCAGTCATTTTCTAATCAGGGCTATCCTAGCCCGGAATGCTGTAGTTGATTATCATTATTATTATTATTGTTTGTTGTTTTAAATATGAGCTTATGTCTTTCTATTTATGCCATTAAACTTCATATTTAATTTCAGATTCAGCCCATCTCATTTATTGTCATGACTCGGTACAGAGATAGGGTAATGATTCTTACCCCTATCTTATGTAAGGGCAGCTATGAGGCACAGTGAATAGAATGCTGGGCCTGGAGTCAGGAAGACTCTTCTTCGTGAATTCAAATCTGGCCTCAGACACTTATTAGCTGTTTGACCATTAGCAAGTCACTTAACCCCATTTGCCTCAGTTTCCTCATCTGTAAAATGAGATGGCTAAGGAAATTTCAAACCACTTCAAGATCTTTGCCAAGAAAACCCTAAATGAGGTCACAAAGAGTCAGACACGACTAAAAAAGACAGAAGAAGAGTAAACATATGAAGATATAGGCTTTGGATGAAAAAGTGAGTTCCTTAAGATCATACCCAAAAAGCAGACTCTGACTTAAATCTAAGTCTTCTGTCAGTGAGAACAGTGCTTGTTCTGCTTTATTATCCAGACTCAGGAGAAAACGTTAAAAATGCACCATAAATCCAAATCACTTAATAAGCTTCCTATTTTAAAGGACTACAGTTGAGGAAAAAAATAGAACTTTTATAAGAGTTCATTTTCCCCTGAAAGACTGAACTATTTTATTCACCATGGTTCTGTTTGTTTGGAGCTTTTTTATAGAAGGAGGTGGGGAAAGAATTGTATTAACTTTAGCAAGCAAAAGTCCGTCTGCAGAATGCCAAATGTCTTAATAAACAACTGAAATCTGGAGGATTTTAAGGAAGACTTTTGAATTGGTTTCAGAAGAAAGATCTGGGTTCAAATCTAGCTCTGTTATCTTCTACCTATGAGAGTTTAGGACAGTTTATCTTTTTAGGCCACAGTTTCCTCAGATGGTAGCTGGGCAGTACAATGGAGAGTGCTGGACCGAATAGTCAAGAAAACCTGAGGTCAAATCCTGCCTTAGACATTTTCTTTCTGTATAAACCTGGACAAATCCCTGAAGCTCCATCTGCCTTAGTTTCATCATGTGTATAATGGGGGCAATATTAGAACCTATCTCCTACAGTTGTGAGGATCAAACTAGATAACACATGCAAAGTGCTTTGCAAAGATTAAAGTGCTGTATAAAAACTAGTTGTCATCTATTATTAAAATGAAGAGGTTTACTATCTAACTTCTGAGGTCTCTTTGGGCTCTAAATCTATGATCCTGTGTGCCCTGAATCTATATGACCCAGCTAAAATAGTTCCAATTTTATGGAAACATCTTAATCATTGACTGATTTTTTTTTCAGTTTTCAGTTTGGGTATTTGAAATCGTATAACTAATATACACCAATTCATTTTACAAAGATTAAAAAAGTACCTAATAAGTATAAGGCCTGTGCAATGAGTAAAGAGATAATAATGAAATAATTTTCACCATTAAGGGAAATGTATGCTATGGGAAAGGATATAACATTTATGCAAATAAGTAAATATGAAGCATATTCAAAGTAATTTCAAGAAGGAGAGAATGCCTTGGGGAGAGAGAGGAGGGAGGACAGGGAAAAGTCTCCTCTTAGAGGAGGCACCCGAGGTAAGAGAAAATGCATGCTTCTGCAAAGTCAGGAAGGAGAAAGATGGAATGCCATGTACAGGGAATGGCTACAAGGCCAATATAACTAGAACATGGGATGAATGAAAGAGAATAATATGAAATAAGACTGGAAAGGGGGGTAGGAGCCTAATAGATTTTGAAGAAATTAAAGTGCCAGGCTGAGAATTTCACATTTTGACCTATAGTTAATGGGAGTGAGGAGAAGGGAAGGAGCAAGGATTTATTAAGTTCCTACTGTGCACTGGGTACTGCACTCTGTGCTTTACCACTATTGTCTCATTTGGTCCTCTCAACAACCTTGGGCAGTAGTTGCTATTATTATCCCCATTTTACAGTTTAGGAAACTGAGGCAAATAGAGGTTAAGTGACTTGTCACAGCTAAGGAGTGTCTTCCCGATTCCTGGCCCAATAATCTATCTGCTGCACCACCTGGCTATATTTAGTAGTCTAATTAAATAATCTAGGTAAAAAATCATCGATGGCTTAAAAAAATTCTTCTAGGCCGACAATGCAACATATCATGTTGCAAAGAGACCTGGACAGAGAAGGAGTGAGAAGAACTAGGACAATGAGGCCATGAGAACTGAGCTTCATCAAGCCTTTTAGATGGACTAACTGAACTGTTAACTGCCTCCTGCCTCGAGATTCCTTGAAAACCTCATCCCATTAGTTAGCTTCCTAGGGAAAGGGTTTCTGTAGAAAAGGAGCATGTTTCTCAGTTAGCCGATTGTCAGTTTACTAGAGCTTCCAGATTCAAAGTGCTTTAATGTAAGTTCTTCCATGGTCCAAAGCTCAGAATATGCTGCATTTGCAAATTCCCTCCTTCCCCCTCGTTTCATCTCCATAGTAGCTGAATGTTTATCCTCTTAACACTTCAGGGTTTTTAGGTTTCTCATTGCAATTTTAATGCCTTTTATTGTTGCAGTTGTAATCCTCAACTGGAGTATTTTTTTTCTCTTTCCCCCCCATGACTTCTACTGTTCAGCCTGCCTCTGCTTTTCTGATTCAGTTCTCCAACAGATGACCGTTTATGCCGGAGGTGAACGAGAACTACTTGACCCCTAAAGTGCATTATAAGTATGGCCTTGGGCTCTTGCGTCTGGTTTGTACTTTCGTTTAGCTGAACCTTAGCTAGCACTTATGTAGAGCTTTAACGGTTTGCGAAAGAGTTTACTCGTATTATTTCATTTGATCCTAATAGCAATCTTGTGAGGAAACTGAAGCTGACTGAGGTCAATGATTTCCCTTGGGTCACACAGTAAGTGTTTGAGTCAGGATTTGAACTCAGATCTTTCTGATTGAAAATTCAGCTCACTATCTATGGTGCAAGCTAGCTGCCAGCTTTAGGAGAAATTTTTTTTTAAATAAATGATTTTCAGGGTCCAGAGAATGGAACTTTCCTTTGGTGTTTGCTACTCTTGCTGGTTTTTTCCCCATGGATTCTCATGGCCAAAGAGTTGCCAAGAAGGAAAAGGAATGAGTGTTTATTGAGCATCTACTGTGCATGAAGCTCTGTGCTGAGTACCACATCTCATTTGATACTCACAATAACCCTGCAACGTAGGTAAAATTATTTGCCCATTTTACAATTGAGGAGACTGAGGCAAACAGATTAAGAGGCTTGCCACATAGTAGTAAGTGACTGAATCAGAATTTGAATTCAGATGTTCCTGAGTCAAGGCCCAGGACTGTATCCACTGCACTATCTAGTTACAGGGCAGGAAAGGGATGATGATTCTGAAAAGTAAACTAGCAGAGTGGCCAGACAAGAGAAAGAAATGAAGAGCCCATGGTGAATGACTAGTTTTTTCTTTCTATAGCCTCTTGATGTATTTTCATTTTTCTTAATTTCGGTTACACTGCACTCCCACATTCCTCTCTTCTATCTCTGTAACTATCCCTTTTTCTATTTCCTTGCCTACATCCACACCCTTCTATTCTAACACTTAAATGTGGGTGCTCACCAAGATTTTTGATCTGGTCCCATCTTCTTCTCTCTTCATACTGTATTTCTTGACAATCTCTTCTATTCCATGGTTTCAAAGATTACATTTAATATCGATTACTCTTAAATATGCAACTCTGTCCTCAAGTTCCCTCTATAGCTCCAGTCATGCATTTTCCTACCTCTTTCTATAGAACTTCGGAGAGATATTCTGCTGATATTTCAATTTCAGTATTTCTAAAATAAACTCCTCCCCTTCCCTGCAAAAGCTGTTCCACTCCTGAATTTACCTATCATCTTAATGGTACTCTGCTCCTTCTCTAGTACTGACTCAGGTGTGGGTGGCCCTCTCTTCACCCTATCATCCCTCATTTCCAGCTCCATTCAGTCATAATGTCCCTATCAATTACATTCTAGCAATAAATAGCATAGACTTTGCAGCTATTTTGCCAAATCCTACTGAAAGTCCCCTCCTATATGAAACCTAATTAACTTGCGGGTGTCCTTAAAATGTAATAGCTCATAAACCCTCACCAGTGATTATCAATTGATATCTATTAGTCAGCCACACTAGTTAGCTTCCAGAAAAGGGTATTTAATGAAAGGTGTAAGTAAGACAAACTGGTATCGAGACATTTCCCCCAGAGGTCTATGATTCACTTTCCCACGAGTATATAAATACAGTCTGGTGGAAAGTGGGCTCAAACTTCAGCACACATGGCAAAAGGTTAACTCACAGTCCCTGGGTGTGAGTTTGAGCCTCTTAACAACCCTTGTACTTGAAAAGTAAGTACGAAAATGACCTCCATGGATGAGAATGATAAGAAAAAATTTAATAGAAGTCATTCTTACTTTCAAATTAAAAAAAATTTATACAAGATCAGGATGGGGAGGGGTATTGCTGAGCAGAAGGTTGCATAGAAAAGATATGGGTATAATAGCAAAGTTCATGCTCCACACAAATAAATCTTGTGACATGACAACCAAAAAAGTAAATCCATTCACAGGCTCCATTAGTGTATAGAACAATAGGTAAGTTAATAATCCCATCAGCTTCTATCCTGACCAGAAAACATCAGGAGTAGTGTATCATCTCTGGGAGACCACCCCAGTCTAAAAAGGACATTGGGAACATGGAGAATATCTAGAGAATTATAATTAGGATGGCAAGGCCCTTGAGATCACACTAGGATTAGTTGAAAGACCTGGGTATTGTTTAGCCAAGAAAATAGAAGACTTAGGGTGAAAATGAGAACTATCCTCAAATATTGGTCAGACGGTGTTATAGAAGTGGAATTTTTTAGAGAGGCCAGACATAGAAGCACAGGGTGGAAGTTGTATTGAGGCAGATTTTGGCTCAATGAAAGGAAGTTGATACTATCCTAAAGTGGAATAGGTTGCCTTGAAAAATCCTGACTTTCCTTTCTACTGAAAGTTCTTCAGTACGAGCTCGATAAACATTTGCCAAGTATTTTGTAGAGGCTGGAATGAGGTCTCTTCCATGCTTAAGATTCCATAATTGTCTTACCCTTAACATTTATGACAAAACATAAATGCATATACTGAAGACTTTAAAAATAACAGTAAAATCTTATACATGGCAAGTAAGGCATGATATAAAGGTGTGAAGTCGTTACAAACAAAAGTTTGTGAGAATCTTGTGAAGAATAAATTGAGATTTAACCTTTGAGGTACCCACTGAAGTTGCAAGAAAATAGAGATTTTTGTCTAAGTTTTTAAATACCATGAGCTCTGTTTGACTTTCATACTACAAGGCCCTACTATTGCTCATTTCAATCCTCATCATTTTGCGCAAGTTGATCCTGGTTTTTTTTTAAATCAATAAGCTCATGATTTATTATAGCACAGTGGTATTCCATCACTATTGTATGTCACAACCCATTCAGCCATTCCCCAATTGATGGGCATCCCCATGATTTTCAGTTCTTTGCTACCACAAAGAGGGCTGATATAAACATTTTAGAACATATAGATTCTTTTCCTTTTTCCCTAATCATTTTAGGAAATAGACCTAGTTGTGGTATTGCAAGGTCAAAGGGTACAGGCAGTTTAATAACTCTTTGGGCATAATTCCAGATTGCTCTCCAAAATGGTTGGATCAATTTACAGTTTCACCAACAGTGAATTAATGTCCCAATTTTTCCGCATCCCCTCCAACATTTGTTGCTTTCCCCTTCAATCATTTTAGCCACTCTGATAGGTGTAAAATGCTATCTCGAGGTTGTTTTATTTGAATTTTTCTAATCAATAATGATTTTAAGCATTTTTCATATGACTATAATTTATTTTGATTTCTTCATTGGAAAACTGCCTGTTCATATGTTTTAACCATTTATAAATTAGGTGATGACTAATATTCTTATAGATTTTACAAAGTTCTTTACATAGTTGAGATATGAGACCTGTATCCAAGAAACTGTCTATGAAAAATTTCCCCCGATTTTCTGCTTTCCTTCTGATCTTGTCTATATTTGTTTTATTTGTAGAAAACCTTTTTAATTCCATGTAATCAAAATGAATCCATTTTATACCTCATTCTGCTCTCTATCTTTTGCTTTTTCACAAATTATTTGCCTACCCATGAATCTGATAAGTAATATGTTCCATGTTCATCAAATTTTCTTGCAAACTCTTTATACCTAGGTAATGTGTCCATTTTGACCTTACATTCTAATGGAGAAATCTTAGATATATAGGTGAATCATGGCCCAGGAAAGGCATTTTGATCCTAATCGTAAAGGAGACCATAGATAAATAGATAGATGCAATCCATTCAGGAACAATAGCTGACTTGATTTCATCATAGTTTCTGATTCTGGAACTAAAGAAGAGGATGTGGAAGAAAGGGTAGGTTCTTGGCATCAAGGTGGTTGGCCAGCTTATGGAGGAGACTGCCAGAGAGGAGGGAGGGAACTGGAGATTTCTTAAAGTGGGATTGCATTTATTTTGTTTGGCTCCAAAGCCAATAAAAACAAGGATTGGGATTTCCAGAAAGGCATATTTAGGCTTTGATATGAGGAAAATCTTCCTAACAATATGGCAAAAGCTAGATGGCCATTTCTCTGGTATGTTGTAGAAAGGATTCTTGTTCAGATATAAATTTGGCTAGAATGAATTTTGAAGTTCCTCCCAACACTGAGATTCTATATTTTCTGAGTTTAAATATCCAAATGCTAAAAAGATGAATACTTGCCTCTTCTCAATAATAGTATTTTTCCAATTACATGTAAAAATAGTTTTAAACTTTCATTTTTATAAGATTTTGAGTTCTAAATTTTTCTCCTTCTGTCCTTTCCCTTCCCTCTCCCCAAGACAGCAAATAATCTGACACAGGTTATATACGTACAATAATTTTAAATATATTTCCACATTGGCCATGTTAAGAAAGAAGAATCAGAACAAAAGAGGAAAGTCACAAGAAAGAAAAAACAACAAAAACATCAAAATAGCTATCTTTGATCTTCTTCCAGACTCAGTACTTCTTTTTCTGGATGTAGTTATCATTTTCCATCAGTCTTTTGGAGTTGTCTTAGATCATTGTATTGCTAAGAAGAGCTAAGTCTATCATAGTTGATCATCACACAATGTTGCTGTTACTGTGTACAGTGTTCTCCTGGTTCTGCTCAGCATCAGTTCATGCAAGTCTTTCTTTCATATAAAGTTTTTTTTTTCTGAAATCTGCCTGCTCATCATTTCTTATAGAATAATAGTATTGCATTACATTCCTGCACCACAATTTGTTTATCCAATCCCCAATTGATGGGCATCCCCTCAACTTTCAATTCTTTGCCAGCACAAAAAGAGCTGCTATAAATATTTTTGTACCTATGGGTTCTTTTCCATTTTTATGATCTCTTTGGGATATAGACCTAGTAGTGCTACTGCTGGATCAAAGGGTATGCACAGTTTTATAGTTCTTTGGGCATAGTTCCAAATTGTTCTCCAGAATGGTCGGATCAGTTCACAATTCCACTATCAATTTATTAGTGTCCCAATTTTTCCACATCTTCTCCAAAATTTATCATTTTCCTTTTCCATCATATTAGCCAATCTGATATTGCCTCTTCTCTAAATTCAATTTCATGATTGAGTGACTAACTGCTTTCTAAGTTTTTGACATTAATTATTACTGGTACAATTTGGCAGGAGATTCAAATTGCAATATTTAAAATCAGTACATAATAGACTCTTATTCTATATACAAGTCAACCTGTACAAGTGTTATAGGAAGAAAAAATGCTTACTAGAAAAATGTTTGGATAAACCAAGGGGCAAATGAAATTAGAGTCTTCCACATCAGCAAACCTGTGACAAAAGACATTCAAATACTACTATGTTATACGTGTTCAACATTTTATAATTGCTTAAGAAAATTTAAGGAAAACAGAAATGATGAGATCATGGGCTTGGTTTTTTCCTACTGTAGATTACATTCAAATATTAGAATGTTATGCATGTGAAATATTATTGAGATATATGCATATATATAAATTATTATCTTGCATTAGTTTAGTTCTTTTAATTTTTCCAAATATTTTCATATCTAGCAATTTCTTTGATCTTTATTTGTTAGGTGAGATGTGCCCATTTTGTTGTTCCTCTTTATTATAGACACACAAAGAGGTTCAAAAGTTTGCACAAGGCAGCACAGTAAGATCAAGGTATAATTAGAATTAGAATTTGCCTGCACAGCTGGCATATTCCACCAGACTGCATTACTGTTGGTCATCCTAGTCAGTCCTTCACTTGAGTTTATAATTAGGTAAATTTTATCTTTAGTGCCCTTCTAACTCAACTTTAAATATCTTTCTCTCTAGTACCCCAAAGTACCCAATACCCTCATACTTTGCCCAAATCTTCCACCTAGCCATGCTCTTCTACTTTAATGTTTATCTACTTTTGACCTCACTCTTTCTCATTTCTTCCTATTAAAATGCACCTACTTTGAAGCAGCGTGGGGGAAAGGGAAGGTAAAGGAACAAGTATTTATTAAGTACCGACTTTGTGCCAGAGAGTATGCTAAGTACTCTACCAATATAGTTTCATTTGGTCTTCAAAACAACCCTGCAAGGTAGGTGATATTACAGCAAGTGTTTCTGATGAAAGCCTCATTTCTCACATATATAGAGAACTGGCTCAAAGGATAGATAAATGGTCAAAGGATATGATCAGGTAGTTTTCAGATGAAGAAATTAAAGCTATCTAAAGTCATTTTAAAAATGCTCTAAATCACTATTGATTAGGGAAAATCAAATTAAAACAACTCTGAGGTACCACCTCATACCTATCAGATTGGCTAATATGACAGAAAAGTGAAATGATAAATGTTGGAGAAGATATGGGAAAATTGGAACACTAATACATTGTTGTTGGACTTGTAAACTGATCCAACCATTCTGGAGAACAATTTGGAACTATGCCCAAGGGACAATAAAACTGTGCATACCCTTCGATCCAGCAGTAGCACTACTAGGTCTATATCCCAAAGAGATCATAAAAGGGGGAAAGGACTCACATGTACAAAAATATTTATAGCAGCTCTTTTTGTGCTGGCAAAGAATTGAAAGTTGAGGGGATGCCCATCAATTGGGGATTGGATAAATAAACTGTGGTACAGGAATGTAATGCAATATTATTGTTCTATAAGAGATGATGAGCAGGCAGATTTCAGAAAAAAAAAACTTTATATGAAAGAAAGATTTACATGAACTGATGCAGAGTGAAGTGAGCAGAACCAGGAGAACACTATACACAGCAACAGCAACATTATGTGATCATCAATTATCATAGACTTAGCTTTTCTCAGCAATACAACGATCTAAGACAGTTCTAAAAGCCACATGATGGAAAATGCTATCCACATCCTGAGAAAGAACTATTGAGTCTGAATACAGATTGAAGCAACACTATTTTTACTCATTTTTTTTTCCTTTCTCATGGTTTTCCCCTTTTCTTCTGATTCTTCTTTTACAACATGACTAATGTGGAAATATGTTTAACATGCCTATACATGTATAACCTATATAATATTGCATGCTGTCTTGGGGAGGCAGAAGGGGAAGGAGGAAGAGAGAAAAATTTGAAATTCAAAATAAAAATGTTGAAAAGTATCTTTACATGTAATTGGGGGGAAAATAAAATACTATTATGTGAAGAAAAAAAAAGGAAGCCATCACTGTAGTTGGAATGTGAGGCAGGCCAAGCAGACAAACCCAACCCAATCCAATCCAATCTAATAAATATGTACTAATTACCTGCTAGACAAGGCACTGTTCCTGGTGCTTGGGAAATAAAGGCAAAACAGAAATCTACTTTCTGCCTTCAAGGAGTTCATATTCTACTGGATAAAGAAGATTTGTATGAGGAAAAGGAATCTTTCCTTTAGCCTTTAAAATTCTCCAAAGAAGCAGCTGTCTATTCCATTATTGTGTATGTATAGCCCTTTGGTGGTGTCAAGGGACCATTTATACCTTTTATGTTTCATTTGCATTCTGTGAGATATCACCAAATCAATACAGTAATAGCATAACAAATTTAGATGAATAAAAAGACCTAGAATGAGATAATATATACGATATGTGTGTGTGTGTGTGTATTTATCTTCATATAGTAAAAGATAGGAGATTTCTTCATATCCAGACAGCAACTGAAATAAACATCATGGTTTTTCTCTCTCCTTCTCTCTCTCTCTTTTTAGGCCTAAACAACAAGCCAAGATGGCAGAATATTGCAGACTAATATTTGGAGATGCACTACTTATGGAGCCATTAGAAAAATACCCAGTAAGTCGTTTTGACATTTCTCCTTTGAGATACAGAAACTTCCTATTTTTTTTCTTGGAAGAGGGAAGAAGGGAACCCAAGAAATGTGTTTCATTATTTTGATTCTTTCTTCTGTAACCCTCCTGGGAGGATAGGACAAAAGAGTTTTCCTTTTCTATTTTCCCATATTCTCCTTTACAGCTAGACTTGTTTTTGGCTGGAAGGAAGAACTGCTTAGCACACAGAAGCAGCCAACATAACAGCCAAAAGAAGACTTTCTTCAAATGAAAATAACCAGATCCTCTTGAGAAGTATACATTTGCGCCGAAGAGTGCAGATGGTAGAGTCCCTGTCCATGTGTTGTCTCCTCCTCATTTCTCCACCATCATCATCACACCCCTGCTTACTATGGCAATGTGCTGAATTGCAAAATACTATAGTAGCATCAGTCTATTTTTAAGAGAAAGAGTAAAATTATCTCCCCCTTCCAACCGTAAAAAGAAGCAAAGCTAACTGAAAGATGCCCTCAGTTTCATTACCCCATTTCTTCTTCTTCCAGTATATTAACATCTTAAGAATGACTTTATATCAGCCCACTGTCCCCTAGCAATGGGATATGAAGGAATTACATTTGTTTAAACAGCATATCTTCTGAATAACTTACACAGATGATTCTTGCCACTGGTGGCTAATAGCTCATGCCAAATCGATTTTATTAAGCTCAACTGGTTTTCCTATTAGAATGAATGAATGAACGCTTGTTGGTTATTTACTATGTAAAAGGCAGCATGTCATAATGACTAGGGAGACATCCTCAAAGCCTGGTTTCAAGTCCTATCTCTGAAACATTCCGGTTTCTAAGACTTCACAAGTCTTAACCTTCTGATGTTTTAGGTAACTCTGTAAAATAAATTGCAAAGATGCTTACCTTTGCTAGTAAGTTTCTTTACCTGGGAGTTCCTTATATTAGTGAAATCACCGATCTAGTCCTTTTTTGATGTCCTAGCCTTACAGCATGTCAGGTATTATGATAAACATGTGAGATGTTAACTGTCAAAATGAGAAATAAAATTACTTTCCTTAGAAATGTTAGTCTTAATTTCTGATTTTGAAGATAGTCTAAGGTCAATGGATCCATTCACTTACTTTCATTAGGCCCTGTATCAGGACTCTCCAGTTTAGGATGTTAATCACCATGTTATAGTAACTCTTCTGAGAAGGTATTCCTTTAACTTCATTCATCAGTGTTTACCAATCCATCTGACCAATGTCCCTCTATAGACCTCCATAAATAACATCCTTCCTTCTTTGGTGGGTTCTAGATGATAACAGCTTTGTTCTAATGATTGCTAATCCATTTACATTTGCTCAGGCTTCCTTCACCAAATTTGGTAAATGGTAAAGTAATGGTAAGACCACAATAAAAGTAGACTTCCCTTCATATGAAGACGGCAACTGGCAATTGGCAGTACTTTGGGGATGCACAGAGATGTCCAATTGTTTGTTTATTTTTTTTCATCTCTTTTACGGTATCACACTTGCTACTGTTAAATCCTAAGATATTACTTGGCAATTTGGTGGAGTGGAACATGCTAAGGTGATTGTGTATATGTGTGAGTGTGTTAATGTGCTCTCTCTTTTTTTATATTAGCTTGAATCTGGAGTTCCTCTTCCAAGCCCTATGGACTTAATGTATAAAATTTTGGTAAAAAACAAAAAAAAATCACATAAGTCTTCAGAAGGAAGTGCCAAAAAGAAGCTATCGGAGCAGGCATCCAATACTTACAGTGACTCATCCAGTGTATTTGAACCTTCATCTCCTGGAGCAGGTAAATCACTGAGTCATAGAATATTACAGGAGAAGGAACTTAAGGGAATCATTTTTCACAGAACTCATATTTTTGTACGTGAACAAACGGAGACCCAGGGAGTTTAAGTAACTTCATCTGTCAATCAATACTCATTTATTCAGTGCCTATTATGTGCCAGGCACTGAGGAAAAATATATAAAAATTAAACAGAACTTGTGCTCAAGAAAGCTTAAGGCCATGCACCCATTTAGTTGCAGAACAAGGACTAACACTTTCTGACTTTCAGCCAAGTGCTCTTTTTCCGCATACTACCTAATAAAGAGGGGCCAACTATTTGATACTTACAATCACACACATCTCAAAAAACAGCTTTCTAATTTCAAATCATTAGCAATAATTCCTGTTCATGCCTATGTACACGCATTTGTATGTGTTTGTATGTATGGCATTTTCTACTCATTGGTGTGGAGCAGTGTCTGCCCCTATGTACAGAGCAAGGAATTGCTGCCCCTTACGTTCATGTGGATACATTTACATACATGAAATCTCTGCACCCTCCACACCCTCCTTTAACTTGAGCATACAGTGAACATTAATACTCACTTTTAGACATTTCCAGAAAAAAAGCAATTGATCTTTAATTTAATTGCTGAATTTCAGGCTCCTTTAGAGAAGCAATTACCTAAATAATGATTAGAATGTCGGACCCAAAGTATGATCATTAACTCTGGAAGGTGACTTGAATCTTATTTGCATTTTATAGTTTTTCCAAAGTGGAAAAGCAGAGAAGCTAAATGAATTATCTACCAAGGCTATTAGGCCATGATTTACAACATTCATTCTTAAACTTAGAGCCCTGTGCCAAACCACTGGCTCTTGTAGTAAATTTTCTTGGCTCAAGGGGAAAGAAGAGAAAATGGTGACCCAGTTCCCTTAGGCTCTGAATCATCTAGACTGGTTGGCAGTATATGAGCCTTTGCTATCAAAGCAAAATTAGTAGCCATCTGAAAAGGAACTCACAAGGGGTATTATTTGGGCTTAACGGGTGTCTAAGATACTTACTCTAAAAATCTGTTTATATAACATTTATTTTAAATGTCTATTCCTTTAGTTTTTCTGTTTTAGGTCCCATTTGGCCATTTTGGTTTCCATCATTCTTTCTTATTAATAAAATGCTTGTCACCAAATGTTAGAATATTTGTTGTCAGCTTTCCTCCAACACTTTTGTTATATATTTCCTCCTCTCTCACCAAAGATATTCAAATGTGGGTTTTGGGGGGAGGAAATGCTGTTTGTTCTCAATGAGGACTCTCTTTAAGCATTTGGAAGTGAATGGTTTTCACAGGCTACAGATTTCCTCCTAGGAAAACCTTCCCCTGTGAAAGATACCAGCTAAAACAACCAGTGCTTCATGTTTATGTGGGTGAAGATTTTTAACCATCTGCTTCTCCCACCATTAACTAGGTTTCCTTGGTCTTAATAACTGAATGCATAACATAAATAATGAATTTCACAGGCAGTGAACATTATTGCTTAATCCAGAGAAAGAGCAGCAATCTGTTAGTAATTCGGTAGATTTCGTAAACCGGCCCCTAGCTGGTTGTGTAACAGTCCCCCCCACACTCCATGGAAATTTTTAGACTTTTGAATATGGAGGTAGGCCCATAAAACAAGAACATTGCTTACTAATTTGGCATTTAGATGGTGGATTTTATCTTAACTAGAAGCACACATAATTTGTAAAGCCTAAAATAGGGTTGGTTCCATACTTTTACTACAGACCTATTCCCACTAACTGCTGACTATCTTTGGGAGACATCAGCCAGTTTTATTTACTTCAGCACTTCAAAGCTCTGTGTTGCCCTGATACGAGGTAATCATTCTATCAAAGAAAATTACAAATACTCTATCATTTGGGAGAGTCACTCTTTAAGAGTTTCTATGTTTAAAAAAAAAAAAGATCATCTATGGATGAGGCATTAGGTAGGCTAGCTTCACAACTACTGACAATCCATGGCTAGATTTGTAGGTTGCAGCTTGTCAGATCCTGTAAGTTTTGACTCTGATGCCTTAGCCTTCCACAACCCAGCCCATCTTTGTCTCACCCTTAGGACTTTATGCATGGCAGAGAAGGGCAATGGAGGAGTTGGGAGTACATGGGTCAGTGTCACGGGTTTCTTAAATAATTGAGATGAAAGGATTTAGAGGTCTACAGGAACAGAACGTCCAGTACAAACCTTTCATTTCATAGTTAAAGAAACTAAGGCCTGTATATAGTAGGCCACTGACGATATCTGAATCTTCAGATTCCAAATCCCATGGTTTTCCACTACAAGATACAGTCCCCCTTGTGGCCCTCATTTTGATCTTGGAATCCTTTTAAGCCTTCTTCCAGAGTTGCAATGGGGAAAACAATGGTTCCTATTTCACAGCTATTGCTCCTATGGGATGAGCAAGTCCTCCCGCCAACACATGAGCCTAGGATTATTGTTGGTTATTAAGGGTGAATAATCCATCTTCTCATAAAGCCCTTTTATAGGCTTTTCTCAATAATTTTGATAATATAATTAAAAATTAATCAGGTCAGTTAATATTAAAAATTAGGTGGGAATTTTGGGGTTCCAAAAAAGCTTTAAGTGCCTACTTGACTTAAACTACTTTTTGTTAAATGTTTAAGTTCCACAATTCAATAGACATTAACATGGCACCAACCACAGAACTGACTTTTGGCAAAAGAGGTGAAGGTGTGGTTGAAGTGGGTAGAGATATAGAATTTAGATAAGACACAGTCCTTGCCTCTATGGAGTTTATGGGAGATCAACATTTGTTCCTCGGTTGTTTAAACAATCTGGCTAGCAGCTTCTGTCGGGGTGTAAGATCCACCCACAGCCAGCACCCAGAAAGCTGCCAACAGCACAGGTTCTTTTGATCTGCTTAACTAAGGAAAGCAAGGTGAAGGGGTTTGACAAGCTTACTTTAATTCAGCATACAAATATCATTCACTTAGTTCAGGGGAAAAAGCCAGCACCCTGAACTTCAGAGCAAATTACAAAGTACAAACATCAACAGACAGACCCAATACAGATTCATAGTTACCAACATCTAGGTTCAGCCTGGGAGCTCAGAACAAGGCTGGCCCAGAGTCATGCTCGCCACCACTGCTGCGGCAAAGAGCTCCAAGAAAGAGGAGGCCAACCCCTGGCTTTTATATCTTTTTCAGCATCCGGGTGAGTCACACATGCTACTCACCCACATGACCTAGAATCGTCACAAAGAGGAGGACTTAAACCCACGTGGTATAAAAGCCTCTGCTGTCCCAGACATGTAAACTAGGCCCTCCCTAGAGTTAGCCCCACCTTAGTTGCCAATCCACACCCACATAGGTTTTACACCTAATAGGGGTTTAGGCCTGGGGCTTAGCACTTAGTAAGATTCAATGAAATACACTGAATTACTCAAAGCAAACAAAAGTCAAACTCTTCAAGGGCACTAAGTGCTAAGGAGCCCATTTTGCTTACCAACACATAGGTATAACACTTTCATTTGGAAAACAAGTATGTTTTATACTAGTGTATGTGCTATATTGCCGGATTAATTCTAGAAATCTTTTTCATTATATACAATATACTTTATGTGTGCATATGTATACATATGCATACATATGTGTAATGTATATAACTATATCACATACATGCATTGTATTATAGATACATGCATGCAATACATGATGTATCGGTAGGTATGTGTATGTAAGCTGTATGTGTATATTATACTATATGATATATAAATATATAATGCATTGCTATATATGTATTATATACATGCCTATGGCATATAGACATGTGTGCATATATACATTATACATTTATATACATGTAGCATATACAGATGTGTTCACATATATGATATATGCAGATATACTATGTATATATGCATCCATGTATGTTATATACAGGTACCAATCATACATGTGTATATATATGTATATGCCTAATGCAGATCTGTATGTGACAACAAACTATGTGTTCACTCATGTGGAGAAATCTAGTGTAAGCCCCCTCCAGACATGCAGAGTGGCAACCTGTCTGTAATTTAGAGAATGGCTTGGGGCAGAGATTAAATAAATTGCACATATGTCTTAGGATTTGAACACAAATCATCCTGTCTCTGAGACTAGATCTCTATCCATTATAGCATGCTGCTTTACTACTCGGTAATTATTTATTCAGTGAAAGGTAATAGCTATAAACTGAAAGGAGACAGCGACACCATTTGTTTTTTATGCAAAAGCCAGCTCTTGCAGAGGAAATCAAAATAGTAACAATATATGGCTTCCCATCATTTGGTTTCTGCTCCCATCTATTGGGCATTTTATGCAGTGACACTGAGTTAACTGTCAGAAAGGCAGTAATATAATTAAATAGTATGTGCAGGGTTAGGTTCTCTCTATCTGTTTTTGGCCTAAAATCTGATTTCCTGACCAATAGTACTCTTTAAAAGCCAGATCCAGGGCCATAGAAGCTCTTAAAGAATCATCTTGTCATCAGTATTTCAGCAAAACTAAAAATTCTCTGGAAGAAAACAAGACATTTGAGTTACCATACATCAACTAAATATTTTTTTTAAAAATTGAGTTACAGTGCTCTGCCTTTTTATCTTAGCAACTATACTCAGAATTTCCAAATATTATTGCATCAATTATTTTTTAATTATTGATTTGTTTTAGATATCTAAAAGACAAGTTGCCCCATCCAAATGAACAGGCTGAATCTTCCTATGTCATAATAGAATTAAGTTTGCGTTTTTATAAAAATGACTGAACTATAGTGTTCTACATGTCCCAGTTCTAGTCATATTGACGTTACAACCCCTTCCAACTAATGTCTTCGTTGGAATGGTTGGAATAAATGACTTCTGAGGCCCCCTTCTAGGAGAGGAGAAAGAAAACAGAAAAAGAAAGGAAATTAACTTGACTCTTCCTATCTTAAAAGTTTCTAATCCAAATCAGTCATTAAATACCTATTATATCTAAGGCCATATGGTAGGCGATGGGTATACAAAGACAAAATCAGAAGTAGTTTGTCCACACAAGAAGCTTACATAACTTCATATAAGTTCTAATAACACTTTGGCTGCATCCATGTCAGGTAGGAAATCAAGATTAAAAAATATGTGTCTCTTTAGTATCCCTTAAATGCACATAGTATATATTTAAGCAGAAAAAATTCAAAGGATAAAGTGTTTTATATATTATAGTTTTAACTAAGATAGGGGCAACTGGGTTTTTGCCCCCAAACACCAAAATTAAAGGGGACTTCCAGCACTCACTTTTAGCAGCCTGAGTCTGGCACTTATTTATCAAGAATTGGTTAAAACTGGTGTACCTTTCCTCCCAAAACTCTCCCAATGTCTCAGTCTTCCCAATACCAGACAAGTTCCTTTAAAGTCCTGCTCTACTGACAACCAGCAAGATGGTGTCCTAGGGTCTCTGTCTCATGTCTCCCAAAGGAATTTGTCTTAAAATGTTATTTGTCCTGCATTTCAATTAAGCTTGTCCCAGATGCCAAAATGAATCTAGGAATCACAAAATTGGAGAGTTAGAACAGACCTCAGAGGCAATCTAGTCAAACCCAAACATGAAAGGAGTTCTCATTGTAACAGCTGACAAATAAGTTGTCCAGCTTATGTCTGAAGTCCTCCAAGGAGCAAATATCCACCACCTCTTGAGGCAGCTCATTCTATTTTTGGACAGCTCCAATTATTAGGAAGATTTTCCTGATATCAAGCCTCAATTTGCCTCTGCACTTTCTTCCCATTGTTCCTGGTAATGCCCTCTAACAAATCAAATCACTTCTCCAGATGATAGCCCTACTGAGTCTTTTCCCCTGTGAGAACAGGCTAAGTGTATTCAATTCCTTCATCTGATCTTCGTATGTCATGGACCCTAGGCCTTTCGCTATCCTGGTTAACCTCCAGTGGACACTCTCCAGCTTATCAGTGTGCCCACAACTGAACAAAAATACTGCAGATGAAATTCGATGACAACAGAAAATAACAGGACCATTACTGCCCTGTTCCTAGACTCTATGCCTTCTAATGCAACCTGAGATTATATTAGCTATTTTGGCTCCCGCATCACCCTGCCAGCTCATATTGATCTTGCAGACCACTAAAACCCCCAGATACTTTTCAGAACAACTGTTATCTATCCCTGCCTTCCCATGGAGTACCATGGCACTTAGAGTTATCTTACTACTCCTACTTATCTTGGGTTTCAACTCCCCATCAGTATTTTTGTTCTGTCATTTCCAGGGCAAAGGTTGGTCTGTTTTGCAGAGAAAACAGAAACAAAATAAACATAAGCAGCTGTGCCTTCTCTCCATTGTCATTTAGGACCTATAAGCATCCTATCCCTTCTTTGATATTTTTTCCTCCCTCAATATAGCTTTTAAAAAGAAACTAAACTTTGTTTTCCTTAGCTTCCCTTGTGAACCTCTGCTTATTCTGAGCTTTGAATTCCTTACACAATTTTTGCAGAACCATGCCATCCTTATTCTTAACATTCATTCTTTGATAGCTGGTCTTGCTAGTAAAATAGAAAAAATTATAATTAACTTTTAAACTTCACAAAATTCATCCTAACATTTAGAAAAGTAGCATATTGCAAATGGCCGACAACGTTGTCCATAACTAAATCTTTTTGAAAAGGTGTCTTTAGTCAGAGATATGTCCTTGTGGCTCTATAATGAATTAAAGAAACATGAAAACCAAAATAAATCCTATTACAGAGTACATGTAATCTTGAATGTTTTTTAAGGTGTAATTTGTTGTTCTGTAATTAATATATTACAGGAGAAGCAGACATAGAGAGTGATGATGATGATGACGATGATGATGATTGTAAAAAGTCTTCAATGGATGAGGTAAGCAGATCTAGTTTGGACCTGAGGTGAGCATGTTATACTGTGACTGGAGATGTTAGATCGTTGTCCACATCTTCATTCTTAAGTCATCTTCCGCCATCTAGTGGTACAAAATGATACAATCTGTTTTGAAAATCACTAGTTTTGTTTGAAATAGATTGGGCATTGTAAAGTGCTGTATGATAGAATGAATTGAGTGCTATTGCCGGAGTCAGAAAAAACTGGGCTCAAATCCCACCTCTAACACTTACTACTTGTGTGACATTGATCAAGGCACTTAATCTCTCAAACCCCCAATTTCTCATATGTAAAATGAGAGCATTAGACTAGATGATCTCTATGCTCCTTAAGAATTCTAAATCTTTGAGGAAAGGTACACCAGCTTTAACCAATTCTTGATAAATAAGTGCCAGACCCAGGCAGATGGTGATTGTGAGGTCTATAACTGCCTCGTAATAGCCAGAGGAGTCATCCAGCATTGTGTGTTGGAAAGCAGATTAGAAAATCAAGGCTACCAGTTGTCAAATCCAACCTTATCCCATATAAACTTAAGGTTACCCAAAGATATCAAATATTAATGCATTTGAGACAATATACTATGGTATCACTGTGGCACAGAGGCTGCGTTCATTTGCCAGGGACATAGAACAGATAGCCTCTAAGGTTCTGTGCATCTCTAAGATTGTGAGGAATCTGGGAAAACCCAAGGCATGGAAAGCCAACTAGGATATTAGGCCCCAGAGTAAAAATAGCAGGACTGTTTTTTAAAAGATGTTTGAGCATCAGTTGTATTATTTAAGGGCAGATTTAATAGAGAGACATGTAAAAATGGTCCCTATTATTTAAAAGGACTACAGAATATGGATCAATTCACAAAGACCCAGAATCAAATGTTAATAATAACTCATATTTACAATCCATTTTTGTAAAAAAAAAAACTAACGAATTCATAAAAATTAGTAGGAAGATACAATTTGAAATTTGGAATTTTATGAGTTTTGGAAAGGAAACAGCTCAGAGATTACTTTTTAAATGTTCCAAATTCCCACAATCTCTGTTTTGTTCCTTTGGGGGAAGAGGGGAGAAGACCAGACCATCTGTGTAATGTTCCTTCATTAGACTCAATATCCTCTAATAACTAATTCTTCAAGTTATCTCACCTTTTTGATCTTTAAAGTACCTCAACCAATTTGTATCTTTGTATTTTAATGGAAAACAGAAAAGGAAAAGAGGGGATAATGTCAAATAAAATGGTACAAACTTCTCATTTATCAGCAACAAATAGTGATAGGTGGCCAGTCATTTCAGTAACATAGAAAGTGCTTTAACAGTTAGAACCAGAGTACTTAGTTATATTTCAATATAATTGGTTTTCCTCACAATACTATGCATTTTATTTTACATATCAAAAAATGTAATTCTGAGGAGTTCATAGGCTGCCCAAGGGGGCCATCATACACACCCACAGACACACACCCACACATACACACACAGACCCAGATAGACACACACACATGATCAAGAATCCCTGTATGGGAAGCAATATTTGTGTTATGATGTTGCCCAGTTATCTTTTAAGCTAGAGAATGTGAACTGGATTCTTCAAAAGGAAGTATTTTTTCCTGCTCCTTACCCAAAATTAGAGGATTGTATCAAATGTGTCTATTGAGATCTGCCAATCTAGGATAAATAGCATTGTACTATTAAATTTCTAATCTTACTTTAAAGATGGGATCTTTCTGTTCTTGCTACTTTAAGATATTTCTGAGTGAAGACTAATACCCATACAGCAAAGGAGGCACTGTTTGTCAGTTAGCAGAAGTAAACAATGCACACATTTGGAAAAAAAACTGTTCTCTTGCATATAAGACTCCAAAATTTGAATCATTATTTTATTCCTTGCTCCAGGGCACTGCTGGTAGTGAAGCTATGGCCACAGAAGAAATGTCCAACCTGGTAAACTATATACAACCAGTGAAATTTGAGTCATTCGAGACATCAAAAAGTAAGTTTTTCGATTGTTGTTTCTTCCAGAGAGAAGCCCCAATTGTGGCTAGTAATGATTATGCTTGAAACACTGCGTAATTGGACCAGCACATGTTATACTTAGAATAACTGCCTGATTCTGATGGTAGTCTTGTTTAGAGATACCGTGGGTGAGACTCCTGGTTAGTCAGGAACAGAGATACCATTAGCAATACATACAGTCAGTGCTATTCAGCAGGAGCACTTATCAACCGTGTCTACACAACCGAAAAATATTTGATTAATTTGGTGTCTTCTCTTGCCCTAACAACTTAGAGGGAATCAACATATGAGCTATCTAATGCACTGTGCAGAAAGTTATTAACCTAGACCCTGAAAAATGATTTGTTCTCCTTCCATATCTATAGCCATACTAAAATTTGTAATTTACCAAGCTCTCATTTGGTCATGCCAACTTTTTGCACACTTAAGAGACTGTGCTATCAGTCTTCATATCTTGTTTGTTCTGGAAAAAACAAGTATATTGACTAGTCATAGATTTAACTTTTCAATAACCTTTGTAAGCATAAAAATACCATATTTCCTTTCAGAAATGAAAGAGCCATTTTGGTCTGGTTCTCTTTTTCATTTGTCCAAAATGTAAGATAAAATCAGTACCAAAATGTGTTTTTCCTCCCAGGGCTTCTCCAACTTTCAGGGTCTCCTAGCCCTAATTGGCATTCTATCAGTAAAAAGGATCTAGAATTCCTAAAAACTAAACTATAACTAAAAGCTAAAACACTAATACATGTATGGCAGAAAATTTTCACCAGTACAACCCACTGATTTTCTCTGTGCTTCACATTTCATGTGCTAGGCCTTGGTACAGAATACCTCAAACTCCCCAACAGGGAAACTGATACATAAGCAGACACCAAAGAACAGGTGTGCTGTACTCCTGTGATCAAGTCCTACCTCCCTTTGTACTCCTTCCTCTAACACTATAAGTCTGTATAAACAATATGACAATGATTAGTCTCTGATACTTGCCAGGCAAACTTTGCTCAACTTGCTGACTAAAGACAGTCCAATGATTGGACAGGGGTGGTGCACTCCACATGGTTATTTATTGATGGAAACTACTGCCTTACTCTCCACAACTCCATTACCCTATCTTCTTTGATGTGCTGACATTAACAAAAAATGCTAGGGTGCCAAAAACTACACTATAAGTCACTACCTCAATTATATTGGTACCATCTTGCTAAAATTATACTAGTCTAAGCTGTGGTATGTGAAGGTAATGGAATACTATTGTGCTATAAGAAATGGGGATGATAGGGACTTCATAACAACCTGGAAGAACCTACACAACATAATGCTGAGTGAGTGGAGCAGAGCCAGGAGAACATTATACAGAACCACAGATATATTGATTCTGTGATGACTAACCCTGACAGACTTTGCTCTTCTCAGCAACACAATATGCAGAGACAGCTCCAAAGGACTCATGATGGAGAGTGCTATCTACATCCAAAGAAAGAACTATGAAGTATGAATGCAAATCGAGGCATACTTCATGCTCAACTTTTTCTCCCCACTTTTTTTTCTCTCTTTTGTATTTGTTGTTAGGTTGTGTTTTTTTTTTTGTTCTGTTTCTTCTTTCTCATGAGTCATTCCATTGGTCATGGTTCTTCTCTACAACTTGACTAGTGTGTAAATTAATTCAATGCCAAGTTATACATGGAAGTTATATGAGATTCCATGCCTTCTTGGGGAGGGGGGGGAAGGAGGGAAGAAAATCTGGAACTCAAAATTATGTAGAATTGTTTGTTGCAAAACTAAAAATAAAAAAATTTAAAAAAAGACAACAACAACAAAAAAAATTATATTAGTCTAATGGCTCATTTTCTGTACCTCCACACTAAATAAAATAATTTCAAAATCAATACATTAATAATTTTTTTAATATTTTCAATAATTTATTCAGAAATATCTCTTGATACAAGCATTTTATATTCAATATGAAAACTCCTAAAGGAGTTACTTTGTGTGCTTGTATGTATTTCATTAGCATTTATAGGAGATATGCTCATTCATCAATTGAAAGATCTTCAAAAGGAAGCTAAATATGCTTTTAGTTCCATCAGAGCCTGGAAACAAATGTAGGTGACAGTTGCCAAATGCCTACAAATATAGCTCTCCTTGTGCTTTTTCATATTGATTTGTCACTTTGAAAAGAACAATGCACTCCAGAATGCTGGACTTGTTTAATTAAAGGTCATTCTTTAGATAATTAATCTCGGAGCCTGCATTATTTTGGGGTGGGTGCAGAGAAAAGTTATTCTGGCTCCTACAAAAGTAGTAAAAGCTAATTAAATGCTTTGATATTCCATTACTAATAGGTTGATTTGTGACTATCAAACTATTATCTTGTTTCCATTGGCCATGACATGAGCTATATCTCTTGGTCTTATTCCTCATATCAGTTTGCCTCCCTTCCAATGATATCTTTAGTAATATTGTTTGGAAGCCCAGTAGAGAAACAAAGGTTAAAAGTGTGAATAAATTCAAGCAATTTTTCTAACTTATGAAAGCCCGACATGTCATATAAATGGCATCAGGCAACCAAATGTCATGGCTCGGTACAGACTATGTTTGTATTTAACAAAGTATAATAGATAGACGGTAGTCCTGGGGAAAATATGAGAGAAGAAAGGTTCTTCTCTATGTCTCCCATATCTACAGACTGTAAAATGTGTCTTACTTTATAAATTACCATTTTAAAATTAAACTGATGTACGTAGAACTTCAGGAGGCTGCTAGGTGGCTCAGTAGATAGAGTGCTGGACATGGAGTTGAGAAGACCTGAGTTCAAATCAAAGACTCAGACACTTACTAGCTGTGTGACACTGGGCAAGTCACTTAAGTTCTGTTTGCCCTAATCCAACAGAGAAGGAAATGGCAAACCACTCCAGTGTCTTTGCAAAGAACACTCCCATGGATAGTATGGCCCATGGAGTCATGAAGAGTCAGAGATACAAACGAATGACTAAATAGCACATAGGGCTTCACAAGATGAATCATAGTACTTACATTTTTTTAAAATATTGTGCCTGGAAAAACCTTTTTCAGAGCATGGAGTTAGCTCAGGAAAAAGTAACATTTATGCACAAATTAGAGCCAAGATAATACCTAGGAGATGATATGTGTATGGAGGTGAAGTAGGGAAAGGGACTTGTAAAGGGATTATGGAAAAGAGAGAGGAAATGGAGTAAAAATCTGCCCTACATTTGTTGTTGTTCATTTGCTCCAATTGTGTCTGACTCTTCATGACCCCTGCTCCACATTAGCTAATGATAAATCTGATCATTTTAATCAGGCTATAGCTTTATCTTGCCAGCATCTGAAAGAATATGTTTAATTTTCATTTGATTCAAGGTGTAATTAAGAACATTTGTGAACAGGAGCTATATGATCCAAGCAATTAAAAAGGAAGCAAGTGTAGAAAGTAGAATGGAAAGAGGGAAAAAAATGAGAGTAAATTGGAGAGAAAGTGGTAGGTTGGCTCAGTCAACCCTAGTTTAAGGAGGGAGTTCTAAGCAGATTTTTCTCTATTAAGATAGACAGGAAAGAGAGAAAATGATCTAAGAGAGATAACAAAAATAAGAAACAACTGGAGCTGACAGACTGGATGAGGGTGTCCAGGAAGAGAAAAGAGGGGGAGATTAGTCCAGTGTTGAGATTCTGGAGAAGCAAAGGGAGAGGAGAACCATCTGTTTGACAATTAAATATAACTTATTAAGTTTGTTTGTCAAAGGAAATTCTTTTTGAGGAGGAAAGAGGGAGAAGCAGGTTGAGATGTCTGGATGTTTGTTCCTCTGTTTCCTTTTTTCTCAAAGACCTGAATTGATTAAATGGAGAATCTACTTGCAAATAATTTTACCTGTGTGTAAGAAAGGAGGGCAATTTTAAAAATAGATAAACAATTATTAGAGAAAAAATTAATTCTAACAATTTGTACTTGCATTGGACCTTAAATTAGCCTAACAATAGCCACATATGAACCATTATGTTCAAATCAACGAGTATTTGAGTACATTGTGCTATAAAGACCACTAGCCTGAAAGTTGTGTCAGAGCAACTCTCCCAGCCCCCCCACACACATCATTTGATTAGTAATCTTCACCAACTGTTAAATATTAAAATCTACTTCACTTCCTTAATACTTTTAGATACCTCAAAGGCCTATGACTAAAATATTAATGAAAAGGATATTATAGCAGACAATACCTTTAATTAATTGAAAAACAAATATAAAAATTATATGGGGAACAATTTCTCTTAGTTGCATAATGTTTCCTATTAGTTTTATTTATGCAGGAAATTTAAATTATACTTTTGACTTATGCTCACTTATAATTTTTCTTTCCTTTTTTCCTCAATTCAGAAAGAAACAAAAGTTTTGAAATGTCTTCTTTTGTGGAAACCAAAGGACTTGAGCAACTAACAAAGTCTCCAGTAGAATTTGTAGAGTATCCTTTACCCAAAGTCTTTGACTTGATGCTACAAATGTTGTTCATTTGAAATTTATTTATAAATGAGGGGAAGGATGATAGAAAAAATCATCTTCTTTGATCATCTTATTTTTAGATTATTTGACCTATAAAAATCTCCATATATTTAGGAATGGCATTGTGGTTATTACTGACAACAAAATCTTACACTTTCAAAGGAGTTTAAAAACACTCTTTTATTATCATTAACTGGTAAAATTTTGTTCACTTAGAATAACCACTGAATCTTTTTTAAACATTTTTTAAAAATTTTGAATTCCATATTCTATCCCTCCTTCTGTCCCTCCTCTCCATCCTCCCTGAGATGGTAAGAATCCAATACAGTTTATACTTGAGCAATAATGTAAAACATTTCCATATACCACAACTTGTTTAGGTAACCTCTAATTGTTGGTCATCCCCTCAATTTCCTATTCTTAGCCATCATAAAAAGAGCTGCTATGAATATTTTTGTACAAATAGGTAAATAGGTCTTTTTCCAATTTTTATGTCTCTGGGACATAGATCTAGCAGTGGCATTGCTGGATCAAAGGGTATGCATAGTTTTATAGATTGTTTTGATAATTACCGCTTTATGATACTATTTGAGATCCAGTGTAGCTAGATAACTTCCTTCACATTTTTTTCCATTGATTCCTTTGATATCTTTCATTTTTTATTCTTCCAGATGAATTTTCTTATTATTTTTGGTAGTTTGATTGACAACCACTGCATCTAAGCAACAATTATTGCATGACTGACTCAATAAGTTATTACTGTTAAAATTGTGTATAGGTGACATAAATGGAAGAAGACCCCTCATGTTGTGAATTCCCTTTGGAAAAAAAATAAGGCATCTAGTGTCTCCATTAAGTGTCTTTGGTTATTGAGAGAAATCACTGGCCATTAATTTATTGATTATTTGCTAGCCTAATTAATAAATTGGTTATTAATTACCCAGAAAAATGTTAATAACCCTGGGAGAACTATCTCCTTAAGCAATATCTGTAGCCTTCAATTTCTACAAGTCTTCCTCTGATGCCTTCCTGTGGGAGTGTATATGACCCTGAGTTCTGAAAGACTTTGGCAAGAGAGTACATGTTAATCTGTTAATCCATTATGACTGCCTACTAAGTCAGAGATGGACTATAAATCTGGTAGTGTGAAGGTATTCCCATTGATGAGAACCCTGAAATTTTAAAGTACTGAAGTATGTCCATCTATCCCAAAAATGAATTAGATTCATCAAAAGGCTGCCCCCTAAAATTAATAAATACTTCTCTCCTTTGTTACCTAAGTACTTTCTGTACTGCTCTTCTTTGTTCGGATTTGTAGATCCCCACACATCTATATCTTGCTCATATATAGAGATATCCTATTGCTACTTCTATCAAAACCATTTCTTTGAAACCATTATCACATTCTAGTTATAAATCTTAACTTACCAAATGTCTGATACCTGTAAGATCATAGATAATTGTAGACATTTCACTTGGTTTATAATTTATATACCAGAGGCATTAATGTACAGATATCTGGGGCCCTAATTATTACTTGCAATAAAGAAAATTGGAAAAGGAATTTAGGTTACCAAAAGCTCTTGTATAATTCAAGGAAACTATCCCAAGCAGGGCAAATTAGGAAAATGAGGCTGCCCATACCATTCTATCTGTCAATAGTGATAGAAGTGGGATAATAATTAATTACTAACAATTAGAGTTATCTAAAACCAGAATGGTCAATATCAGGATGCAAGGGGATCTCAATTACTGCAAGACTTTCAGCAAATGTTGGATTACCATTAGCCAAATATTTTGTAGATGAAATTTGTTTAGGCGTGGGTTTTACAAGATGACCCTGAGATCCCCTCCAACTCTGAAATTCTGTGATTTTAAGTAATGTCAATTTATTTGTCAATAAGTGGGTGGCTTTGTTATATATTATTATACTATA
This sequence comes from Phalanger gymnotis, assembly GCA_028646595.1. Lineage (NCBI taxonomy): Eukaryota > Metazoa > Chordata > Mammalia > Diprotodontia > Phalangeridae > Phalanger > Phalanger gymnotis. Next base: position 210,033,695 of record CM053625.1, read on the forward strand.
TGTTATGCTATTATACTTTAAGTAAAATGAGTTTTTTCAAGACTCACCTTCTAGTTTAACATTTCAACAAACATTCACTACACAAAACAAATATGTGACCTCCTAACTAATTCAGGAAGTCATTTGGTTCACTGCTTCATTATCCTACAATATAATGTCCCTTATCTTGAACTGCTTTAAGAAATGCCTTTTGGAGGATGATACCATGAGCCTGATTAACTTATTTTCCAGATGGGTAAGAAAATATAGAGTTCTAGATATATAACTAATTAGAATAAAAATCAAGCTACAAGGTTAGCTTTTATTTGCTAGCTTTCTTATGTTAGGCATTCTCAAATGCGCCATTGTGTTCACAAGTAGAAATCGCCCTGATAGAAAAAACATAAGGCAAAACAGAAAGTTAGCATGTGGCAGTGTATGAGTGGCTCTTCCAAATAGATATTACTGTGAAGCAAGTAGAGTTGTAAACAGGAAAATTTAGGTTTGATGTAAAAGAAAACGTTCTAACAATTTTAACTTTCCTAAAGTGAAATTGGTTGCCTTTAGAGGTTGCCTCTGACTAAAGGTCTTTAAGCAAAAGCTAAGTGACCCATTTATTAGGTATATTATAAGATAAGCAGTATATTGAACAACATGGCCTCTGATGTCCCATTCAATTGAGATTCTCCAACTGGTGCCATGAATCCCTGTATATGATTTGTGTGTTTTCAGACTACAATTCTTTCCATTTGTCTTTGCCCCACAGGAACACCATTGAGTGTAAAATCCATGAAATCATGGTTGTTTGGTTTTTTTCTTCCTTCAAAACTCTATCCTGAATCCATCTCTTCCCAGAAACCTTCCTCAGTGAATCCCACATTTTTCTGGCTACTCCAGCTGTTCCATAAAGACTTATGCATGACTTAAGTAAAGCTGCTTACTAGTTAGATGGTCATATTATATCTGTTTCCTGTGCTCTTATGTGTTTTAATGTGTATGTGACCCATTTCCCTATCCATATCTTAAATTCGTTTTTCATTTAGGAATTCTCACAGAATTACAGGATACACAGTCAATATCATTAATTAATCTTGTAGCAAATGTAATGAAAGGACCAATGGATTTGGAGACAAGTGAAATGGTTTCACATGATGGCCCCACTGTTTCTTATCTGTATTATCTTTGGGAAAGTCATTTAACCCCTCTTGACCTGGATTTCTCCATTTGTAAAATGGTGGAATTAGACTAAATGATATTTTTACTCTTGAGACTATGATCCTACTTAACCATCCTTACCTAGATATAATAAAATGCAACTTAGCAGGATTTATCCAAAGGGAACACGTGTGGATTCTTCAAATTATATGCCACAAGTCTTCTGGAATGCTGGTTGTCAAATGGTAGCTCTTAACTTCCAAACAGTAGGTAAGTAGGACTCTTCTCTCATTCTTAAGTCAGAAAAGAGATCATTTTTTTTATAATAAACTACTTTATAGGTTAAATGATCTTTTGTGGATTGGCCTGGGAACCCAATCAGCATGGATAATTTTGTTGCTGTAGGGATGGAAATCATTAACCACTTTGCAAATAAATGTTTGAAATACATGGATCTATAAATTGATAGCTCCCTTTAATCCCCATGTTAATGGAAGGTAGCTGTAGTGTAGTTAATTCAAAATTGGTGAAAATTTATCTATTCAATCATATTTTTCAAATGAGCACAGTTTTCTATAACAAACATATTCTTATGAGGGAGAGTCAGTAACTAAGTTGAATTTTCATTTTAATAGGCAATATTTGCCTATAATGGATGCATAATAAGGGACAAATGATTGACTACATGTCTATTGAACAGCCTAGCTAAATTCATAAAGGTTAAGCACCAAGTTGGCAGTATGAGTGATGAATTCTGGGGTCATAGCAACCCATGAAGAACATTTATAATGATTCGGAGAAGTCTCAGTTTTCACTGATAGAATAAGTAGCATCACTGATTATTTTTCTTAAAAGCAACCTGAAATATTCAAGTAGTTTATGCATCATTGGTCTGAATGTGTAGCATTCATAATTTTTTTAAAGAAAGTATTAATAATCATCAAAACAACAGTAGCAAGCATTTATATAGTGCTTCAAGCTTTGCAAAAATGCTTTACAAATATTTTATTTTATTCTCACAACAATCTTGAGAGGTAGATACTATTATTATTCTTATTTTATAGTTGAAGAAATTGAGGCAGACAAGTTTTTTTAAGTAAAAAGGGTCACACGGCTAGTAAGTATCTGAGGCTGGATTTGAGCTCAGGTCTTCCAGACTTCAGATTCAGAGCTCTATGCACTATGCCACTTAATTACCTAAATATAAAGGTGGCAACATTTTTAATAGGTTTCTGAAATAAAGTATTCTGAAAATATACTTCAATTAATATTAGTTACTGTTTGCATTCATTATTTGAGAGTTCATGTGGCATATTGGGGAATATATAGGACTGAGAGCCTGGAAAATGTGAGTTTATAGCTTGCTCCTAACATTTACTAGCTGTGTGAACCTATACAAAAGTCTTTTCACTTCTAAGAAGCTTAGCTTCTTCCTCTGTAAGATGAAGTAATGGATAGTGTTTGTGCCTAAGCCTTGGGAACCTAGATGACCTGTACTCAAATCTTCTTCCAGCCCAAACTGGCTAGGTAACTCTAGGCAAATAACAATCTCTCACTATCCCTAACCAATTGTAAGACAATAAATTTCAGAAGTTGTAGATCTTTGGTAGATGCAGCTCCTATGCCAGCTATTAAATATACCACTGAAATTATAGGTCTGTGCCTCCCATTCCCTCTGAAAACCATCATCTCTGGTGCCTCCAACAGGCATTTGTTTAGGACATTCAAATGAAATAATGATGTCAAGTGGTGTGTAGACATTGTAGGATTCTTTTGCTGTTGACTGTTATTATGTTCATGCTAATATTACAATTAGTTTGAATTCTCAGAATATATATTGAGGTACATAATCCACAGAAACCTGCCCAGGAGCATGTTGACCATTGTGAATGATGTAGTTTGGGATTGAAAGTTGCCTGTGGATTATGTAGGAAGAGAATAATCTTCAGGGATAAATATTATGTTTGATTACATTAGTAATAGGTGATGTGCTGATGAAAAAAATAGTCAAAACACTTGGATAATGATAAAACAATAATTTAAATAAATTGATGGTAATATAATATGTAAATATAATATATAAACCGTAATGAAAAAATATTTGGAATAAAATAAGTAATAAAGATGGTTCTAAACTACTTCAAATTACATATAAGATTATCATAAAATATAACTGTTTATATTAATGAACATGAAGTCACATTTCATTTCTCTTCTCCACCACTTGAAACTGATTCATGTTAAATCTGTCTTTTTAATGTTCAGACTTGGCTATGCAATTGAACTTGGGAATGTATGAATACAATGGGAAAAGTGGTTACAGACTAAAGCCAGAATTTATGAGACGACCGGACAAGCATTTTGATCCATTTACTGAAGGTATCGTGGATGGTATAGTAGCCAATACCTTATCTGTTAAGGTATGTAAATATGGGTTATAAAATCACCTTACAAAAGCATGGCATTTTGGCATGAGCAAGAAACTTATGCAATGATAAACTGGTTTCTATCCTACTCTCAACCCACTAAAACAGAGTAAAAATGTTACATGACCAACATAGGTGCCAGTCTTTCTTATTTATTTGAATATACTACAAATAAATGAATTGTAGAAAGATGTATTTAGGAATCAGTGTAGGATACAATAATACTATTGGTATTAGTCTTTTAAATTATTAATATATTCAGGCTTGTGACATAAATGAAGAAAATATTCCCTTTGTAATTTTTATTAAAAACATTGAATAAAAAGTATTCTATCCCTGTATATTTGTATTTTGGGATTCACTAGAGCATCACAGGATTTTAAAGAAAATTGTTAATGACTTCAAACCAAACTAGCACTATATAACACTGAAAAAGTAATTTTCCAGTACTATTTTAATGTTCTTTCTTTTGCCATTGTGATGCAACATAGCTAATGTAATAAAACTGTAGGAAATAAATTTTATATCTAAATTGGGAATACATTTTTAATACAGCCCACTTAACATGATTTTTGCAGGTTCCTGAGTGGTATGATTGGAAATTCCATTTGTATTTTAAAAGTTCAAACTCTTTGCTATCCCACTGTTCTATTTGAAACAGAAATTTAAAAATAGTTTATTTGTGATGAATGCAAACCTCAGAGCCTTCCAAAGGGCCTAAAGTATTTTGAAGAATTGCATAAGATAGAGCCAAAAGGAAGAAGCTAGTTTGGGATTTAACATTGGTGTGCATTACCTCTGCAGAAGAAAATCCACACTAGAGCTCTGAATTCTTTATTCCTATTATAAGCAACATTCCAAACTCTCATTACTATGCTTTAGTATGTAGTACTCATTCTACGTGGCAATAAATTTCAAATATTTGTGTTCATGAAATAAAGCAATTTGAATTTATTCTTATATTCACCTTGGTTCTTGACCCACCCATATTCTTACAATGTTTAAACTAATGTTTGTGTATTTATTCACTGAATAAGCAATGACAGGATAGTGAATAATTTTCTAAGGAATTAAGAATAGTCTTCATTTAGTTCACTCTATTTGAATGGTTCATATGTTTTATATTCCCTATATAAGTATAAAATCTCTAGATAAGGGTTAAAAGAATTATCACTAAAGAGATTGTTTACAAAGTGAATTTAAGGATTTCTAGCTCATTAAGCCAAAGGGTTAAAAGAGATACTACACACATGATTAGAGCTCCCACATTATACTCATTCTAGGATGGTGGGGTTTTTTTGATTTGTTTGTTTTAGGTATTCTAAAATATTTATTATTTATTTTTAACATTTTTTTTTAAATTTTGAGTTCCAAATTCTCTCCCTCCTTCCAGCCCCATTCCCACCTAATATGATATCAATTATATATGTGAAATCATGCAAAACATTTCCACATTGGCCATATTGCAACAAAATAAAACAAGAAAAATTTAAAAAGTGAGAAAACTTTACTTCAGTTCGTACACAGAGTTCATCAGATCTTTCTCTGGAAGTGGATGGCATTTCTCATTATGAGTCCTTTGGAATTGTCTTGGATCATTGTATTACTCAGAATAGTTAAATCTTTCACAGTTGATCATCATTACAATATTGCTGTCACTGTGTACAATGATTCCCTAGTTCTGCTCATTTCACTTTGCATCAGTTCACATAGGTCTTCCCATATTTTTTCTGAAATCATCCCCTCATTGTTTCTTGTAGCATACTAGTGCTCCATCACAATTATGTGCTACAACTTGTTCAGCCATTCCCCTGTTGATGGGCATACCTTCAATTTCCATTTCCTTGCCACCACAAAAAGAGTTGCCACAATTTTCTTGTACATATAAGTCCATTTCCTTTTCTTTTATGTCTTTAGGAATCAGACCTAGTACTGGTATTGCTAGGTAAAAAGGTATGCACAGTTTTATAGCTCTTTGGGCCTATTCCCAAATTGTTCTCCAGAATGGTTGGACCAGTTCACAACTCCACCAACAGTTCAACAATGTACCTATTTCCCTTCAACCCTTCGGCTTTTTTTTTAATCTAAGTACATTACATTCCTGATTGCTTTGATTAAAAGAAAGTCAGAAAAATCACCTAATCCATAATGAAGAAGTCATTATCAAGGTAGCATATCAACTATTCTTTCATAATTGGCCAGAAAGTTAAGTCACATACAGACTTAAGTGGCTTATACTTGTATTGGAGATAGCTTAGGGCTATGTTGTTATAATATATGTTATAGCTAGGATTCCATTCTTAGCTTACTTCAGGCCAACTCAGAGGACTGGCAGATACAGAGAAAACGAACAAATAAAACAGTAAAGTCTGGGCTTAAGTGGATCACATGGGTGCTGGTCAACATTTTCTACTGTTGCAGTTTTATTGTCTTATACTTGCTTTTACTTGATAATTTTATTGCAATGGTAAAATATTTTTAAGTATGGAACTAAAGGCTATAAACAAAAATGAGATGTGAGACATCATCAAGGTATTGACGTTGTCAAACCATGACCATTGAGTTCTTAGTCAAGTGTTGTTGGTTGCTTTTGTCCCAAGGAATATTCCCTTCTTACAATGACTCGACATTTCTGAGTATAACAGATTATATCCAAAAACTCGGTGCTAGCAAATATTCACCATAGCAAACGGCCATTGAAAAATATACATGATTTCAAAGGACCAGTAGTGAAACATGCTATTCATGACAGAGTAATGATGGATTTAGGGTACAGAATGAGACATATATCCTGTATATACAATAATTGAGGGAATTTGTCTTGACTGAATATGCATAGTTGTTTCAAGGAATTTCTTTTTTGTCTTTTTTTAATGGATAAGAGGTGAGAAAAAGAAAAATAGGTTTCTGTTAATTTTTTTTTTAGTAGAGAGGTTCAGAAGGCAATACTCTAGATGTGAACTGTTACATGAACTTTCGGATGAAGTTATTATATCATTATGTTCATTTAACTTTTACTTTGCTATAAGAGATCTCTCAAGGAGTAGGGGAAATTTATAAATGTTTGTGATGTATAAACAAAATATATTAATAATTTTTCAAAGACAACTAACAAACCTTAGAAAACACATACATTCGCACACAAATATTAACTGTATTCTGTGCATATAACTCTATTCTAAAGATTTACTATTTGGAATTTATTAAGGCCTTGTCCTAAGAAGTATTATCCCATCATAAGAAAGGATTTGAGGATCTAGGGCATGACATATGTGACTTGAGAATTCAAACATGATTATGAAATGTTAGCCTCTATAATTTACAAAAAACTTATGAACAAGCTGAGCTTCTCTCTTTAAAAAAAGAGATTTAAGCGTAGGAATCAAAGTGCAAAATTTATTAGTTCTTGTTCTCTCTGTTGGAGAACTAACCATTAGTCTTTAAAAAACCTTCCAATTGTGAGACTGGTGATGCAAATAGGTTGGGCTGGCACAAGATAATTCAGAGTTGAAGCTTCAAGGGCAATATTAGGTATCAATTTCCTTTCTTCTTTTGTCAAAGTATTCATATAATTCTTCTATAACTTCCTCTTACACAATTACTTGTTCAGACTTCAAGTCTTGTTCAACATTGATGTTTGTCCCAAAACCTTGTATTGATTTGGTTTCAAGGAAAATCATCATTTCACGGAATTTCTCATCTTCTAGGCATTATTTTTCAGGATCTGGAGCCTTAGAGGACATCTATATCTTGTCACTAAACAAGCACAACAATTTTTTTCTTCTTCTAGATCATTTCAGGTCAGTTTCTTTCTGACAAAAAAGTTGGAACTTATGTAGAAATAGATATGTTTGGTTTACCTGTGGACACCAGGAGAAAAGCCTTTAAAACCAAGACGTCTCAAGGAAATGCTGTAAATCCAGTCTGGGAAGAAGAACCCATAGTGTTCAAGAAGGTTGGTTTAGTTTTTGTTTTTGTTTTGTCATGAAAATAGCTCCCTAAGCACTTTAGTGGGAGCTCTTTGGCCTATTTATGAAACACAATGAAAAGTATTTTTATTCTTTGTTGTTGAGGGCAGCTGGGTGGCAGAGTGGATAGAGTGCCAGGTGTGGAGTCAGGAAGACTCACCTTCCTGAGTTCAAAGCTGGACTCAGACCCCTACTAGCTGTGTGATCCTGGGCAGGTCACTTAATCCTGTCTGCCTCAGTTTCCTCATTTGTAAAATGAACTGGAGAAGGAAACAGCAAACCATGCCAATATCTTTACCAGTCACCAAATGGGATCATGAAGAGTCAGATACATGACTGAAAACAGCTAAACATACAGCTAGTAAGTGTCTGAAGCCCGATTTGAAATCAGGTCTTCCTGACTCCAGGCTCAGTACTCTATGCATTGTGCCACCACCAGCATGATATGCTAATTTATATGTTTTGATCATGACAAAAGGGATAAAAATTATGGGAAGAAAGAACCACTGGAGCTATGGGAATAACTCGGGCTAGTGGGGAAAAAATGGGGAAAATCTTAGTTCAGTTTCTGCTTTTATCAAAGACTAGCTATGTGACCACAGGCAGCTCTACCAGGCTATAAATTACAGATAAGTAGCAGATTTGGATACAAAAAAAGGAGTTTCCCTGTGCTGATAAAATTACAACTTCTGAACAAAAATAAAAATAACATCCCTAGAAGAGGTTAGCATGGCCCTTTTAAAAGGAGGTTAATTAAAATCAAAACCTTAGAGCCTATTAATTATATTAATAGCTCGCTTTTATATAATGCTTTAGGATTTGAATACATTATCTCATCGATCCTCGCGTCAACCCTATGAGGGAGATGTTACTGTCATCCTCATTTTATAGATGAGGATACTGAGGATCAGAGGGGAGTTATTTGAATGAGTTCACACAGCTAGCAAGAGAAGCTGTATCTACTTGAAGGTCTTAGGAGCAGCTAATTTGATTGGATTCTGCTTTGACACCTACAGTAGGTCACATGGGGATCAGATTCTTCAATCTGCATCTGTTATTGGTCAAATAAGCCTCAAAAAGCCTCATATCCACTGAGCCCAATGAGGTCTTGACTTTAATATGCTTATATTGTACAATCAGCGGTTAAATCTGTAAAAGGTAAACAGATGAATTTCTACTTATTTGACCAATTTTCCCATGAGCCCAAAACATCTATAAAAGTTGCTACTTTTGGAAAGAAATCCTCTGACACAGTTCCTTATGAATCTGTTAGGAAACTCTTTCTACCTTGCTAAAGCTGATCACTCTAAAGTCATCTATTCAGCTCTGGAAATTGCATCTGGCAGGTTTTTCCATCATTTCTAAGTCTCGCAGATTATTCAATAAGAAGGCAACAACTTCTCCCATCAATTCTCTTCTCTATATTCACATATCTGCCACCCTTGTTCAAGCCTATATCACTTTTCACCTGAACTACTGCGATAGCCCTCTAATCAGTCACCCGCTCCTTAAGCATCTCTTCTCTACGTTCCATCCTCCTAGCAGCTGCCAAAATCCTATTCCTAAAATTCAAGCCTTACCATGGCACGACTCTGTTCAGTAAACTCCTTTGGCTCCCTACAAATCTAGGATCAAATCATATGCATGTGTGTGTGTGTGTGTGTGGTGTGCGTATATGTATGTATATATATATATATAATATATACATATGCATGTATATGTATGTATATGTGTATATGCATGCATGTATATATTTATATGTATGTGTATATGCATGTGGATGTGTGAATGTGTATGCATTGTATGGTGTATATGTATAGATATGTATAGAGCATGTATATGTATGTGTGCATACATATACACATATGTATATAGTACAGAGTGTTCCTAAAGTCTGGACACATAGGCAATTGATGGCAATGTGGAGATATTGCATCGAGTTCACATGAATTTTGCAAAGCACATCAACCTTTGTATCACAAATGAATTGAAGATATTATTTATTAATACTCCATTTAAATAAAATGTTGAAAATTTCATTCATTTCATTTCTTGAAAATATGCATTTTTGCCTATGTGTCCAGACTTTAGGAACACCCTGTATTTAAATTTCCCAACTACCCATCTTTTCCACTTTTATGCATTAAATGTTAATCCCCTTGATGTGTTCTTCAGTCTAGTCAAACTTGCCTTCTTGCTGTTCCTCACATCTTCCACCTCCATACCTTTGTACAAGCTATCTCCCTACCCCCATATCCCTGCAGTGCTTTCCCTCCTCACTTCCCTCTTTTAGACTCTCTACTTTCCTTTAATAGCTCTTATACCACCTCCTACATGAGGCGTGGTTCCCCTAGCTGCTAGTGATTCCTATTCCACATTACCTTGTGTTTATTTGGTATATACTTATTTTGCAAATATGTATACATGCTGTACATGTTGTCTTTCCCTACAGAATTTAATTCCCTTGAGGCCAGCAACTGTTTCATTTTTGCCTTTACAACCCTAGTGTCTACTATAGTGCTTGGCACTTGGCAGGCATTAATAAAGACTTTTTGGTTAGTTGATTAATTTTAGGGAGCCTAAGGTTCACATTCTTGGCTTGCACATTTCTGCCTTGTCCATGCCATGGGTTCTATTTCTCTAATAAATGGAAGCCAAGATGGATATTTTAAAACCTATTGTAAAAAGAAGAAAAAAGATTCCCATGAGAGCCATATAAAATAAAATAGCACAGTGGAGCACCCAACACCCCCAGCAACCCATCCATTCAAATTGTAGCTTGTCATAATATTTCCCCAGAAAATATATTTTCAGTTGTCACTCACTGTAAAATAACTGACTGGAGTAGGAAAAATGTTTGACGGTTTCCTCAGCATCAGTGTGCCCTTTCTGATCATCGAAGAGCCTACAAGAAGAAGAAACAGTATTTAAGGCATGGTCAGTCATCATTGTTTCTAATGTCATCATATCCATTTATCTGTCCCTAGACTCTGCAACCTTAAGGCAACTGGACTAAGGCTAGAGTCACACTCATTTAGCCCCATATCATTCACTGAATATGTTAGTCAGTGCTCTCTTGCAGTCCCAGTTATAGTGACAGCCTCCAAAGTTGTTTGAGATTAGATATATGGCTGATTTGCAGCAGGGCAGGGTGCATGGTACAACAGAAATTATGCTATATTAGAATTAGGGGATCTGGGTTCCAAGCTCCGCGTTGCCACTTACTACCTATGTGACCTCCAGCAAGTCACTTGTTGTCTCTGGGCTTAAGGTTCCTCATCTGTAAAATCAGGGGGTTGAATGAGACGGCCTCAGAAAACCCTTTAAACTCTAATTTATGAGGAGTTAATATACCTAAAACACCCTAAATCCTCTACCAACCAACCAAGAAATAACTAATTAGAAAATGGTCTATCATTAATATTAAAACATTCCTATGCTTTTTTACATACGTCCCCTGTTTTCTCACCTGCCACAAAGGTAAATTATAAAATCCCTACTTAATACCAGTATCTTCCTCCTCTTATTTGTTTTTTCTTCTTTCTCTTCATTGGTTGAACATTTGAATTTAGTGGAACAATACATGATTGTTCAAACATTGTTGCAATTTTTTGAGTGGAACTTGATGCTCAAAGTTATAACTTGTCTGCATCCTAAATGTTTCTTTAGGTGGTCCTACCTTCTCTGGCATGTTTAAGGATAGCAGCATATGAAGAAGGAGGTAAATTTATTGGTCACCGGATATTGCCTGTACAAGCAATTCGACCAGGTAAAATTACTATAAAAAGAAACTTTGCATTCCAATCAGATAAGAAATTCACCAGTATATACTATTTTGTTATTTTTAAATACAATTTACTATAAGAAATGAATGCCTATATCTTTGTAATTTTTCCAGGTGACTTAGTAGCATAGTTAAGAAATTCATTTTATTTGGACATTTATTAAATAATTTTCATGTGCAAAACTGTGAGTAGGAAGAATATGGGAGATTGATAAGAAAACGGTTTCATTCCATTCAACACAAAGTTATTGATGTTAATGAGAAGGAATGACCCAATTTCAGTCTACAAACAATTATTATGTGCTTACTTTATTTGTGGCACTATGTTAAGTGTTAGGGATACAAAGAAATGCAAAAAAGAGTACCTGCAATGAAAGGGACGACTTTCTAATGAGGGAGACAATTCTTAAATAACTAGGCAGATAAAAGAACAGATGAAGGTAATCTGGGGGGTGGGAAGGAAGGCATCAGTAGCCAGAGGACCAGGAAGGTTTATTAGAGAATGTTTAAAAATCACATGATGTTTACATTTTGGAACAAATAAATGCACAGAAAGTGAATTTGAAATACACTTTCCAGGCTATCACTACATTTGTCTGAGGAATGAAAGGAATCAGCCCCTGACGCTTCCAGCAGTCTTTGTATACATCGAGGTGAAAGACTATGTGCCAGATACTTATGCAGGTAAACAAATATAACTACTTTCTGTGTCACTGAATTTAGGACTTCATTTATGTTGATGCCTCAGTTCTAAGCAGACAAAACTTTCTTTTTCTAACTTAGTATGATCTGGAGCCATTTACTTAAGATGGCTTCTATATGAGATAATACAATAGACCCTAAATGTAGAAGAGGTGAAGTTTTTTTTTTTTTTGGTGATTTTTGGTAAATTATACTATGAGATAGATAGTGCAGTAGATAACGTGCTGGGCCTGGAGTCAGGAAGACTCATCCTTGTGAGTTCAAACCTGGCCTCAGACACTAGCTGTGTGACCCTGGGCAAATCATTTAACCCTGTTTGCCTCAGTTTTTTCATCTGTAAAATGAACTAGAGAAGGAAATGGCAAATCACTCCAGTGTCTCTGCCGAGGAAACCCCTAATGGGATCATAAAGAGTTGAGATGAAAAATGACTCCACCATGCTATACTGAGTAGATTCAGTTGCTGGAGTCCTCACGCCAGTGCCACCTTGTACCCTGCTACCCTATCAGAAGCAGTCACCTCAGTGGGAGAGTCCTGAGTGGACCTCTCTCAGCTCTTTCAGAGTCACAGTAACTCAGGGGGCCAGTATAGACCTTGAATGAAGGAACAACGATATGGCAACAGTGCTTAAGTAAGGAATTTAGAGGGAAGTCAGAGACCAGTGCTAGGGCTCCCCAAGTACTTCCAGCCTGAAAATGTCAGTGAATTTAACAGGGATGCTTTGAGTGGAAAGAAATGTCTTCAAAGCTGACACCGACACGTGTTAATTTAAGCATTTTCCTTCTCTGTTGAAATTGACAAGACCCTCTAAGTAACTGAAATGAAAAAAAAAAGCTTTCAGGAAATCGGAATTCTTATTATAGCATGGCTGTGCATATATTTTTTAATCAAACATTTTTGCTGGATAGCAGATTTCTTTTTTGTATGGCAATCCAACATCACATTTTGTTTCCATGAAATTGTTTAAAGAGGCAGCAGGGTATACTGATTGAGAACTGACCTCGAAGCCAAGAAGACCTGGATTCAAACACCTCTGACCCACACTGGATATGTGATGTTAGGCTAGTCTAGGGGTGGAGAACCTGCGGCCTCAAGGCCACATGTGGCCCTCTAGGTCCTCAAGTGCAGCCCTTTGACTGAATCCAGAACAAATTCCTTTAATAAAAGGATTTGTCGTGTAAAACTTGGACTCTGTCAAGAGGCTGCACCCAAGGACCTAGAAGGCCACATGTGGCCTCAAGGGCACAGGCTCCCTACCCCTGGTAGCTGATTAACATGTCAGTGCTCTAAGCACATTTCTAAGCTGTAATTTGTAGAGAAGTATCTGATCTGTCTTGGCAGAGGAAGCTTCTCATTGGGAATTTCCTATAGGGATGAAATCACAAATCCAGTTAAAACCAAACAAAATTATATACTACAGCACAAACATGCAGATTTGTCATGGAATGTTATGAGGGACCCTAAAAATCATATTCTATAAATGAGAAAATCGAGGTCTAGTAAGGTTAAATGACTTTGAGTCAGTTTGAGCTTCCAAACAGTTAAGATTCATCATGGCCAAATCCAATGAAAAAATTCTATATGAGGATCCATTTAAAAAATGGAAATTGAATGTTTAGGCCCCTTCTGTAGGTCAGAACAATGACCCTTATCAGGTGCGAATTTTATTTGATCAATGCCAATAGCCAGTCACTATCTCAAGTATGTGTATAGATACAGATACACACACACACGTGTGTGTATCTGTTACTCTGATTGAATAACCTTATATTGGTATAAAAATAGAAACCCAAATTTTATACCTCCAAAAGTTATGTTACCACAGATGTTATATTCTAGAAATAAGAGACCTTTTTACTCTCATTGAAGGGCATGCCAATAAATATTACTGTTATCTAATGTTTTAAGTAAGAAATACAAAATATTTCATTTTTAAATTAAGAATAAGAATTTAAAATTTTAAAATATAGTAAAAGCTTATTAAATAAAATTTAAAAGTCACATCAGTTCTACATATGGAAAAAGACAGGTCATAGGGGGAGTTGGACAAGAAGAAGGAAAAAAAGGAGAAAGCATAAAATTAAGAGAAAGAGAAGATTCAGGTGCTGCCTCGGAAAGGAGATCGGGAGACATGGATTTGCTTCATCCTTACAGGCTAACTAAGAGGACCATCTTCAGAAGTCAGGACTGACAGGTTTCAAGAGCTGCCTCTGACACATATTGATTGTGTTACTCTGCCAAGTCACTCAGGGCAGGATCCTTCATGGCCTCAGGCAGCTGTCTAAGGCTATAAGTTGTAAGATAATTGTCTATCTGCAACTCTATAGAAGTTTGCTTATGGGAAGTTCCCAACCCTGATTAAATCACAGTTCTGTACCAAAAACTTGTGAATATGTGTATATATAACTTATTTCATAAGTTTCAGTACTCCTTCCTCAGTGCTGATTGCAAGTACTCCACCTCTTAGTGAAAGATTTAATTAATTTGCTATGAAAAAAATCCATCACCCAATAACAATCCTCATGATGAAGTCCTTCCAACTTACACTGTTCATTGGAAAAGTCCACCACTTTTGACTATATAGATGGACTCAAAGTATTTACATTTGATAGGAATTTCAGATTTTTTGCCTCTGTAATCAGTCTTTAAGAACTCAGTTACCTCCATACCAGTGCAATAGGAATAGTAATTTAATGGGATCAGTGTGATTGAGGATACACTTAGTATTTAATATCCACATATATGTTTACATATATATATATATATTTCTGTGTATACATACACACATGCATATATATAAATATAGGTGCATATGTCTATACACTCATAAACATGGATATGTAGATTTTAGTATCAGCAGAAATTTGATCTGAAATGTTTGCTTGATTTTCAGATGTAATTGAAGCATTGTCAAATCCCATTCGATATGTGAACCTGATGGAACAAAGAGCTAAGCAGCTGGCAGCACTGACCCTAGAAGATGAAGAAGAAGTAAAGAAAGAGGCAAGAGAATGTTCTCAATGCACTTTAGATAGAACTGATTGTCATGCCTAGTTACTGGTTATATTGAAATGGCATTAGATCATTTGTGAGAAGAGAGAAAAGCTAATCATCTGAATTTAGGGCATCACGGATGCTAGACAATATCCAAATAATTAACTGGCTCTCGCTTGTCATCCTGAAATTTCAGCATTTTGTAGAAATCACCATCATTGTCATCATCAACATCATCATCATCATCATCATAGATAACCTTTATATAGTACATACTATGTGTCAAGCACTGTGCTAATTTCATTTGATCCTCATAACAACCTTGGGAGGCAGATGCTATTACTATCTCTATTTTACAGATGAGAAAATTGAAGCAAACAGAGGTTAAGTAACTTGCCCACGGTTGCATATCTAGTGTCTAAGGCCATATTTGAACTCAGGTCTTTCTGACTCCAGATCCAATGCTCTTTCCACTGAGCCATCTAGCTGCCTCTAGGCATGAATATTTTATATACTCTTTATTTTGCAAATACACAAAACTGAATCTACCTTTCACCATATTTTAGGATATCACTTCTAAGTATAAAATCTCAAGAAAAAAAAAGAATCTTCAACACTGAATATTTTTGTGTTGAACATTTTGAAGATAAAATCACCAAGTTTTAGGTTTGAAGGGAACTCAGGGGCCTGCTAGTCTGACCTAGGCAGGCAAAGGAATCCACATTGTTGCCTACCTCAGTAGTGAACGTCCAGAGTCTGCTTGCACACATAGTGTGAGGGGAAACACACAACCAATGAAAGAAGTCCATGTCACTTTGGTACAGCTCTAATTGTCAGGGAGTTCTTCCTGATAGCAAGGTGATATTTGCCTCTATACAGTTTCCAACCATTGCTCATTGTTTTCCCCACACAGAGTACAAACGAAAGAAATGGCAACCCTTCTACATGATGGTCCTTTAGATACTCAAAGACACCACCCCTGAGTTTTCTCTTCTCTAGGCTAAACATACCCAGTTCCTTTAAATGATTCTCACATGATGTGTCTCTAAGGGATCTTAACCGTCCTGATTGCTCACAAATGGACACTAGTCAACTTATCAATGCATTTTCCAGTCTGTGGACTCAGAACTGGGCACAGTATTCCACATTTGATCTGACCAAGGTAAGCTATGTATGGACTGTTGCCTTCCTCTTCATGGAAAATATATATATTTAAAGCAGCCCAAGATTAAATTGGCATTTTTAGCTGCTTCATTTTTATTGAACATTAAGTTCGCCAAGACCTGCAGATCTTTTTCTGATAAACTGTTCTGTTAATAGGCCTCTCTGATCTATGTCCATAGAATTTCACCACATTAGATTCAGCCCAGTGCTCTAGGCTTTCAGGGTCTTTTTGGATACTGACTATATTATCCAGTGTGTTCTATTCATCCCCAGTCAGTGTCATCTGCAAATTAAGTGATCTCCCATTTGTACTTTAGTGCAAGTCATTAAGAAACCTAGGACCAAACACAGATCCAGGGAATATTCCTGCTCATATAGGAATGTAAACAGTTTTGCCTTATTAAATCCTCAAATCTTGTGTTTAAATGGGTCTGACCTTTCTTGATGAATCCATGCAGGTCCTTTGTTGTCATAATTTTTTTCAGGTATTTATTAACCATTGTTCTAATGATTTATCATTTATTTTCTCAGGAATTGAAATCAAGCTTACTGTCTAATAATTTGCAATCTCTATTCTCTTTTCTTGAAAATCAAGGCAACTGTTGCCTTCTCCAGTTCTCTTCTTCCTCTTCTATTCACCATGGTCTTTCCAGATCTTGCTGACAGTGGTTCAGTGATCACATTTGCCCATTCATGAAGTTCATCTGGATTATGCTATTTTTATTCATCAAGAGCTCCTAGGTGGTTTCTTCCCATTCAAGGATCAATTCCCCCTTAGTCATTTGTCCCTGTCATTTACAGTGCAAAACTCATTCTCCATGGAGAAGAAAACAGACTTGAGATAATAATAGAGCTGAGATCTGACACTTTGCCCATGTGACCTTGTCTGCTCTGGGCCTTAGCTTCCTCATCTATAAAAAGACAAAGTTGTATTAGATGATCTCAGAGGTCCCTTCCAGCTCATCTTGGCAGTTTTCCTAGTCCTAACTGTTTCAAAGTATTCCCCTCCTAGTTGTGCTTGTGACTCTCTAGACTGGTACCATGCCTCAGCTATCTTCTCATCCTAGAACCTGTACCTCTGCAATGCCAACCCTTTTCTCACATTGGTGAAGTTCCCAGGTCTTTAATTCTGAGGACCATGATTCATTCCCCTCCCAGCTGTACTTCTGACTCTCTGAACATAACTAACATGTCCCCTTGCTCCCTCGCTGCTTCTCTGCCCTTCTAGCTCCATTTTATACATTATCTTCCTCTATTAAAATGTAATGTCTTTGAGGGCAGAGACTGTCTTTCTTTTTGCTTCTATTTATATTCCTAGCACTTAGCACAGTCCCTGGAAAACTATAAATGCTTAGTAAACGTTTATTGTCTGCCTTCATGGCCTTCTTACACCTCACTCACCTCCGTGTACATTTTAATCCGGCGAGACCAATCTCTTTGCTGTTTCTCAAGTACAATACTACATCTCTTGGCTCCAGACATTTTCAACAGCTATCCCCCGTGCCTGGAATTCTCTCCCTCCACATCTCTGCCTCCTGGCTTCCCTGGCTTCCTTCAAATCCCAATTGAAACTCCACTTTCTGCAAGAAGCTTTTCCTGATTCCCCTTTAATGCTAGGGCCTTTTCTCTATTGATTATGTACAATTCATCCTGTATATGTCTTGCTTGTACATAGTTGTTTTCACGATGTTTTCCTAATCAGACAATGAGCTCCTTCATAGCAGAGACTGTCTTTTGCCTTTCTTTGTATCTCCATCATATAATATACCATTCTTGGTCTTTTTTTTCAGTTGTATCTAATCTTCATGACCCATTAGGCATTTTCTTGGCAAAGATTCTAGAGTGGTTTACCATTTCCTTCTCCAGCCTATTTTACAGATGATGAAACTGAGGCAAACAGGGTTAAGTGACTTGCCCAGGGTCAAATAGCTGGTAAGTGCTGGAGGCCAGATTTGAATTCAGGAAGATGAATCTTCTTGACTCCAAGCCCAGCACTCTATCCATTGTGCCATCCTGCTCCCTTGCACCTGGCACATAGGAGGTACTTAATAAATGCTAATTGACTGACCACTGTCAATTTTCATAGTCACATCCACTCCTGGTGAATAATTCTGAACTTTATCCACTTGACAATACTTTTTTTTGAGTCATATTATGTTCTAACATTCATCTTGACATATGCTTTTGCTTCTATTTTACATATCTTTTAAAAATTCAAATTAGTCTCTTCAGAATTTTTTCCTTCTCATTAAAATTGTTCCTGTGTCTTCAGAAGTCTTTTCTTGAAAGTTTCCTTTCACTCCTTGCCTTATAGAATTTCAATCTTTCTTCTGAACCCTTTGAAACATTGTGTTGGTAAGCAAAATGGGCTCCTTAGCACTTAGTTCAACAAGTGCCCTTGAAGAGTTTGTCTTTTGTTTTTGCTGAGTAATTCAGTGTATTTCATTGAGTCTTACTAAGTGCTAAGCCCCAGGCCCAAACCCCTATTAGGTGTAAAACCTATGTGGGTGTGGATTGGCAACTAAGGTGAGGCCCAAGGTGGGGCTAACTCCAGGGAGGGCCTAGTTTACATGTCTGGGACAGCAGAGGCTCTTAGACCACGTGGGTTTAAGTCCTCCTCTTTGTGACAATTTCAGGTCACGTGGGTGAGTCGCATGTGCAACTCACCCCTGACACTGAAAAAGATGTAAAACCAGGACTTGGCCTTCTCTTCCTTGGAGCTCTTTGCCGCAGCAGTGGTAGCGAGCACGACTCTGGGCCAGCCCTTGTTCTGAGCTCCCGGGCTGAACCTAGATGTTGGTAACTATGAATCTGTATTGAGTCTGTCTGTTGATGTTTGTACTTTGTTTGTAATTTGCTCTGAAGTTCAGGGTGCTGGCTTTTTCCCCTGAACTAAGTGAATGATATTTGTATGCTGAACTAAAGTAAGCTTGCCAACCTCTTCACCTTGCTTTCCTTATTAAGGCAGATCAAAAGAACCTGTGCTTTGGCGGGTGCTGGCAGCTTTCTGGGTGCTGGCTGTGGGTGGATCTTTCACCCCTACAGAAGCTGCTAGCCAGATTGTGGAAACAAACATGCCCTCCAAAAGTGTGGCATGCCTGTCAAACTCTACCCAGATTTCCTCTCCTTTTCTAACACAAACCCTAGGAGAAAGTAGTCCTTTCTCCCCAAAGGGTGCTCCTGTTATTTCTACCTCAGCAAGCAATTGCAGCCTGTAAGTTAGAATCAGAAGCAGAAAAGAATTTCCCCTAGTTAATTTCTCCACATCATCTCCTACATCACTACGATAAAAAGTCATTACCACAGAGGCTTTTACAGGGGCATGTCCAAGAATCACCTATATTTTAAGGTGTATAAAATGGGGATTCCTCTGAATTTTTTTTAAATTCTGTTTTTTTCTAGTTAACAAAATGAAAGACTGCCTTTTATAAATTTTTATTGCCTGAGATCCTAAAACTTTATATTAATAGCCATATTAATATAAGTGAACCTTTTTTCTGCACATAGACCAATATAGTTCGCATCTGTACATGCAAAGGTTATTCCTAGGCCATACTCACATACTTTCAAGTTTTGCAAGACCTCATTTGTGCTGTCTTCAAAAACTAAGGGCAACCTCTAAGAATCAATGCCTGTAATATTCGTTAGAAAATCACAAATGTTAATTTTGGTTTTACTTGTATACAAAGAAAAAAAGATTATCATCTTTATATTTAATAAAGAGAAAAAACAGAATAAATAGGTAATATTATCAGTTTCTATAATTCAGTCTTTAAAACAAAATTCAGCATTTCTTTCTAGTTCTACACCTGTGGTCAAAAGGATTTTAAAGGAATACAAATAAAATTGAGTAAATAACTTGAGTGTGCGATTTATAAAGAAAGGTGGACATTCAGTAAAAATAGTTCAGCTTGCCATGTCTAAGGGATTTTAATGACATTATTCCTGTCTATAATATTTAATACAAGAATAATGAAAAGTCTGGGCCCTCTGTTCCCCCCCCAAAAAAAAATTTTAATTTGCTTAATTAAGGTTTTACTGAGTATTCTTTCTCTCTTCACGAGTCATGATCTCTGCAAGTTGTCATGTTTTGTATTGTTTTTGGCAGTGGCAGAGTTTTAAACATAGGAAAAATGAGTTGGTTTGAGACAAGAGGATTTAACTAAAAATTAAAAGGAACAAATTTACAAAAGGTAAAATAGACTATAAATAGTATAAATTGCCTATTATTTTCAATTTTAGCATATCAAATGTGTCTCATAGCGGATGGAAAATCAGTCCCTTAAGATATCTAAAGATAATTGTCAAGTCTCTTAAATAAGGTATATGGCAGATTATAGCCCACTTTTTTGTAGGGAGAATCTTCTGACATTGAAGTGTTTAACACTAGGCAGGATTAAAGCTCATAGATCATTTCTGAATCTAACATATATAGTCAATATCTCTAAGGGAAAAAAATATGTATGTATGCATGTATATGTGTGTTTATATATAGATATGTATACATATGTACATATGTGTTTATGGAGAGAGACAGATT
Organism: Phalanger gymnotis; assembly: GCA_028646595.1. Classification (NCBI taxonomy): domain Eukaryota; kingdom Metazoa; phylum Chordata; class Mammalia; order Diprotodontia; family Phalangeridae; genus Phalanger; species Phalanger gymnotis. Next base: position 210,054,407 of record CM053625.1, read on the forward strand.
GAAAGAGAGAAAGAGAAAGCGAGAGAGAGAAGCTCTCTGAGACTTTTACAGGGGCGTGTCCAAGAATCGCCTATATTTTAAGGTGTGGAAAATGGGGGTTCCTCTGAATTTTTTTTAAAATTCTCTTTTTTTCTAGCTAACAAAATGAAAGACTGCCTTTCATAAATTTTTATTGCCTGAGATCCTAAAACTTTAGACCTAAAATATATCTACCACTCCAATCCTGTAATTTAAAATCATAGTACTTTTCTTTCAAAACCATTTTTTAAAAAGATTAAATAAAACCAGTGATGTCTATGACTTCTTTTTCTCAGCCAGTTCATGCAAGAACCACTTAGAAATTGGAGCTTCTGGCTAGATGTTGGCTACTTCACAACTAATTATCTGCCTTTCTTTCCTTATCATGATTATGAAAACTATGATTTCTACTTAAAGGTTGGTAATGCCAGTTACTATCAGTGGCATTGTTTTCTAGTTGGAAGATGGAGTAATCTCTTTGGAAACAGGAAAATTCCTCTTTGCAGAGGGATTTCTTTCTTGAAAAATAGAATTTAAAAGGAAAGGTTTTTATCCTAAAATATATTAGCTGTCAGGCAACCGGATGGCTCAGTGGATGGAGAGCTGGATTTGGAGTCAGGATGGCCCAAGTTTAAATCTGGCCTCAGACACTTACTAGTAGTGTGACCTTGGGCAGGTCACTTAACCTTTGTTTGCCTATGAGGCAGCCAGATAGCTCAGTGGATAGACCACAAGACCTGAGTTCAAATCCAGCCTCAGACACATACATGTTGTGTGACCTGTGCAAGTCACTTATCCTCTGTTTGCTTCAATCTACTAGAGAAGGAAATGGCAAACCACCCCAGTATCCTTCCCAAGAAAACCCCATGATCAGTATGATCCACAGGGCCACAAAGAGTTGGTTATGACAGAATGATGGACTGCACAAAATCAAAAAAAAAATTGGCTGTTGGCTTTTTCCAGTATGATTTAGATTTTTTTGGAAAATATTCTTAATTTGAAAGACATAGTTTTTAGGCCAGAATAACAAATATACCATTTAAGAAACAATGGAGTGCTCCATATGGTCGAATCAACAGCTTAGAGTAGAAAACACTGTTACCAATTCATAGAAGAACAGAATATTTCCAGCAATAAGAAGCCATTTTTCAGATATATAAAATCTGGGACCTTCCAAGGTTGTCAGGGAGCCTTTAAGATATTCTTATACTCACAAAGCCATATCTTTTCAGCAGACATCACATATCAAAGAGCTATTTTGGGTGACTGAAGCACTGGGGATAAAAAAATACAGAGGCAGAGTTTTAGGTCAGCCTTATTTTTTTTTGATACTCCTAAGAAAGTGAATAGACAGTGGTTTCATAAATGTAATGGGGGGATAGTTCACAAATAATATTTTTGACCTTTCAGGTCATAAAAGTACTTAATTTTAGTTATATTTAGTCACAGTTTCTATTTTTCTTTCTCTTGGACACAATACGTTTTTCTCCCTATGAAAATGTCTCTTCAGAAGCAGAAAAAGAAAATCTTGGCTGTGTACTACTTCTTATAGCTGAAGAATAAATTGTCCACATTCACAAAGATTACATGAGGAAAAAGTCATTATTCTTCCTTGGACAACAATTTGCCTCTTTGTCTCTTCTACACTAGTGAAAATATAAGTTTACTTGAATGAGGACACTCAGAAGAAGTAGCAGCTGGTGTCTCAAAAGAAAATTTTATCTAGGACATGGCACACACTAGAGACCCTATTTTAGCAGCAAGGACTTTATGAGCAGGCTTCTTTTAGCTCGATACCTCTAGAGGTCAGTTTTGCTTGCAAACAGAAGACCTTTTAGGACTGCACAGTATTATCAGATTCTGCCCAGCTAATAAAGTTTTCACCCCAGAGAAATTCTGAAATCTCATACACAGAAAGTTCAATTATTCCCATCATGAAGGAATGAAAGTATTTGTAGGGGGGGAGGTGGATAATTAAGCTTTTATTATTAGATTAAAATTGTATCTTTGCTGTAAACCATTTGAAAACCTAAGAAAATATATTTATATTTTTTCAATGGGAATGCAAGAACTGTTAAAATTAGAGAATTAGTCTTGAACTTCATTTTATTATGAGTTGAATTTAATAATAGTAGTAATAGTAATAATAGCTAGCATTTATATAGCACCTACTTTGTTCCAGACACTGCGCTAAGCATATATACAATTTTAAAACTTCACAAATACATAATCATATGATTGACATGCTTTGCATAAAATAGTTCAAAAGTCATTATGGCTATATCATGTAACATACCAGATTTGGACCCCATAGAATATGGTTGATGGCTTGAAGATGTCACCCTGTAGCTAGATTGCCAAATCACCAAGTATACAAAATGGTGCAAGCAAGAGAGGTCCCCAAACTAACTATTCCAATCCTCTAGACAAAAGGTTCTTAACTTTTTCTTGTGCCTTAAGGCCTTTTGCCAATTTGTCAAAGCCTTTGGATGGACCCCTTCTCAAAATAATGTTTTTAAATGGATAAAATAAAATACCTAGGATTATAAAGGAAACCAACTCCATCTAAATATTTATTTTTTTCTTGTCCGAGTTCACAGACCCTTTGAAATCTATCGTGGACCCCTTCTGAGGGGGTGGGGGGGTCCATGAACTGAAGATTAAAAATCCCTCTCTAAACCTTGACACAAAGAAAGACACTTATGGGCTCTCCCAGATTTATTCTAGTATTCCACAGGTAAGCTAGAACCTCTTTTCTGAAACTAGGTCATAGAATCTCAGCGCTAGAAAGGACCTTAGCGACAGGCTGATCTAACCCATGACTGAACCAGAATCCTCTCCTCATACCCACAAGCAGTAAAATAGCCTTTGTTTGATGACCTCTATTAAGAGGGAACCCCTTACCTCCTACAGCAGGGCATTCAATTTTGTTGTCGTTCAGTTGTTTCAGTCATATCCAATTCTTCTTGACCCCATTTGGGGTTTTCTTGGCAATGATACTGGAGTGGTTTGCCATTCCTTCTCCAGCTCATTTTACAGATGAGGAGACTGGGACAAACAGGGTTAAGTGGCTTGCCCAGGATCATATAGCTATTGAGTGTCTAAGGCTGGATTTGAACTCAGGTCTTCCTAACTCCAGGCCTAGTGCACCATCCATTGCACTGCCTACACTGGGATAGCTCTAATTACTAACATGTTTTTCCTTACATCACTGAAACTTCATGTTCTGCTCCTCATTCTGTTCTGGGGCCAAGCAGAACAAGACTAATTCCTCTTCCAAATAACAGCCCTTCAAATGGAAACATAGCACAGGTCTGAAAGAATTCTGTGGTTGGAACCGGAAGATCCAATTGCAAGCCCCTTTCTTCTGTTTAGTGCCAGTATGACCTTAAGCAAGTCACTTAATCAGTACAATGAACACCATAAGTCCTCTGAGTTACCTTCTAGCCCTAAATAAATCTCAGAGATACTTAAAGGCAGCTATCATATTTTCTTTAAGTGTTCTTTTGAAGCATTTTCTGAAGGCTTTTCACCAATTCATTTCCTGGGTATAATAAGAGCTTAACAAATTAATTCTAATTCAAATGCTAATTCATTGATCTTAGGAGTCCTCCTATAGGTTCTATCCAACTCACTCATGTCCTTCCTAAAATAAGATGGCCAGAACTGACCACAATTATCCAGACGTAGTCTGATCAGCACAAAGAAGAACGGAACTATTACCTCCTGGTGGCTCTTCTCTTCTTACCGAATTCCAAGATTTTATTAATTTTCTTGGCTGCCATGTTACACTGTGGACTCATACTGAGCTTGTAGTCCACCAAAATCTCCAGATCTTTTGTAGATGAAATGATAACTAACCATTCTTCCCTCATATTATACTTATGAGACTGATTTTCTGAACTGGAGTATAAAATTATACAAATATAACCAGTACATTTCATGCACAGGACTCTTGTGAAGTATTGGGAAAGTTGAAGGTGCCTTTAAACAATTCTGATACAGCCTTAGTAGTCTTTCAATTTGTTATTTCTTTTCATAATTCTGTGAATATTGTGCCTTTCATGTAGAGAGTTATCATATATCAAGTAAATAGCATTTATGAAGTGCCGGCTATGTCCTAGGCACTATGCTAAGCATAGAACACAGGCAAAAGGCAGTCCATGCTTTCAATGAACTTATAATAGATAGATAGATAGACAGACAGATGGAAAGATAGCTAGAGATATAGATAGATAGATAGATAGATAGATAGATAGATAGATAGATAGATAGATAAGAGTAAGTGAGCATTTAAGTGCGTATCACGTACCAGGCATTGCTAAGTTCTGGAAATACAAATGCAAGCAGGAGGAAAAAAAGATATTACATGCCCTCAAGGAGCTTATGTTCAAATACGGGAAGGTATCACATAAAAAGGAATTGAAAAGCAAGAATATGAGAGGAAGAACTACCCATTGAGATGCAAAATCAAGAAGTAGTCAGGGAAGTCATGGATTGAGTCAGGTTTGGAGTGATAATGGCACTCCCTGAAATGAAGGTTCTTGCAATTAGTTTGCCACATAGAGGAAGAAGAGAGTAAAGGTGGATGTATTATTGCAAGAAGGCTTCTTGGGTAGAGGATGAGAAGTAGGCCAAAAAATAGGTTTGAAGATAAAAGAAGTAATGCCTGTAATTCAAAACTTTAATCAGACCTTTGTAAGTTTCTGATCATTAAAGCCAAAGTTAATTTGGGTTGCATATTCACTTCTATTGAGGCATGAACCATTAGGATTAGCATGCTTGAATATTTTTCATGTTAGAAAATGTCTAGGATGAATCAAGGATCACTGCTTATAGCCTTGTTAATAACTTGTCAGAAATACCTTTTATCTTTGTATAATTTTACAAAATATTCAGGAACTTCCTATTGCCCATGAAGAAGAATTCAGTATATGGCAGCCGAAAATTCATTCAACTGGATCCCATTACTAAAAGTCCAAAAGGACTTCATTATAAGGCATTCTTACAATAAGAGTCAAATTAAGTCTTGGCCTAAGGAAGGAAAAACAACCTAAGAATCAGAGCCACCCAAAAGCAAAATATGCTGCTTCAATTGGGTTTCCTTCTCGGTGGATATCATCAAACAAAGGTTGGGTGAATCCCTGTATGGTGTAGAGGGATTCGTGCTCATGTGCACATTGGGCTAGAGACTTTGTGGTCCCTTCCAACTCTGAGATTCTAAGAATGTGGTCCCACCCATGGAAAGCAAGTTCAGTGTTATCCATTTCCAGTGGAATGTTCATGGAGGACTTACATATTTTCTGAATTTTATTTATGCCTCTGCTACTTAAATCACACAATAATGAAACTTGGCAGAGCATGTTTTTAGAGATGTGACACCCAAGAAAGAGTCAAGATTAGGTGTGTCACCTATTTTTAAGCCTCTGTGAAAGAAAACTTCTACCTAAAAGAACATGTTCAGATACAATACAATATAGGAATGACAGCTTATCCCCATTTCTGAACTATAACTCAAGAAGCTAGAGGGAGAGAGAAGGACCTTTTTTCATTTAGAAATATTGTTGCAACTTATTTCATCTCTTTGGAAGGTGAATGGCTTTCAAATTTAAGGAAAGGGAACTAAAGCAATGAATATATATATGCATATATATATATATATATATATACATATATTTATTAACCTTGACAAGGTGATGGAAGAAAAAAACACAAATGGAGAAGTCAAACCCATGGAATAACTTAATAACTTTTGTCCCTTTGAAAAATAATGTATCTCCTCAAAAACACACCAAAATTAATTCCCATATGAGCCTTTGGGCTCACTGCCACTGGACATCAGGATATGAAGATTGGAGGGGTATTATATCTCACAGCGTGGCTTATTCATGAAGTACACAAACAAAAATTACCTTTGATGATAAAACCAACTTCTTTACCCACCTTTACAATCCAGGGACCAAGAGTCTCTTGTACCTTGTTGATTCCTGGGCTCCTGCCAGGAATTCTGGTCCCCTTGGAGGGTCTATTTTCCGCTCTTATTCCTTAAGTTTATTCTTTATGTTTAACTTAGAATAGGTGGCATATAAATCCCTTTTAAACACACATTGATACACACATACACTAACACATTCATTCACCACAATCAGGAAACTTAAGACATCTAAAAAGAAGGAATAATAGTTATTCTCAGGATTTTTTTATAGGGAAAAAAGCAATATGTTAAAATAACTCCATTTGGTCAGGAGACGGTAAAGACATGATTCATTTGTAATATTAGTGATAATAATTAACATTTACAGAACACTTTAAGGTTTACATAGCATTTTACCTTCACAATAACCTTGGGAAGTAGAGCCTCTTGTTATCCGCATTGTAGAGATGGAAAACTGAGAGGGATGTTATGTGACTTGGTTGGAGTTACACAACTACTAAACATCTGAAGCCAAATTCGAATGCTGGTCTTCCTGATTCCAGTTCCAGCACTGCCCAGATGCTTATATTTTTAAACAAAATCTCTTCCTTGTTTAAAGATTTTAAATATTAGGGGCAACTAAATGACATAGTGGATAGAGCACCGGACCTGGAGTCAAGAAGGCCTGAGCTGAAATTTAGTTTCAGACATTTACTAGCTTTGTGACCCTATGCAAATCATTTAACCTCTATCTGCCTTAGTTTTCTCATCTGCAAAATAATAGCTACCTCCTGGGACTGTTAGGGAGATCAACATACGTAAAGTGTCTCATAAACCTTAAAGTGTTATATAAATGCCTTTTTTATTGTTCAGTCGTATGAACTCTTCATGACCCCATTTGGGGTTTTCTTGGTAGAGATTCTGGTGTGGTTTGCTGTTTCCTTCTCCAGCTCATTTTACAGATAAGAAAACTGAGCAAACATGGTAAAGTGACTCGCCCAGGGTCACGCAGCTAGCAAGTGTCTGAGACCATATTTGAGCAAGTGAAGATGAGTCGTCCTGACTCTGGGCCTGGCACTCTATCTGATTTTTCACTTCATGGCCCATATAAGCACTAGCAATGGTGATGGTAATGGTGATGGTGATGGTAAAATAGAGTTCCATATCTGCAGAATATGTTGGTGGTATTTAGATTAAGTTAAATAAACACTGAAATTTCAGTGAAACATAATTTTCATCATTCCCAATAGTTTCATTCAATGGCAAAGATTATTTTAGGTTTTTTTGTTTTGTTTTTGTTTTTTTTTTAACTAACTTGAAAGAAGAGTTATCTGAAAGCAAAACAGGGAGAAAGCAAGTTTTTGGTTATTAATCTCCCATGGATCCCTTATTCAGTCTTTGTCAATTCAGCTTTTCTCATCCATGATGCTTACTCATTGACATAAGCTTCATAACATCATAGAATTTAAGGGCTGGAAAAGACCATGCAGATCATCTCCAATCTGATGAGCGAGTAACAGCTTCTGTATTAAATGCTTCTTGGGCCAGCAGGATGCAGTTGAAATTTCTTTGCCTGAGCCCTGTCTTCCGAGTCAGCAGGCCTAGGTTTGAACCTTTGCCCTCCAACTTAGTCCCTATTGAGTGTTCTCATTTATAAAATGAGGGTGATAGACTGGATAATCCCCAAAGTACCTCCCAATTCAATGTGGAACATGATCTTGCCATCCAATGTTATTCCTGCCCATTGTCCCCACTCAACAAATGTAAGCTGCCTCTGGGCAATATGCTTACAAACGTTTTGAAATATTTGGGACCCTTTGCTTTTGTTTCACCTCCAGTGAAATTATCTATCATTTCTTTCCTCTTTATCTACATTCTTGTCTTTCACTTCCCACAAGTTTTCCTTTAGCTTCCTTCCTGTCTCAGCTAAAATGTCATCTTCTACAAGAAGCCTTTCCTGATGCCTCTCAATGCTAGGGCCTTCCCTCCTCTGATTACCTCCAATTCATCCTATGTGTATCTTATCTGTACAACTTGTTTTCATAATGTCTCTCCCATTAGACTGTGAAATCCCCAAGAGCAGGGACTGTCTTTTGCCTTTCTTTATGTATCCAGGGCTTAGCATAGGACCTGGCACATGGTAGGTGGTTCATAATAAATACATATTTTCTAAATGACATCAAGGCCCTGCTAAAGCCTTGTGTCCACCATGAGTTTTTCCCATCTTACCCAACCTTTAGCAAGTCCCCCTTCTCTGAATTCTTATAGCATGTATTTTTATACTCCTCATTTAGTACTGATCATATGCTACAGTTTATTATTATTTTATATTTTTATAGATATGTGCCATATTTCCAGCTCTATATAAGTCACTGAAAGGCAGGTATTGTATTCAAACAGTTTTAAAAAAAATGTTAATGCCTATTACAGCCGCTACATTAGGTAACCATGTTGTAAGCACACAATAAATGCACGTGGATAATAATGATTATGAATACCAATTTTTTTCCTTTGAGAATATGGATTAATTTCACTGTTTTGGGTAAAGTCAATATCTTTTTAAAAACACTGTAAAGAAATTGGGTATAGTAACAGAGAGGGAAAACTATTTAAAATAGTGCTTACATGTTAATTTAACTCACCTATCAATTTTGAAGAATGAAATTAGTTGGCTAATCGATTTCTCTGGTTGATAAACAACAGTATTAAGTCAACAAATGCTGATTGAATAACCATTATGTGCAGACCATCATACGAAATGCCAATACTTATAAAAACATCAGGCAAAATAATGAATTTCTAGTAGCCTCATGCAGAAATGGCCTTTGCCTAACTATAGGCCTCAGTTTTCTTTATAATAATCTGTGATGATAGGTAATCTCTCTAATACTTTTTAGTTGTAAGCACGTAACTATGCTCCATGAACAACTATAAAGTTAAAGATATTCTCTCCTCCCCTGGCTTTTTGTAACCCTACTTTCTCAGTTTTTGTTTTACCTATTTGGACTAGTTCTTCTCAGTTCCCTAGGTTGGTTCTTGATCTGCCTCTGATCCCCAAGTGTTAGTCCTCTAAAGCAGGGAAGCCAGAAGAAGCCTTATCTGTTTTCTTTCCCCGTATTTCCCTTCTTGCTATTGATTTGGGTATCCTTGGCCAGAGTCCTTGCCCTAACTTTTCAGGTAATAAATAGGCTTTGTGAATTTGCATCCCTTGAGGCCAGGCCATAACTCAAGCAAAGATCATTTTTACAGTACCACAAAACAGCACTGGTATGCAGGGTTTCCTGTCTTTACTTCAGATTGTATCCCATTTCTCCATGTAAATAGAATATGGTATAGAGACATTCTATGCCCAGGAAACAAGGTCATTGTATCTGCCAGCTATCTATTATATTTCCATATGTTAGTGCTGCCACATAAGGTCTAAAAAGTCTCTGAAAGAGACTTTGCCTCAAACTCTTATATGAAAGGAAGGAAGGTGGGGGAGAAAAGTGCCAATGAAGATCCATCCAGCTAGAAACCCTCAAAGAGCTACAGTGACAAGAGTTGCTCTGTGTAGCAAGGGTGTCCTGGGCCATTATCTCAAAGTGAGGCCAGCTACATCTTCCCCAGAGAGTCCTAGGTTCCTGAGGGATTGATTGGAGGGGCTGTTTTTCTCTAATTCTGTGGTATCAGGCACCCACTGGCTGTGTTCCCCCGTGCTTTAAGATACTAGTAAATTTGATTTAACCTTTTAACTTCTATTATCTTTTACAAATGGATATTTAATTCAAAGATATAAATAAAGAGAAGTAGTACAAATTATTCCATCCCAACATCATAGGACACACTCTGCTCTGTACCACCTCAGTATCTAGGGAGAAGGGAGAGTGAGCTCATTCTTAGCATGATTTCTACATAGCATTGGTCCCACCAAGTTTATTTCCAGATGAGTCATGGCTGCAAGATCAGTCGTCTTTTCAGCCACCACAAGGCTTTATTCCAAAGGTCATTTGGAAAGGGTCACTACTCCACTGGGAACTGAAACTGAGGTGGCTGCAAAAACCTAGACATTGGGACATATGGATTTCACTCTCCCTTCACCTAAAACTGAAGAACAAATGTGAAAGTAGACAAAAACCCCAGGTCTATTTTCATAGGACCACATGGTCTTGGATGAGAGAAGGCCTAAGACCTCTCCCCTTACAGCACTGCCTCTCAGGAGTCAGAGAGATCATCTCCCAAGAGTGAAGATGAAAATGGTCAGGCAAGCTCAGGCCTTTTTGAACACACCCCCAACTCTGGCTATGCAGGGAATCAAAAAAGATTTCCTGGCTTTGCAGGAAATAAAATTAAAATAACAAAATGCTTTGCTGAGTGGAGCCAATTACAGAATATCTACCCACGCTCTCTGTCTTTCTAAGGTACTTCCATGCCATGTTATCAGCCTTCTCCTGGAGGCAGATTCTCTGACCTCTAAATGTGGAGAATTGGTGTCAACTGAGCACTCCATTGCCCTGTGTGCATGTGCCAGACCCTTGTTACCCCAGAAATTTGTTGGAGTCAAAATCCAAGGAAGGGGGTAGAAATAAAGCTAAAGGATTCATATTTCTAGAAATAACGCACAAGGTATAGGCAGCAGGCAAAGTGAACTAAAGCAAAGAACATGAGTATTGCTCAGGAGTGTTGCTGATACTTAGAGTGATGAGATACAGGCCTGGAATTTGGCTCTGAAAGGATATAATTTATTCAAAAGGAACAGAATAGGGAAAGAACAGTGGAGAGAGCAGCAGAGCAGTTTAAGAAGATATCTCATGTGATGAAATCCAGAAAACAGTCATGGAGGAGAGCATTTGGGCAGAGATGAACAGAAGTAGAAACAGAAGTCGTTTTTTTTTCCACTGGAGTATATTTCAGAGCAACTAGAAAGAAAGACGAAAGTGATAAGTCATTGAAGAAAGCAATCATCCAACATGTATGGAATGTACATACGTTATAGTCACAGGGATCTTTGATTATCTGTTATTTTATGTTAGACTTGGTGCAACAAAAAGAGAGGAAAGCTAGGTCTATTCTGACATGTGTCATTATATGTCTCTTTTAAGAAGAGGTGGTTTCAAAAGATTCAGAGATAGCATAAGAAAATAGGATCCTATGAACTAAAGCTATTCTACAAGAGGGATTGGAACCTCTACAGAAGGAAATTCTGAAGCCAAAAAGAGAATGTTGAAGAGAAAGAGTAAATGGGAACCTTTTGAAGGATGTGAGTGCAGAGAAAACAAATTCTAGCAAAGCCACTCTATATGAATTATGGCAAGTTGTGTAACCTTAACTAGACCTCCATTTTCTTATTGGTAAAATGAAGGCATTGGATGGCCTCTATGGTCTCTTTGAGGTCTTTATTTATGATCTCATCATCATATTCCTTGTCAACCAAATTAGATTTTTTTCAAAGAACCCAGAAGATGGAAGCAAAGACAGACAACTAACGATGAACAACAAAGCTTAATACAGTCCTATAAGAATGTCTATAACATCTTTTAAAAAATATTTAAAGGTCAGAATAAGATGAGCTTGGCAAAGTAAACTAAGTGAAATAAAGAAGGTATTATGTATTGCTTGGTTTGCCATATAGAGGGAAAAGGAATATCAAGAAGGGTTAGTACTGCTGGCTGAGGTGAATGAGACAGAGAAAAGATGAAGCTGCTTCATTTCTATTTAGCTTCTCTGTCCTTTATAATGTGTTCTGTTGAGACTTCAGCCACATTGTTGTGAGGTTCATATGAGATAATATTTACAAAGTACTTAGCATATTGCCTGGCAGTATTCACAAATATTTGTCACCCCCGCCCCAAAAGTCAGAAGGGCAAAAAAAGGAGTAAATGAAGCATTCCATACCTTGGAAGAGAGTCTAAGGTTTTAGTGACTAAAATATATATGGAAAAGGTGAGCAGAGATAATGAGCCTATTCCAGGGCATGGAATGCATGGAGTCAAAATGTTCTATTTATTATTCTCAAATTCACAAATTCTCAACCTTTTTGGTCTCAGGGCCCTTTTACACTCTTAAAAATTATTGAAGACCCCTAAAAGGGTTTTGATGTTATGGGTTACATCTATCAATATTTATAGTATCAGGAATTAAAACATCTTAGTATTACTACATAAATAGTTTTGAACTCAGATACTCCCAGAAATGATATCAAGGACATTTTGGGGGCTCTTGGAACGTACTTTAAGAAAATGTGCCCTACAAACGCAATTCTGTTTGTTTGGTTGGTTTTGAGACTGAGTTTCCCTACTGCCCAAAATGGAGGTGTAGTGACCACTCACAGGCCTGACTCAGATTGACAAGAAAGTTTGAACTGCCTTCTTTCTGGCCCAGACTCATTTGTCCCTCCTTGGGCATCCTTGTGGCCTGTCATTTTCTGGGGGCTTTCCATGTTAGTGCCAGACTTATTGTGAACACCTCATCAGCTTTAGCCCTCCTACAGCTTAGAATTCCCAAGCTTAAGAGAACTACCAGCCTCAGCCTCCCTACTTAGCAGAGATTTCAGGCATGGGACACCATGCCTATCCTTCCCATTTGCTTGTTAATCTTCCCCTTCCTGGAATGCGTTCTATTTTTCCTTACACATATCAAAACCCTCCCCATCCCTTAAGGGCGATCTCATGTCCCAACTCCTCTATAGATCCTTCTAGGGTGCCTTATAAAATCTTTTCTGATTTCAACTCACACTGAACTCTTTCTTTTCTAAATACAGGGTATCATAAAAGTCTTAGCGGAGTGTGAAACTGTAAAATCTTAAAACTGTTGGAATACTCTGTATATAGTATTTATCTATACTATACTATAGTATTCCCTACAATATATACATTGTTATTTATCTTTTTTCTAAGTGTGTCTAATTTATCTTGAAAAATAGAATAACCAAGTAAATAGACCACCAGACATAGAGAAAGAGAAGGGATTAGAAATCCATTTTGTTCAGGCACTTTACAACTATAACCATTGTTCTTCAATTTTGATTTGCTCATTGGATATCAGTGAATCATCAGTAGAGTCAGGATATCTGGGTTTGAATCCAATTCAGTTATGTAACTCAAAATAGCACTCAGAGGATGACCTCAGATTTGTCTCTTTTGAATTAACACGGAATATTAGAAAACAAGAATTAATAGTACTATTTCTAGATGTGATCACAGGAGAGTCAATTAACCTTTCAGAGTTCAGTTTCTTCATCTATGAAATCATTATAATAATGTGACACTGCCAATTTCACAGAGTTGTTGTAAGGAAAATACCTTGCAAATCTTTAAGTCCTATACAATTAAAAAAAATCTCCAATTAGATTTGTAACTCCTTTTGAATAGGAGATACTTCTCCGTATCTTCATGAACATGGTAGGTGATTAAATATATACTGATTTGTATTCATCATTAATTATGTTAATAAATATCCATAATGTGTTTTACCTAAGTAACTTTGAAAAATGCCCCAAACTAATCATCCCATCACTAGACAGAAAACATTCCTGTGTATTCTTTAAATTTGCCATGATATAGATGAGTGTTCTCCTAGCTAACATAGTTGTTTTTGTAGAAAATATTTCAGTCTTGCAAGATATATTTGAGTTCGTTTTCTTTTAAATGTGAGGATAGAATGCCTGACGGATTAAGAAAAATGTTCCGTGTTGGGTTTCTTTATGGGAATATAATTTTTTTAGACCTCTCCTTCATTATGACTTATGTATGATAAAGAACATACTGTGCTCCTTATCACAAGATTAAATTGCTCGATAGACACAGTGGGTTATTTGTTCTCACCTTGAATTTGACTCCTTCTTTGATTGCGTTTCTTAGAGAAATAATTTTGGGTACCCAGAGTGAACAGCTACATGAAATGCTTGTAAAACAGATTGCAAAATGAAGAACTAACTTATTAGAATAGACGACTTCATTGTTGTCCTGTTTATATTAAGCTGTTCGTTCTAAGGATAATCCCAGAGCCAAATAAGGTAACCTTGGTGTATTACATTTCCAAGCATCTACTTTTTTTTCAGACTTTTTATATTTAGGTAGGTTGTAGACCATGGCAGTTTTTCCTTGGGGTTGAAACTAGCTTCAGGGTAACTAACTCTCAAACCTGGAAAATAGCTTTGAATATGAGATCATAGATTTATATCTGAATGAGACCTTAGAAGTCGTGTACTCCATCTCCATGATTTTGTAAATTAGGAAACTGAAGCTCACAGAGATCAAATTATTTTTCCAAAGTCATAGAAGCAATAAGTGGCCAAACTAGGATTTGAACCTAGGTAATTAACAAATTTTAGGACTTCTTCCATTTCATCACACCAATCCCCCTCAAAATCAAGTCACTAGAGTGCCCAAACTGGAGTGACAGATCCAAGTGAACTTCAAGTTGACCTCATATCATAAGATCTTTGGAATCAAATTTTCTAGGATGATCTGGAAATTAAGCTAATAGGAATGGGTCAGCCAGTCTTATTCAAGTAATGCAACTTAAAATTTACTGGTCTTAAAATTGCAGCAGACCGAAATCAGTTTAGTTCAAACATTTTATTAATAATAATGAGATGCTTCTTGCTATTTTAAATCCAGGAATTCAATGGGAAATAAGAAAAATGGATGGATTCAAATAATGTTTAAAAGCTAAAGTGATAATACTTCAGTAGAGAATATCCATATTGTATAAACTCACACACGTGTACAAATATATGTATAGACACATACATATGTATATACAGTGTGCATGTGTGTATATCAAAAAGTATAGAAACACATAAAGCAGGGCACATAAACTTGGATGGGAAAAAAAATTACTTCTTATTTTATGTATTAAAAAAGTTACTCTGAGAAGGAATCCATAGGATTCACCAGATTGACAAAGGGGTCTATGATGGCAAGTAAAAGTTAAGAACCTGTGATCTACTTTTGAATTATTGAAGTAAATTCTGACTTTTATTAGTCCTATGTACAAGATACTGAGTTCACACTCATTTTTTTTCTCTATTTTTGTGCTTGATTGCTCTCTGTTTAGAAAATGCCAGGGGGTAAGAGTTAAACCGTTCAGAAAAATCACATCAGTCAGGGTTCTTTCATCACTACTCCAGCAATTAAAGTCATTATGGCAAGTGGACCAAGTGCTGCATTGAAATCATAAAGATCAGGATTCAAATCTAAATTCAGCCTTTACTAGCTGTGTGACCACGGGCCAGTCACCTCACCTCTGTGGGCCTCAGTACCCCTCCTCTGTAACATGGGAATAATAACACTTGCAGTACCTCAGAGAGTTGTTAGAAGGTTCAAATGAGATTAATATATACAGAGTATTCTGAAAATAATAAAGGGCTCTATATAAATGTTAGTCACTAACTAGAATCACTTGATGGACTAGACACCAGACCTATCAAATACTTTAAATTGTTGTCTGGGTATATAAGCTAAGGATTTCTTGCCTTCCTGTGCAGCCTTAAAATAGCCTATGTTTTCGAAATGATGATTTCATTGCTCAAAACATTTTTGGAATAGTCCTTTGAAATTATCTTCAGATTGAATTAATTGGCCACACAGGAAAATTAGCCTCATTACTTTATAATTTCATCTCATTTTCTATCAATGCTTACATTCTCTGGTTTTATCATCTACTGTATTTGCTAGATATGGTTCCCAGTGACTTAGCTTTTTCAAAAAAGAGGTAAATAACTAAAATTATTCCTCAAAGCATAGAGTTTTGACACTATTAAAAATACTCAAAAGAAAAATGCAGCATGGGCTCTGTTACAACAATCTACTAGCAGCTGACGTAGGGGTGTAAGACCCACCAACAACCAGCACACAGAAAGCTGCCAGCACAGGTTCTTTGATCTGCTTCATTAAGGAAAGTAACAGCATGGGTTAACAATCTCAGTTTAATCAAACATACAAATATCATTCACTTAGTTCAGGGAAAGATGCCAGCACCCTGAACTTCAAAGCAAATACAAACAAATTACAAACATCAACAGACAGACCTTGTCTGATTCAAATCTCAATGCATAGTTACCAGGGTTTAACAGAGTCCCAACATCCGGGAACTACAACTGCCCAGAGTCTCCACATCAACACACCTCCAAGAGTGAGAGCCCCAAGGAAGAACACCAACCTCTGGGTTTATATATCTTGTTCAGGGTCAAAGGTGAGTCACACATGCGACTCACCCACGTGACCTAAAAGCGTCACAAAAGTGCGACTTAAACCCACATGGTCCAAAAGCCTCTGATGCCACAAACATGTCACTTAAACCCATGTAAACTAGACAAGGGGGTCATCAAGGACTCCTAATTTAATCAAGGAAATAAAGGCCAAACTCTTCAAGGGCACTTGTTTGAATAAATGCTAAAAGCCCTCCTTAATTACCAATTTGGTTCTCAAAGACATAAATAGATTTATTTGTATCTATCTTTCATCTGTTTTTTTTTTGAAAGATTAGGACTCGTTATCTTGACTAGGTTAGAAATTCTGGGGCTATCTGCAGGTCCAACCACATTCTGATTGACATGAGAGATTTGCCCTGTGTTTTAACAATCTGGCTAGCAGCTTCTGTCGGGGGTCCAGATCCACCCACAGCCAGCACCCAGAAAGCTGCCGGACAGCCAGAAAGCCCAGGTTCTTTTGATCTGCCTTAATAAGGAGAGCAAGGTGAAGGGGTTGGCAAGCTTCCTTTAATTCAGCACACAAATATCATTCACATGGTTCAGGGGAAAAAGCCAGCACCCTGAACTTCAGAACAAAATACAAGCAAATTACAAACATCAACAGACAGAGCTTATCTGATTCAAATCATAATACATAGTTACCAGAGTTCAACAAAGTCTCAGCATCCGGGTTTACAAGCTAGAGGGCTCCTTAGCTACAGCTTTCCAGAGTGTCATCATTAACACCATCTCGAGAGCCCTTAAACAAATTACAAACAGACAGACCCAATACAATTC
>CM053625.1:210071810-210138379 GCA_028646595.1 Phalanger gymnotis
TGTGCCCCAAAAATCAAATGCCGAGCTCTCCCCAGTTACATCCAGTTTGGAGCCCTGAAGTCTTTGACCTCACCCAGGCTGGGTCTGGGAAAGTTCTCCGTCCCCAGGATCACATCATATACAAATCAATGACTCCTACTTGTCTCAGTGCTGAGAAATACTCCAAGACAAAAAGATCCCACTTTATCTGCTTCATTCAAACAAAGGCCAGAATCATTAAAGGCACTTAAGAGAAGAAAAGCAAAATGTCCCACCTTAATTACTTTTACATAATAATGTTAATGTTACACCTAATAGGGGTTTGGGCCTGGGGCTTAGCACTTAGTAAGATTCAATGAAATAGCTGAATTACTCAAAGCAAACAAAAGCCAAACTCTTCAAGGGCACTTGTTGAACTAAGTGCTAAGGAGCCCATTTTGCTTCCCAACACACCCTGCTGTGTCTGACCTGGACTACTTCACTTTTCCTGGCTCCTGTGCCGGTCAACTCTGGTGGGGGAGTGGAGGGAGGAGGAGAGAGTTGGGGAGGGTTGCCATATTGATGCCAAATTTAGTATAGACCCATGCTTGGCTTAACCTACTGCAGCTCAGAACACCCAGTCTCAAGCAGTCTATGAGCCTCAGCCTTTCTGCTACCAGGGATTACAGAGTTGAACCACCTCACTTAGCTAAAAAAAGAAATTCAAAAAATAACTTTGAAGCTTGGAACAATGGCAGCGTCTCCCGGTATGACTGCTTTATTGGAGAGAAAACTCATTCATTTAATTGATTCAACAGATATTTGAGTTCCAACTTAGTGCAAGGCAATGTGCTAATTGATTTGGAAGATACTAGATAATTTTTTCTATGGTTGGTAAAAACTCTACTATCTTTCCATCTATTCATGTGGCTCATGCATTTACAGACATATGTTGTGATTTTTAAAATTTGTTACATCCATTTTTCAGGGAGAGTTTAAGATTTTCTTTCAGAATCAAAGAACTAATAAAAATTCTGCAAAATGTGACCTTGTCTTTTTGGTTCAGAGGCCAAAGATGAGAAATGAGAAATATTTTTTTTTAATTTTAAAAGATGATCAATATAATGTATAATACCTCCATTTTCAGGCTGATCTTGGAGAAACACAAACAGAATCTAAGAGTGAACCCAGACCAGCACCAGCTGAGAATGGAGTCAATCACACTACGTCGCTGGCACCGAAACCACCATCTCAAGTTGTCCACAGTCAACCAGCCCCAGGTAACCGATGATAGAAGTTTTGTATGAAATGTAAGGAAGTTAATTCTCAATACTGCATGTGATATATAAGGGAACCACATGGTTTGTTGAGTGAAAAAAATAAATGAGAAATTCAAACTTATTCCCTGAGTAAATTTAAGTCTAAAACTTAGCAAGCAAGCCTAATACTCACTCCCTGAACAAACCTAAGTCACTCTCCTTTCTTACACCTCATTTTAAAAGGTTTAACAGTGATTGCCATTTATCTACTATGCAAGGCATTTGAAGCATTGATTTCTAGCTATTTAGAGCAGTAGAAAGATATGGTCATTTCCAAATCTGAACTTCACCATAATGTTATATCCACCTTGAATGTTTGCCCTCTTCCCATGCACCTATGCAAACTTTACCTATCCTTCAAAGTCTCATTCACATTCCCCTTCCTTCATGAACCTTTAGCTGGCTACCTCATCCTTCATTAAATTTTTTTTCCATAAGGCTTCAGTTATCATCTTTTTTCAAATAATTACCAGGTCATTTTACCAATAAATTGCCAAATCTTGTCATTTTCCCCCCCTATATCTTTCAGATATATGCTCTTCTCTCCATTTTCCCTTGTAGTTCAGCCCCTCATCAACCTCCCACCACTGATGTTTAAAAAGGTTCAAGAAGCATAGTTTCTGGATAATTTAATCATTTTATTGAGGCTGGCAAGTTATTAATAAAAAGGTGATCATTTGGCCATCTCTCTTTGACCAAAGACCCCTAATGGTGGTGGGGTCACAGTTTATATGTCCTTTATAAAGGAGACATTCCCCAGGGGTGCCTACTCAACTCTGATTGGTTAATCATATTGGAGGTGGCCAAGTTTGACTTAGGTCACTTAAATGATGCTCAAAGAGGCATCAATTTCCCTATCACCTATCTTGACAATGGGGAGAATCAGCATTTTCCCAGGACCTGTCTGAGCAAACAGGAATACACCCATTAGTCCAAACTTAGAATTTCTCTTGCTGTCTGATTAGATCTCAGGCTGGGTAAATCCCTAAGAGATATTTCCCACACTGGTTGGTTTCTGGATGAGGATGTAGAAAAGGGGAAATCCTTGGCCCTAATACAATAATTGGTTATTAAATATAAGAAAGAAATATTCATTTCTCACAACCTGGACTATTACAATAGCATTCCAATTGTTTTCTCACCCTCAAGTCTCCCCCCTCTCTAATCCATCCTCCACAAAGATGCCAAAGCAGTTCTAAAGTACACATAGACCCATGTCATCTTTACACTCAGTAAAGTCCCATTATCTCTTCCACATGGCATTTAAAGCTCTTCACAGCCTCGTTGCTTCCTGTCTTTCTAGGTTTCTTACAAATCACTCTCTTCCATAGAATATATAGTTCAGCCATACTGGTTTCCTCACCCTTCCTTACATGTAACACCCCATTTCTCATCTCTGTGCCTTTGGACTAGTTGTCACTTAGCTTGGAATACCCTCCCTCTTCACATCAATCAGTCAGGATCCCTTAGTTCCTTCAAGAACCAAGAATCAAATTTCAAAAATCACTTTCTGCAGGAGGCCTTCTGCAGTCTCCATAGCTACCTGTGTCTTCTCTTTTAGGTTACCTTTTTTTCTATTTTGCATATATCCTTTATAAATAGATATTATTAATGTATATTTTGTCTCTCATATTAGAATATGAACTTCTTGAGCTCAGGTACAATTATTGCTATTTCTTTTTATCTCCACTGGTTAGCAGAGTACCTGCATCTAGTATAAATGCTTGTTGATTAATTGATTTAGAGTTGAAAAGGACTTTAGAGATAATTTGATTTCCTGTAGTCCTATTACACATGCGGTCTCTATCATTTATTTAATCATATGTTGTGTTACATTATTGTCTATATTATGTGACCATCTTGGGTTGCTCCCCAGACTCTAAGCTTTTTGAAGGCAAGACCTGTATTATTTTTATTTCACCTTCTTATTTTTCCTTGTATTTTGGCATATGGTAATTTTATATTTGTTTAAATGAATAATAAAACCAGAGAAAGGGAAAAGGAGTCACCATGTAGTACGGTGTCTTTCTTCTCCTCCTGACCACTCCTCAATCTCGTTTGTTGGATCCTTCTCCAGATAATGCCCTATAATCATAGTGAGTATCCCACAGGACATCTCCTGAGCCCCTTTCTCTTCTTCTTCTTTATTTCAGTTGATCTCATCAGCTCTCATACATTTAATTACCATCTCTATGCTGGTGATTCCGAACCCTACATAGCCTGCCCCAGCATCTTTGCTAGCCACTAGTCTTGCATGTCCAACTGCCTTTAGGCATCTTCAATTTGATGTCAGGTTGTTGTTGTTCAGTTGTTTCAGTCATTTCCAACTCTTTGTGACCCTACTTGGGCTTTTCTTGGCAAAGATACTGCAGTGGTTCAACATTTCCTTCCGCAGATCATTTTTACATTTTTATGGAGGAGTAACTGGGGCAGGGTCACACAGCTAGTAAATATCTGAGGCTAGATTTGAACTCAAGAAGATAAATCTTCCTGGCTTCAGGCCCAGCTTTCTATCCACTGCACCCCTCTCGAATACACTCTGTTCTCTCCTCTGATGTTGCCACCACTGTGGTACAGACCCTTATCACCTCACATTTGGACTATTGCATTAGCCTGCTGGTGGCTTACCCTGCCTGAGGTATCTCCCTATTCCACTTCATCCTCCATATGGGCACTAAAGTGATTTTCCTAAAGTATCAGTCCAACTATGTTACCTCCTACCAATTCACTGTACAATGGCTCCCCCTAACTGCCAGGATCAAATACAAAATCCTCTACTTGGCATTCAAAGACTTTTATAACCTAGCCACCTCCTACCTTTACAGCATTCTTATGCATTACTCCCTACCATGTACTCTTCAATCCAATGACACTGACTTCCTGGCCGTATCGTGAATAAGACAGTCTTTCAATTTCTGTTTTACCTTCTGGTTCTAAAATATCAGGGCAGTTTTCCTTGATAATTTCTTGAAAGATGATATCTAGGCTCTTTTTTTGATCATGGCTTTCAGGTAGTCCAATAATTTTTAAATTATCTCTCCTGGATCAATTCTCCAGGTCAGTGGTTTTTCCAATGATATATTTCACATTGTTTTCCATTTTTTCATTCTTTTGTCTCTGTTTTATAATTTCTTGATTTTTCATGAAGTCACTAGCTTCTACTTGCTCCAATCGAATTTTTAAGGTGGTATTTTCTTCAGTGATCTTTTGAACCTCCTTTTCCATTTGGCTAATTCTGCCTTTCAAGGCATTCTTCTCCTCATTGGCTTTTTGGAGATTTTTTTTGCCATTTGACTTAGTCTATTTTTTAAGGTGTTATATTCTTCAGTATTTTTTGGGTCTCCTTTAGCAAGTCGTTGACTTGTTTTTCATGGTTTTCTCGCATTCTTCTCATTTCTCTTCCCAATTTTTCCTCTACTTCTCTAACTTGCTTTTCCAAATCCTTTTTGAGCTCTTCCATGGCCTGAGACCCGTTCGTGTTTTTCTTGGAGGCTTTTGATGTGGGCTCTTTGACTTTGTTGACTTCTTCTGGCTGTATGTTTTGATCTTCTTTGTCATCAAAAAAAGAAGCGTCTGAGTCTTTTGCTGTCTGGACATGTTCCCAGCCAACTACTTGACCCTTGAGGTTTTTGTCAGAGTATGACTGGCTTCAGAATGGCGAGTGCTTTGTCCCAAGCTCTGGGGCATTGCGCTGCTGTTTTCAGAGCTACTTCTACATGGCAAGCTCTGCCACATCAGCCCTCCTCCTTCCCTAAGAACTGCCAACCAGGACTGTGACCCAGATCCAAGCAGGGCACAGCCTCTGCGCCAGCAAAGTGCTCCCTGCACTCCTCCTCTGATCCACTGCTTGATTCCTCAATTCCTCCCACCAGGCCTGGGGCCAGAAGCAACTGCAACTGGAGCTCTGGAAGCGCAGGAGCTTCCTGCTGCTGCAGCAGCAGCAGCACTACGCCAACTCCTCCACCCCCAGGGCAGGGTCTACCATGCACTCCTCTCACCTGGTTCCAGCAGTTTTCCCACCGACCTGCTGAGTTGTTCTGCTTTCCTTCTGCCATCTTGGCCCTGCCCCTGAATAAGACACTCTTTCTCTTGGCTCTGAGCATTTTCTCTGCATGTCTCCCATGCCTAGAATGCTCTCCCTCTTCATATCCACCTACTGGCTTCCCTGGTTTCCTTTAAATCCCAACTAAAACCTCATCTTCATAGAAAACTTTTTTCTACCTCTGTTAGTTAATTCTAGTGCTTTCCCTCTGCTAATTATTGCCCATTAATCCTATGTATTATTTGCATATATTTGTTTGTTTGTTGTCACCCTGATTAGATTGTGAGTTCCTTGGGGGCAGGAATTTCTTTTGCCTCTTTTTTTGTATCCACAGCACTTAGCATAGTGCCTGGTATATAGTATTTAGTACATATTTGTTGAGTGATTCTGGTTAGTTTCTGTCTCATCACATTATTATCAGCACAATATTTCTCATACTTTGATTAGTTGAAAGAATCTGGTTGGTGAAGATGCTGTTTCTTCAAATAGTAAATTTAGATTCTCCTAACATAAAAAAGGAAGCTGAGGCTGGTGGCTCCCTAGAGCAGTAAAGTTCTAGGCCTCAGTGCTGAGGTGTCCACCCTAAGTTTGGCACCAATATAATGAGCCCTTAAGGTGATGGGGAGGGAAGGAAGAGCGAGATGTTTAAGGAACAGCAAACCAGTCCAGATCAAAACCGGAGCAGTTTCAAAGCTCATTGGCTTATCAACAGCAGGGTCAGCCCATGAGTAGCAATTGCACTTCCCACCTGGGTAAGATAGTGAGACCCAAGTCTCACAAACGAATGAAGAAATCCACTAAAATTGTGCAAATCGCACTAGAATGAAGATTGCTGAATTCGAATCTCAGCACCTACAGTGACCAACATTATTAAGTGAAGTGGGAAAAGCCCAAAGGTCACACAGATACAAAAGCATCAGGATTCAAAATAAAATACTCTAGTCTTTTGAGTATCCAATTCTTCCTCTGTAAAATGGGGACAACATTTTTACCATGTACCTTCCAGGACTGTTTTAGGCTTTGTAAAGTGTAATAGAAATGTGAATTATTTTTGTTATCGTACCATCACTACAACTGTTTTTGTGAAAATCAATGTTTATATCTCTTGATGTTTGTCAATTTCATAAATTTTTTTTAAAAAAAGACAATACCTTAAATGTTAAATATGTCAAGAACCTGTGGTTTCATCTCAGTGGGACCTCCTCTACCCAGGCACATCCGTACCCATCTTTAAGTTATAGCCTTAGAGAGTTGCCTGAGTCTCAGAGAGGTAAAGTGAATTGTCTGTGGTCACCAGTTACAGTGGTAGAATATGAAGTGAATTCTTGCTGATTACATGGCTACCACGCTATGCAATTCTATGCTGCCTCTCTAAAAATGGAAAAAAAAAATTTTCAAATAAAATATTTTCCAGATGTAGACTTCAAAGATTTATGTACCATCTAAAATCTAAGTTGTTAGAATTCATGAGCAAATAAAGATCCATCTTTAAAATTACCATGGTTATTGATAGAACTTCAAAACTTTGTTATTTTGATTTGTGCCAAAAGGTGGCAGTAGTAATCTTATGTTGTATTTGGTAAAAAGCATTGAGTATTTAGCTCCACCGAATAAAATTCTCTTCTCACCCATGTGAACTGAGTTCATGATTTCATTTTTTCCAGCATTTGTTTCCAAACTGTACAAAGGAAAATGGAATACGTGTTTTTTTCACAGTCTATATTCTCTGTGTAACAACAGCCTAAATTTGGAGACATACTTTACGCAGGAAAACAACAAAAACAAACCTTTTCTTCGTCTTTAATTTTAGGTTCAGTAAAAGCACCTGCAAAAACTGAAGATCTTATTCAGAGTGTCTTAACAGGTAAAGTAAAAATACCCCCAATACCCAGAGTTCCCTGCTTTAGACTAAGGTAAAGGCATGTGAATGTGTGCACACTCAGATGCTCCCTTTATTTGTTTGAATGTTCCCTTAAAATTTCTTCTCTATCAAAAGGAAACTCGTCACTTTATAAATACTCATTTTTAGTACCAGTTAAGGATTAGATCAATGACAAAAATGTTGAGGAATGACTCAAAATCAGAGAGTATCGTAGGCCCCTGAATAATGATTCATTAAATAGTAACATCTGTTTTCAAGTAGAAACTACTAAAATGCTTTTCCATTAAAGCCTTCTTCTAATATCTCATTATAGCATGGAGGTGACCCAGGTTTTGTAAAGCCTTTATTAATGGGACACAAACTCTGGCCAGTCCAATCAAGTCTGCATTATCTTTCAAGTGAAGACTTAAGTACTGTAGCTAATTGTGAAAAGTCTTTTCTCCAGCCTGAATATAGGACTTGGTTTTTTTTTGGCCACAGCAACTCTTAAAAGATCATTTAGGGGCAGCTAGGTGGTGCAGTGAGTAGAGTACTGGCCCTGGAGTCAGGAAGACCTGAGTTCAAATCTGGCCTCAGACATTTGACACACTTACTAGCTGTGTGACCTTGGGCAAGTCACTTAACTCCAATGGCTCTGCCTTCCCCCCTCCAAAAAAATTGAAATATATTTTTTTTAAAAAAGTTCATTTATAAGTCACAGGTGAGTTGCAATCTGCATTGATGGAGGCAGTACTGATCATAAAGAAATCACAAACCCTTAAAGTATTGAAATAAAAATTTCAAAATAACCATGGATGCGTTATTAACCATAATATTAACCACAATTGCCAACAGTAACTTCAACAGATCTATTACAGAACTAACAACGGTTGGCAGTTGGAAACACAGAACCATATGTGCTTTTGATAACAATTATAGCTAAATGATGTCTGAGAACTCTTCCACCTCTCAGATCCTATGAATATGCCTATGGTACTTCTTTATCAGCCATATAGATGTACTTTCCACATTCCATGTACTTGAAACACTTTCAAGTGGATACTGATAAAGCCTTTGCTTACTAAATTTACAAGCGTCATATATTAGACAACTAAGAATTTATGCATGAGACAATATTAACCAATTATAGAATAAATCAATTTTCATAATGATCAAGCTAAGCCCCAAAGAAGAGATGAAAAGATGCAGGCAGGGAAGACACTATGGGTGTGGCACATTGTATATACTCTCAGGCTAGATTGATGTATTTGGTTGTTTTTCCTGAGCTGCTTTCAAGAAATTAGTAGCTAGACAGGAGAGGGGAAGGAAAGAAACAATGTCTAAGTGCCAGGCTCATAAGTGCTTTACAAATATCTCCTTTGATCGTCACAACAACCCTGCTAAATAGAACTATCTTACAGTTTTGTAGTTGAAGAAACTGAGACAGAGATTAAGTGACTAGTCCAGTGTCTCATAATTAGTGTCTGAGGCCAGAGTTGAACCCAGTATTTCCTGACTCCTCGCCCAGTGCTCCATCCTCTATGCCACCTAGCTACATCTATATTTAATATATTTAAATACATTCAAAAATGAAAGTGAAATAAAATATAATAATGAAAATTTTAAAATAGCACACATAAAAAATAAGTCAATTTAAACCCAAGAGAGCCAATACATAAAGGTACCTACTTTTCCCTTCAGCCTCTCTATAGAGACTTGGATAATGAAACCATGAAATAAAATGATAAACCATTAAAACAACCAACAAACAAATCTATGACACAATTTTTCATTTCAGGATTTCAGAACGAATTTTTTTTTATCAAGAAACAACAGGATGGGCTTTAAAAGTGTCCCTAGCTTTGCAATTCTCTGTATCCCTGTTAGTAATTTATCTGGGTTCAGAGGTGGTTTATAACCCTCCTCACTGTTTCCCCACTCACCCGCCCACATAAGCAGACATGTGGAAAGGCTGGAGCCACCTTCAATTCATTTGATTGAACAACCATGCATTAGGTACTTCCTATGTGCCAGGGGCTATGTTAGGAGCCAGAGGTACTCAAGTGAAACAGTTCCTGCCTATATTTTCCTGAGACCATATAATGTGTTCACAAATAAAGATATAAAATTATAGGAGAAAGTGACTCATAAACAAGCAGATCAGTAAAGGCTTGGTATATAAAAAGTGGCACATGAATTTAGCCTTGAGGGGAACTAAAGAGTGGAAGAAATTAAAGGTAAGGAAACAGTGCATTCTACCTTTGGGGGAAAGCCTGAGCAGTTGTCTGTTTGGGGTGGTAACTTGGGGTGCTATTTTTCATAATCTCAATCACTCTGGTATCAACCTAGTATTCATTCTTTAATTTTCTTTCCATATACAATGTTATTAATGTCACAAAAAAGTCTGATTTATTCAAAAGCTGGATTTTAAAAATAGTTTTCAGTATTAAAAGGTGAATATTTTAATCTAGAGCCACAAACATTAAGAGCAATAAACTGATGACAGATCCACATAGTATCATTCAGAATATTTTAATAGCAACACTCCAGCTTATCCAAAGGTTTTAATTCCTTGGATATATATTCTGCAAAATAATATTGGTTCATCTTTCTCAGGATCTCCAGAAGGAGGAATTAGACCCATTAGTAAATTTGGGTTGAGCGCTCCTAAAACATGTGTTCTTTTAGTTATCTGCTACTGTGTTTTTTGCAGATGTGGAAGCCCAGACAATTGAGGAGTTAAAGCAGCAGAAGTCTTTTGTTAAACTTCAGAAGAAACACTACAAAGAAATGAAAGACCTTGTGAAGAGACACCATAAGAAAACCACTGACCTCATCAAAGAGCACACCACAAAATACAATGAGATCCAAAATGATTACTTGCGAAGGAGGGCTGTCCTAGAAAAAAACGCAAAAAGGGACAGCAAGAAGAAGTAAGTTGAATGAATGCCCTTTCTTATTTTAACACCAAGTCTGGGACCAGTAACATGATATCTGAGGTTCTTGAAGGCTTTATTCTAAGAAAAGGCAGTCTGGCAGAGTGAAAAGAGTTTTGAAGTCGGGGTCAGAGGACTCACATTGCAATCCCAGCTGTGTCCCCTAACTACCTTTGTGACCTTGGGCAGGTCTCTTGAATTCTTTAAACTTCAGTTACCATTATTGGACTACATGCCCTTTGAGGTTCCCTTCTGCTCTAGATTTCTGATTGTGCTAGAAAATAATCTTCTCTCCCCACCATGCCCATCTCCCATCACCCTCAGTTTAGCCTCCTCTGGTGGAATGAGAGTCTCTAGTGAGAGGTATGAAGATCAAATAATGTACCCCATATGCATTAGGGCAGCTAGGTGGCACAGTGAATAGAGGGCTGGGCCTGGCATCAAGAAGCCTCATCTTCCTGAATTCGAATCTGGCCTCAGACGCTTACCAGTTGTCTGACCCTGGACAAGTCACTTAAGCCTGTTAGCCTCAGTTTTCTCATCTATAAAATGAGCTGGTGAAGGAAAAATGGCAAACCACTCCAGTCTCTTTGCCAGGAAAACCCCAAATGGGGTTGCTAAGACTCAGATGCAACTGAGACATCTCAACAACAACAAAATATGCATTACTTTAAAAGACACTTAGCCATGAAATCCTTGTGGCTGAATTTTTTTCTGAGAACAGCTAGTAAACACAGGAGACAAGTAAGACTGATTTAAACCAGTGAAGTGTCCATGATAGGACAGTAACTTATAGTGGAAAATTTTTGCATTCTCTTTCTACAACTCATTCAATGCTTTTCATATCTTTGGGGTTACCAGGGAAAGGACGATTAATTTTCCATAAACCCCACTTAAGACTCTTCTGCCTAGGATATAAGTGAGGTATCTTAAATACCAAAGGCAGGTAGGTGGTTCAGTGGATAGAGCTCTGGGCCTGGAGTCAAGAAGACTCATCTCCCTGAGTTCAAATCTGTCCTCAGATACTTACTAGCTCTGTGACTCTGAGCAAGTCATTTAACCCTGTTTGCCTCAGTTTTCTCATCTGTAAAATGAACCGGAGAAGGAAATGGCAAACCACTCCAGTATCTCTACCAAGGAAACCCCAAATGGGGTCACAAAGAATTGGACACAACTGAAACGAATGCACAAAAACAACAACCTTAGATACCAAAAAACACAGATTATTTTATCTACTAATTTACAGGTTTTTCTGCTAAATTTCCATGTTTAGTCTTAAATTGCAAGCTCTCGATAAATTCACTAATGTAGTTTTCAGTTTTTGTGTAATTCTATTGCACTTTAATCACAGTTACAAGATACATAACATAAAATTTATAATCTATGATATTGTGTATGGCCTGTTTCCATAAACAATATTCATTTTATCAAAATCATTCATTTCATTCAATGTTGAAAAGAAAAATGGAAATAAAAATCTAGTTTCCTATTAAAGAAAAATTGCTTCATTATGGCTCAAACACATTCCTTCCTTAAGGTTAGTTAATCTTCACATTTTTTTCGGAAGTGAATTTATATTTCAAGTTTTAAAAAAAACCCACAGTTTAGGAAATTAAATTTAGATTTTTTTTAAAGTAAAACTATCATTTTAGCCTCATTGTATTTTAGTATTACATTTTATTTCCAGCTAGAGATCCTCAGTGGATTACATTCTCCTTAGATCATTAGTCTAACTGTTGGCCTGTAGCTACAGAATATAAATTACTAGGGTTTTTTTTTTCCTTCAGTAGACTTCCTGAATGTTCCTTGTACTGAAAAAGAACAAATGGAAAGGCATGGCGCAATCAAAGATTGTCAGTGATCTGAATAACTTCGTAGAGGCACATGTGGAATACATTGTGTACTAACTGAAGTTTCAATTTGGAGAAATTACTGTCAGACATATTAAAAATGCCCTAAAGGTCTTGGCTTACTTAGTTGACATTGAAAATTGAAGTGCTGTTTGCCTGTTGCTGAAGCTTCTGTGGTCTCCCTCAGTAAGTTTAATAATGAGGGAGCGACATCATTCTGAATCTTGTTATACCAGGTTTGCAGTGAAATGGGTCCCATGCTGTCACGCAAAGCCTGTAACATAGCCATGCTTTCATATGAAAAATATGAAATGATCTACATACTCTCATAAATTAAAAACAAATGTCCTGGGTTTAGTTCTATCAAAATTTCTCAATATCCATGAACAGTATAGATTTTTTTTCTGGTCATTATCCGTTAGCACCAGTGACAAAAGCACTGATGCAAAATTGTTGTTTCAGCTAAGTCTTCACCAGTGCTTTGGAGGGAGGAAGGAAAGCCTCTTAACATTAGCTTCTCCTATGTCTCATTTCTGTTTAGTTCCAAGTTTTCTTCTCCTATTTGAAGAAAAGGCCTGCCCTAACAGTCTGCCTGGTGCCAGTTTATCCAAGTAAATGAACTGTCAACATTCCAGTTGGGTCACTGTGTTGAAAAGCACTGAAATACAATTCCAATGTGTCGGTCATCTTGGGCAGCTGTTTATTCTTTTCTCTTAGAGTGGCCCTAATTTAAAGTGGCAAAAGAAGTATCCTGTCAGCCTCTTCTCCACCCTGGTCTCTCCCTGTCTGTTATGTTTGTACAAAAAATACAAATGTCAGAAAAATGAGCCCTCAATTCCAACCAAAATCCACACTCAGGGATCATTTGTTTGCATTCTTTAAAACATTCTGCAAAATCTATCAACCTGCCTATTTTATCAACTTCGTCTCTTCACTTGCACCTAAGTGTCTTGACAAGCGTAACATTTTTGGCAGTGAGCTCTGGAAGAACAGAGTTCAAGTTCTGACAGTCTTCAAAGTAAGTCATTTTTTGGAAGTCTCAGACAGCACTCTGGAATTTGTCTACTATGCCATAGATGGGTGTAAGAATTCCCCCACTGGTGAATTCATAGATCCTCCATGTATTTTTATACTATTTTAGTACAGATACAACTGAAGAATCCGGTACAGTAGGAAGGGGAAAGTAACATAATGATAATAATAGTAATAATAGCTAACCTTTATATGGTACTTACTATGTACCAGGCACTGTGCTAAGCCCTTAATGATCATCATCTCATTTGATGCTCACAGCAACCCGGGAAGGCAAGTGCCATTATTATCCATGCTTTACGGAGGAGGAAACTGAGGCAAAAAGAGGTTAAGTAACTTGTTCAGGTCCCACAGCAAATAAGGCTGAAACTGAATTTGAATTCCTTTCTTCCTGACTCCAGGGCCTGTACTCTATCCACTGCACCACCTAGCTTTATAGTAAGCCCTATAGTAAATGCTTGGTGACTGACTGACTGAATTTTCCAAGTGACCCTCAAGGGCTTGTTTTTGCAGATGTGAACCCAGCAGCCCTGATCATGGTTCTTCAACGATGGAACAGGACCTTGCAGCCCTGGATGCAGAAATGACACAGAAACTGGTAGAATTAAAGGACAAGCAACAGCAGCAGCTCCTGAATCTGCGGCAAGAACAGTATTATAGTGAAAAATACCAGAAACGGGAACATATCAAGTTGGTAAGTCAGGGAAGCACAAGATAATTTCAGAGCAGCACTTAAAACCGGCCACTGCCTTGAGATCCTTCATTATTGGGCTTAAAAATCTTCCCTTGCCTACATTTCTTAGGATCACAAAATTTATTCATTCATTTCATTTCAATAGACATGTGTTAAATACATATTATGTATTATATATGTAATTAAATATATATTATGTATGTAACTAAATACATATTATATGCATAACTAAATACATATTATGTATGTAATTAAATACATATTATGTATTATTAAATGCATATTCTTAAAACACTACATATCCTAGGAGTTAAGCACTTAAAATCAAATGTGGATATTCTTGTATGTGTGAGCTTCTAGAAATGTGATTGTTTTTAAGAAGAAAGTGAGGTGAAGGAAATATTCTCTTCTAATGCAGATCAGCACTTTCTCTGCAATTTTTATTCTTAGAGAGCAGCCTGGGGCCCTGAAAGGTTAATTGACATGCCCAGGGTTACATAGGCAGATTATGTCAGAGGTGGGAATGATCCCAAGTCTGACTGGCTTCAAGACCAGCTCTGTATCCACAACATAAGAATGAATCTCATGCGAGGATATGACATAGAAACAAATAGCTATAAGATAAGGTTGAGTGGGATAGAGGCAAAGGGAAGAATCCAACAAAATATTCTAGGAAAATTGGAGAAAGAAGAGGTCACTTTCCCCTGAAGATGCCAGGGAAGAGGCAGCACCTGACTTGGGTCTTGAAGCCAGTATTTGAGGGGGAAAAAATGAGAAGGGAATGAGTTCTAAGCACCACATGTAGGCTAATACAGGTCTCTGTCAAAAGAGAAGCCATTTACACATAGCGATTTCAAAGTGATATCAGATGACTATACATTTGTTGCAAGAGTTTTCTTTTTCAGTGGGTAAGAGGGTTGGGGAGGGAGAGAAAATAGATTTTTGTTCATTAAAAAAATAAAATTAAATATCAAAAAGTGCAAAGTGATACTAAAACTTGAGCCTGGAGAAGAGACGGCTGAAAGAAGCATGCTTGTCTGTCTCAAAATATTGGGAGGGCTATCCTATCAAAGAGGGATTAACCTTAATAAACCTATATCCAAAGGAAGACCTAAGACCAGTATGTGGAAATCACGTTTTAGTTAAACAACTTGATTCAATTCAGCAAATTTTTTTTAAGCACCCATTATGTCCAAGGCGGGCCTCAAAGCCAGGAAGATATGGCTTTCACAGAAATGAACACCCTGAAGCAAATGGCTCCCTGGCTCTCACTCACGCTACCTGCTGCACCTCTAAAAGCCTCCTCTCTCCCCAAACTGCAACTCCTACCTTATCTCTCCCAGCTCTGACCAACTTCCTCTCAGCTCTGCTCCACCCTTCCTGCTCCACCCTTTCAGCAAGCTCCTCCCACCACAGGCTTCATGTGACTCAGGCTTCTATGTGACTTAAGCAGGTCACATGGGCCTATTAATGGACGGGAAAGGTCTCTCCATTTACATTACCATTACAGTATTACAACAAAGGACCAACAAAGGACCTGACAGTGATTATAAGCATGTCATTGGCTAATGTATTTCTTTTTAAATAACAATTTAAAACATAAAATAGTTAGCCTAGTTTAATGTTTTCACATTAGCTCTCCATTTTTAGTTAATCCCTGTTGGCAGATGAGCAAAAAAGTTTTTTTCACTCAAAAACAAAGCTATGCTGATTGGTATAGGAACCCCAAAGTCATATATACTGGTGGGAACGCTATGTCAGCTGGGGATTGATTTTGCTTTCGCTGGCTCTGTAAATCTCAACCCCTTTGCATTACATTGCTGTTCTTTCTCCCTATATTTTTTCTCCTTACTCCCGGAACCAAGTCTGGTGGGTTTCACAACAGCAAGCTAACCATTGACTACTAGAGTCTTTTGAAAGCTTACCAGTAGATGGATGATGAGGTTAGTTATGTTATAATATACTCAGTCACCATTTTTTCTCTCTCATTCTCCATATTTTTCTCTTTCAAAACAACTTAGTGTGAAGTATGTTTTGCTGGAATGTATCCATGCCCAGCTGGGAAGCACACATTCATCACGCACGGTATTTTACAATCTATGTCCCCTTCCATCTCAGTTTGCAATGACTGAAATCAGAAAATCCACTAATAAAGCTGCTAAATAGGCAATCTCTTATCTGAATGATTTCTAAAAACTGATTATGCAAATCTCAAACTAAATTTTCTTGCCTATTATAAGAGCAAAATGGGTACAATTCTTCCAGATATTTCTACTGCAATGGCACAGACATTGTTTTGATGATGAAATTAAAATATTATTTAAAAAATGTATCTCCTTCAAATTCTGACAGTAACATAATCAGTTTACTCAATTTCTGTAGCCAAAGATTTTTCCCCCTATGCTTATATATGTTCATGAATTTAGGACTTCTTAGCCATATAACCTTTTTTTGAAATCAAATTGAGCTTTTTCAGGTGCATGATATGATTGTTCAGCACCTGATTTTCAAATGGCATAATCTAGCTATATTTTAAAAGCCCTGTTTAGAAGACTATTATTCCTAAGCATGATGCTTAGAATTCTGGTAGCTATCACCAGGCGAATGGATATCTGTTAATGGGTGAATATAGGATCTCCTCAAGTTTAGATAAGAGAAGTCAGAAAAGCACATATATGTGTGTGTGTGTGTATGTGTATGTGTGTATGCATATATATACACACATACATACACATGTATATCAAATAATCCTTTTTCTATAAACATAAAACTCATAACAGCACAGCTTAATTAAGGATCACTATTCTTGTTTACTCAGATAAAAAGATTTGATGAAATACAAATATCTGGGTACAAATGAAGTACTTGCTCTCACTAAAAATCCAACTGTTAATCAATCACCACTTAACTTTATGTTTCCTTTTCTACCCTCAGAAAAACCTTCAAGTTCTCTCACTTTCATTGCATCTAAAAGTCCTGGAGCATGACCCTTAAAATAGCAGGTTAAGGAAAGATAGCCCTGAGATTCCCTGAATCTCAGATTCAGGGAAAGCCTCAAACTTACCTTTTCTCCACTCCTTCATTCCTACAAGTTTCCTCTTTCAAGTCAGAAACAAAATGATGAAGAAAAACAAAAACAGTCATGTTGCTTTTCTCTTATATGTTAAAGTCTAACGCTGAAAAGACTTCTTAGCCGTCTGGGGAAAATTACTTAGCAACCAACTTAACTCATTTGATTTCATCCATACTTAAGTAGCATTGTCTCATTTGCCTTGAATTTAAAAAAAATAAAATAAAAACAAAAAAAAATCTTCTTAACTGTTCATTAAAAAGAGAAAACAATTTTCTTTCCTCCTTTGAGGATTTTAGAACAGAGTTTCAGTTCATGAAATGAAGTGTCCAGAAGGACAGCATTGCAGGTTGGTGGGAAAAGCACAGTGGATTTGGTATCAAAAGATGTGGGTTCTAATCTAGTTCTGCAATTTACTTACTATTTGTTTAACCTTGGTCAAATCATAGGCCTTTTTGGGGCTCAGTTTCTTCACCTGTAAAATGAAAGGATAGAACTAACATGACTTCTAGGGTCACTTCCAGGCCCAAATCTATAGGGTTCAATTTTGTACAGAAATAAGTAGTCAAAAATTAATTCTATACATTTCATCCATGCAAAAAATTGCATTCAGGAATGGGAAGTAATATGGGGAAGGAGAATGCTGGCTGAAGAATTTAGAAATAATGGGAAAAAAACACTAGTCAACACATGAGGATGGGGTTCAATAACTGGAGAGAATAGATGAGTGCTCATGTCGTGAAAGATCAGAGACCATAGTCAAGTACTCTGGATTCAGTAGACAGA
This sequence comes from Phalanger gymnotis, assembly GCA_028646595.1. Taxonomy (NCBI): domain Eukaryota; kingdom Metazoa; phylum Chordata; class Mammalia; order Diprotodontia; family Phalangeridae; genus Phalanger; species Phalanger gymnotis. Next base: position 210,089,359 of record CM053625.1, read on the forward strand.
AATAGGAGCTGGCTCAAGCGCTAAGCATCAGAATGACCCAAAGTTTTTAAGAAGGCCAAGGAAAGACCAGATCACAGCATTACATATCTAGACCTCGTAGGGACTTCAGAGAGCGTCTATTCTAACTGAGGCCTCAAGAAATTAAGCCACAAAAATAATAAATGTCAGAGGTGGGATTTGAATTCAGGTCATCTGACCCCAGGGCCTCTGCTCTTTCCCCAATGCCACCACACTATCCTATCAAGCTAAATGTATTCCTGGAAGCTTGCTCCAGGGAGTTTTCCTGTGCCAGGCCCCAAAGAAATGGCTTTCGCTCTTTTATGTTCACAGTTAATTTGAGGCTTGTCGCCTAATTGAAAAACTTTGTGAGGCTGCTGTGACTCTTTCATCAGCAAAACTGTCTCTAACAACTCTGCCACTACAAGCGTTGGGGCAGCCTCAGTATGGTTCATGAGATGTCTCAAGTTGGTGAGACAGGAACAGCAAGAGCATGGCATTACTATGCCTGGCCCAGGACAAAGCAAGTTTTCAGCCAGAACTGTGTGTGGGGAGACCACTTGCAATAAGTGTCATCTATCCTTCTACAATAACACTTGGGGGTAAAGTCGGCAAATGGAGTGCTAGACCTAGATTCAGGAAGACCTAAGTTCAAATCCAACCTCAGATACTTTCTGTTCTGCAAAGCAGAGACAATGACAGCACCTACCTCCCAGGGTTAATATTTGTAAAGTGCTTTGCCAACCTTAAAGCCTTACATACATGCTAGATGGTATTGCTAATATTATTATTATTACAACACTTCCCTACTATTTGAGATGCTTCCTCTGTTTCTAACTCAATGCTAAGGGCATTCTAATGAAGTTTTTTTTTTTTCCTCTCTGCCTTGGCTGCAGTATTTGAAGCCCATGCCTTTCTTTTCAGTACACAAGTTTGCCTCAGCTTCCAAAGGCATGTGGGATGTAAATGAAAAAAAAGAAGTCATTTAATATATTTCTTCAAGTCCAGGGGGAACAAAAAAAAAATAGCAAGCAATGCCCTGAATCTCACAGATAGTAAACATTTTTTTTAAAACCTAAGAAAGCATTTTCATGCAAATCCAAAATGTTCAGAATATTTGTCACCCAATAGGCAACCAAATCATGAATAACATATGAGAATGTGTCTCTGAACAGGACACCTAACCCAACACCAAATGAGAAAAGCAAATGTGATTAACACAGGATACAAACAAGTGGGGAGGAGGGGAGTAGGGATGGAGAAATGCTTGGTGACTAGACAAATTACAAAGATATTTTAGCTTCCAAACTTGTGTAGTCCATCAGACAAAGCCTTATTTGATTTAAAGGTCATGCATTTTCAAATACAATGATCCACAAGTCAATGATCAAGAGAGAATCTGCCATATGATTTGATAATTTTCCACAATCGGTACTTTATAGCTTACCTCGCAAAACTATGATGTAAAACAGACCTCAGATTTCACAAGAGATATGTTTTAATAATTTTGTTCATGCTCATCATAAAAAGGGCAATTTGATGCAATGATAGAGTGGAAAACGAGTCATGATTCAGTAGAAAGAGCACAGGCTTTGGAGTCAAGAGAATTGGACTTCAAATCCTCCTTCTATCTAGCACACACAAGTGTGCGACCTTAGGCAATTCACTTAATCTTTAAGTCCCAGTTTCCTCATTCATAAAATGAAAGAATTGGACTAAAGGGTTTCTGAGATCTTTTCTAGCTCTGTATCTATGATCTCACAATTCTTAAAGCCATAGGAAAGGCAGGATGGTACAGGGAAAAGACACTGGACTAGACTAGACATCATTACAACTAGGTTCAACTCAGCTCTGCCACTTAATAGCTTTGTAAGCCTCAGTTTACTCATCTTTAAAATGGGAATAGCAGGGCTTATTGTACTTATCTAAGGAGGCGATTGTGATGAAAGTACTCTATGAAATTTAAAATATATAAAATTTTAAGCACTATAGAGATGTGAACTAATTTTTTTTTTGCCATTACTCTAGATATTAATCCATCAATCTCACCAGAAGCCCTTATGCAATTAACCTTAAAATTCCCTAATTTGAAAAGGTAATAAGTACAGTGTATCTTCATTACCCGGATCTTTATCGTAACCTTCATGTTTTATCTCTGACAAATATCACAGGCTAGCTTCCTGCTGCTATGAAGGACATTTTTGAGCTCATTCTCTCTTTCCACCACAAGTTTATGTATAATATGATGGAAGAAGATCATGTGGAAAGTCAAGAGCTTACAAAAACATGTGCACAGATGAGTAAATAAAGCCTATATGAAAAGCAAACTCAAAAGAATTCTGTAAGGGACGAGCACTGGCAGCCGAGGGGATCAGGAAAGAGCTCCTTGTAGGAATTTCAAAGTTCCCATGCTGCATTTTAAATGAAGTTAAAACTTTAGAGGCAGCTTGATGGTTCAGTGGTAGTAGATAGAGCACTGAGCCTGGAGTTAGAGAGAGGAGTTCAAATCCACCCTCAAACACTAATACTAGCTGTGTGACCCTGCGGAAATCACCTAACCTCTTCTAGCTTCAGCTTCCTCTTCTGTGATATGGGGATCATGACAGCACCTCCCTTCCAGAGTTGCTGTGAGGATCAAATGATATAACCTCATATAAAAAACTTTGCAAATCTTTAAGATCTATATAAATGGAAACTATTATTATTAGGTGATGAAGAGGGAGAGCATTCCAGAGTGGGGATCAGCTATGCAGCAGATGGAATATCATGTATGGGGAATATGCAATAATAATTGTCATCTTTATTATTAATTGCTAGCATTTATATAGTGCTTATTATGGGCTAGTCACTGTGTTAAGGGCTCTACAACTATGATATTTAGATCCTAACAACAACAATAATGTTGTTATTGTTCAGTCATTTCAGTCACGTTCAATTCTTCATGACCCCATTTGGGGTTTTCTTGGCAAAGATACTGCAGTGGTTTGCTGTTTCCTTCTCTAGTTCATTTTACACATGAACTGAGGCACACAGGGTTGTGACTTACCCAGGGTCATACAGCCAGCAAGTATCTGAGGCTAGATTTGAATTCAATGAGATGAGTCTTTCTGACTCCAGGCCCAGAACTCTCTCCACTGCACTACCTAGCCACATAATAATAAAACAATCTATAAACAATAAACAATAATAAAGCATGTATAAAGTACATACTATATGCCAGGCTCTTTGCTAAGAAGTTTATGATTATTATTATTATTATTATAGCGATCATAGCACTTTAAGGTTTATGAAGTGCTTCACATATATATTCATTTGATCTCTACAACAAGCCTGGACATAAACATTTTTATTATCCCCATTTTATAGATGAGGGAACGAGGGTTGAGGGAAGTTAGTGACTTGCCCAGGGTCACACAAGTTGTATGTGAGGCAAGATTCAAACCCAATTCTTCTTGACATTGGCTATGCCACCCAAGTAATGCTAGTAACATTAATCTCAAGAAATTCCCCTAGCTCCCATACATGCTTTACTTCACTCCCACCCTAAGCCTTCATTACTGCCCCTAGTAAAGAGCCTGCCCTGGGGGAACTTCTATCCCAGGGGTTTGCTCTTCAGATAAGTGACTGCTGCCAAGCTTTTCTTCACTCCCTTTACCTCTCAGTGGACCTCCTCAACAATCACCTCTCTGGGGATGTACCCTTCCCCCACCCAACTCTTAAGTTCTACAACAATCATAATTATGATTAAACCAACTCAGTCATAGTTCCTGGATGGTGTGTTTAAATCTCTCCCGTCTCCATTCCCTGTAACTCTCCGGACCAAAGTGTCCTGCCCTGGTCACCACTCTCCTGTGTCTGCAGATATCTCATTAGAGTGTAAACTCTTACAAGGCAAGGACTGTTGGTGGTTTTGTTAGTTTCCTGTTGTTCTTCAGTCATTTCAGACTCTTCGCGTGACCCCATTTGGGATTTTCTTGGCAGACATCCTGGAGTGGTTTGCCATTTTCTTCTCCAGCTCGTTTTACAGATGAGGAAATTGAGGCAAACTGGGTTAAGTGACTTGGTCAAGGTCATACAGCTAGTAAGTATCTGAGGCTAGATTTGAACTCAGGTTTTCCTGACTCCAGGCTTAGCACTCTGTCCATTGCGCCACCTAGCTGTCACTAGTTTCCTAATGCTTAATAAATGGGTTTTCATTCAGTTATTCTCCTACCTTTCTTAGGAGGACGAACTCCAGAGCATTTTGCTTGCTTGCTTGCTTTTAGAAAGGAGTACAAAAACTACATGGATTTCTATCAAGACTGCCTCTGTGATGTTGGAGTCATAAATTTTCCAGAAAGAGGACTTGAGTCCTAGTTTTGGTTCTGACGTTAATTAGTTGTGTAACACTGAGCTCTTCCTGTCTACTCTGAGACCTCCTAAAATGAGAATTTGGACTAGATGATCTCTAAGGTCCCTATTTTTCTTTTTTTTTTTTTTGACAGTTTTTTTATTTTATTTTACCAGAACACAAAAGCAAAGTAGAGAAAAGAAACAAAAACATATCATAAATGTAAATATTGAAACTTAAATATAAAGTAAGAAAGAAAAAAAGCTTGTCATGTGCATAGCAGAACATAGAAGAGGATTCAAAATATGTAACAATAAATTTTCATTTCAAGAAAGCCTGTATGATAAACAATACGCCTTGTGTTGAGAATTGTCCATCTTTTCTTTGTTTCTTTGTGTTTTCTTTTGTTCTCTGCTGTGCACTTTTTTACTTTGCTCTTTTTTTCCCCTTCCTCCCCCCCCCAGAAGGCTACAATTTAATTTAGATGTTTCTTAATATATACATACACATACAGATACATAATACCCTTATAAATATATACATACATATACAGACATATACTTTCCCAAACATACTCTACTTCTGTTCTTTTTTTTATATTTGTACATATCTTTTGTTTCCTATCCCTGCTGCTTCCTCTATTTTACTTCTACCTGCTACATTGCCTTCCTATTACTTGCCTACCTCCCCTCCTCTACCAACCACCCTGCCCTCCTATTACTTGCCTTCTCCCCTCTAAGGATCCCTCCCCTATCATCCCATTCCCATTGATCTGAACTCCTTTTATCTATTCCCTTATTCTCCCCTCTAAAAATCTCTCCCTTGTCCTAATCCTTCCCTTGTCCTCTCCCCCCTCACTATACCCCTACCATTTTATTCTTTCTAAATTAAGAAGACTTTTATACTCTTCTAAATATATATGGTTTTTTTTTTCCCTGTTAAACCCATTCCCAATGAAAGTAGGTTACCAGAACTACCAGTCCTCTTCCCCCATCTAAGTCCTCTGTATCCTTTCTTCTTCTTGCACCTCTTTTGTATGAAATAGTTACTGTTTTTAGCTGTTTCTAAATGGTTTTACTTTTTAAATTCGTATCATAGTCAGGTTTATCCACCTGTCTCTTATGAGCTAGACAATTATTAATAAGAATGTTAGACATACATTTCACATTTTATGTTTATATAAAAGGTAAACAGTCTGTTCTTATGAATCCCTTACAGTCAGTGTATACTGGTGTATACCTTACGTTTCTCTTGGTTATTGTATGTCGAATCTTCTATGAAGTTGGGGATTCTTTTTAACAAAGTCTTGAAAGTCTGAGGGTTTGTCAAATGTCCATTTTTTTTCATTCAAGATAATACTGAAATTTGAAGGGTATGATATTTTCCGCCAAAGCCCCAGGTCTTTTGCTCTTTGATATATTGTATTACAAGACCTGCAGTCCTTTAATGTCTCTGCTGCTAGGTCTTGTGTAATTCTAATTGTAGCACCTTGATCTGGGGATTTCAGAATTTGACTATGATATTCCTATGAGTTTTCCTCATAGGATCTCTTTTAAATGGTGATTGATGAATTTTCTCTATTTCTACTTCCCTGCCTTGTTCTAATGCTTCAGGACAATTTTCCTTAATTATTTTTTGTATTATTGTATCAAGATTCTTTTTTTGATCATAACTTTCAGTTACTCTGATTATTTTTATATTTTCACTTCTTGATCTATTCTCCAAATCTGTTGTTTTTCTTAGAAGATGTTTCACTTTCTCTTCTATTTTTTCATTTTTCATGTTTTGTTTAGTTATTTCTTGATCCCTTATAATTTCGCTGGCTTCACTTTGCTCAATTCTAATTTTCAAGGTGTCATTTTCCTCCTTGAGATTCTGGATCTCCTTATCTAATTGGTTGAACTTCCTTTCATAACTTTCTTGTTTTTCTTGGATTTTTTTTTTTTAGTTTTTCCTCCATCTCTGTCATTGGATTTTTAAAGTCTTTTTAAAGATCTTCTATAAATTCTTTTTGGGCAAGTGACCATTTGACATTGCTCTTTGGGGGTTTATTTATTTCAATATCCTCCTCTGAAGATGAACCTCGGTCATCTCTATTCCTCTAATAGGTTTCTATAGTTGGATTCTTTCTCCTTTGCCTGTGCATTTTTGTGGCAATATCTTGATTTTTGTAATCACCTCTAGCCCTGGAATATGGGAAATGGTGCTTCTTGCCCTAGATCTTCAGTTCTACCCTCTAGCCTGGAACCAAAGCCAAACCTCCAACCTCCTGTAAGTGCCCACAGCCAGGGCTTTCTGCCTTACTGCTTATGCACTCACCTGTTGTGTGCTCATTCCTTCTCACCCCCACAGCTCTTTGGAGCACAGCTGGGTCTGGCGTTCCTCTTCAGCAATCTTCCTGGGCTCCAATGCATGACTCCCCTCACTATCCTTGGGTGAAAAGTTCCAGCGGCTGGGGCTGAGGCTGAGGCAGCCTCTCAAACCAACTAACCCTGGGGCTTGCCACTTGTTGTTGATGTGTTTACTCCTCACAGGGACAAAACCTGGTCCTGGGGTTTTTCTTTAGATCTTCTCAAACTGTCCAAGGAAGATCCCTGTTGTGCCCCTATTTTTCTTAGTCTCCACCCATACTTTCTTTGCCCTAAGGAGCTATTTTAACTCTTTTGTGGGGGAAAATCTTGAGAGCTTGGAATTTTCTGACCTATTCCACCATCTTCCCAGAATCCTCTCTCTAGGGTCCCTATTAGCATTAAAAATCTGTGATCTATTGTAGTAACAATCTTGCTAGCAGCTGCTGTGGGTGTGTAAGATCCTCCAACAACCAGCACACAAAAGCTGCCAACGCAGGTTCTTTGATCTGCTTTTCCAAGGAAAGTAACTTTAAGGGGTTAACAATCTCAGTTTAATCAAACATACAAATATCATTCACAGTTCAGGGGGGAAAGATCAGCCCTCTGAACTTCAAGACAAATAGAAACAGAAATTACAAACATCAACAGACAGACTTTGTCTGATTCAAATCACTATACATAGTTACCAGTGCCAACTTCTGGGTTGCAAAGCTGGGGGGCAGTTTGCAGCTTGCCCAGAGTCTCAACACTTCTTCCATTAGTGTGCCCCAAAAGTCAAATGCCAAGCTGTCCTCAATTGTATCCTGTTCAGAGCCCTGAGAGCTCTGACCTCACCCAGGCTGGGTATGGGATAGTTCCCCATCCCCAGTGTCATATCATATACAAATCAATGACTCCCATTGTCTCTGTGCTGAGAAATAACCAAGACAAAAAGATCCCACTTTATCTGCCCCATTCAAACAAAGGCCAGAATCATTAAAGGCACTTAAGAAAAGAAAAGCAAAAAGTCCCACCTTAATTACTATTACATCTATCTATGCACTCTAGAACCACAGAATCTAGAATGCAGTAGTGATCCCTTCCATCCACACATGGAACCTCTCTAGGACTCAGTTTTCTCATCTGCAGAATGGGGAGGTTGAACTAGGTGACTCAGAAGGGCCCTTTTGTTTTGTTTTTACATTGGTTATTACCGGTTTATTTGTAACTGAAACATGGATGGAACTTTGAGTTAAAAAATAATGTATTTTTTTCTCTGAGATTCATTACATTTAGAGATAATTCAGAGAAGTGACTAAAACTACAGCTAAGAAAATAAAGCCAGGAACAGGTTTGAAACTTTTAACAATGTAGGAACTTTTAAGACAATTGGAAGAGAAGGGATTCTGTTTACAGTGAGAATTCCAGGAATGGAATTCCCATGGCCTAATGGTTTGTTTAGTTTGCCTCCCCTGGAATTTCCTGACTCATTGCATGCATTTGTCAAGCCAAGGAGCTGAGGCAACACATTTCATACAGAGTTAAAACAGCGGCCAGACATGGCCCATGCCTCTGTCTCAATGAGGAATTTTTTTTTCTGGGTATACCTACCTTTGCTTTAAATGAATCTATCTTTGTAGTCGAATCCCATTATATAGCATCTTACTCCAAATACTTGGCTATGCACTGCAGGTTTGGACATCTCCTTTTCTGTTACAACCCAAATTATAAACTTTTCTATTTATCTTTTATTTTCCACACTAAAGCTATAACCTATATTTATAAGGGTCTCTAGGAGGAGCAGTGGATAGAGTGCCAAGCCTAAAGTCAGGAAGACTTCTGAGTATAAATCTGACCTCAGACATTTATTAGCTGTGTGACCCTGGACAAGTCACTTAACCTTGTATGCCTCACTTTTACTATCTGTAAAATGACCTAGAGAAGGAAATGGCAATCTACTCTAGTATCTTTGCCAAGAAAACCTCAAATGGAGTCACAAAGAGCTGAACAACAAAATATTTTTAAATTGAATGACTTGCAAATTTCAGAAGTTGCAAAGTTTTTCTAAGAATGTTGAATTTTCTGATTTTTGTTTTGGTTTAATATTAAATATGATGACCAGAATTCCGTGGATTTGACACCCATTATTTCTTTGTATTAAGATAGTGAACATTTTTGAGAATGTTACATAGCATTCCATATAGCTGTTGTCCTTCTTACTTGAAGAGGACCAATATATGCCATATAAGGATCTATGAAACAAAAAAGGACATTTTAGCCTAAAGAAGAGACTCAAGGTGCACTGGATAGATATATTTTAATTGGAAGAGGGATTAGAGTTGTTCTTGATTAAACTACAACAGTGGGTAGAGTCAAATCTAGACTCCATTATAAGGAAAAACTTAACAGAGAGCTAGGCCTTAATGTAATGGTCTTCAGTCCCTGACAGTAGATCCTTCCCTCACTAGAGGTCTTCAGGCAAAAAGGTGGATGACTGCTTGACAGGCTTATTATTAGGGGATTCTGGTTCGGGTACAAGTTGGACTAAATGGCCTCTTAGCCCTCTACTCTCTGTGAGTTGTGATTCTTTGAAGAGTCTATAATTATTGAGTGCAGCTTAGCTATTTAGTATCTTACAAAGCCAGTCATTAGCATGAGCTCTTTACAGTAGGCAATGTATTTTTCTTTCTATTAAAAAAATGCTTGGGATTTCTACACATCTCTTCCATTTTCTTTGTATTTATATTTTATTGAATAGAGTGAGAATAAAAGGAAAGGCTAAAACATCCTTATCTAAAAGCCAATAGGAGCTGTTTGACAAGATACTTACATCAGTCACCTAGCATGTATTAAATGCCTGCTGTGTGACAGGCACTGTATTGAGTGCTGAAAATACAAAAAAAAAAAAAAAAAAAGGAAAAACAGCCTGTTCCTCTCAAGGATTGTATGGTATAATGGGGATGAGAACATGCAAATAACAATTTACAAGCAAGATATATTCAGGATAAATTATAAATAATCCCAGAGAGAATGTATTTAAGATTAAGGAGGACTTGAGGGAAGCCAGGAAGGAGAGACATGAGGAAATATATTTAAATATCAGTATTTTTTAAATATTATTTAATTTCAGTGCTACATTTGGAATCATTGAATAGTAGAGCTTAAAAGAAATCCTAAAGTTCATCTAATCCAACCCCATCATTTAAAGAAGAGAAAGTGGTTAGTGCTCACTCCTTCTCTAACTGATTTGGTTTAGCTTTATATGTTTTTGTATTTACTTACTTATACATGGATTTGGAGTAAAAGAACCTAGTAGTATCACACCAATGCCATTTAGTACCCATCTCACTAACCATGTAGGACATTTAACCACCTAGGACCTCAGTTTCTTTACCTATAGAATGATGGGGTTGGACTAAATGACTTCTGAGGTTTTTTCCAGCTCTAAGTCTATGACCTTATGAGCATCTTGAGGGTAGGTTCCATGTCTCATTTTTGTCTTTGTCTTCACAAGACCTAGCAGGATTCCTTACACATAGTAGTTGTTCAATAAATGCTTAAAAATACACAGTACTTGGCACGTAGTAAGCATTTACTAAAGCTCAGTGATGGTGTTGAATTAAGTTGATTGACTTTGTTGTTCAGGCATTTCAATTGCGTCCAACCCTTCATGACCCCATTTGTGGTTTTCTTGACAAAGATACTGGAGTGGTTTGTCATTTCCTTCTCCAGCTCATTTTACACATGAGAAAACTGAGGCAAACAGGGTTAAATGACTTGCCCCGTGTTGCAGTTAGTAAATATCTAAGGCCAGATTTGAACTCAAGAAGATGAGTCTTCAGGACTTCAGTGCCACCTAGCTGCCCTGAGGCCAAATGACATAAAGTGACTATCACAAGATTAAAAGGCTAGTTAATGAGAAACCTAGGAGAAGGACTAAAGTTTCTAGACTCCCAGTTCTGTGCTCTTTCTATTATAATTTTTGATACCATGGTGTTATTTTAATTAGCTATTTGTTAAGGGATGATGTTGTAATATTATCCACATACTGTGAGATCTTAGGGAGAAAGTTGACATTTATACTGACCAAGTTTTTATTAGAAGAAAAATAATTATGATCAGTTTAAATTTCAGTGAATAAAACTATTTGCATCTGATAAGAATTTTATCTAATATATTCCTTTCTTTTCCACTTCTCTTCTTGTTAAAACAAAATCCCCAAGGGTAATTAAACACTGATATACATGACTGTAGTGTCAAGGTTTTGAAAGAAAACATGAAAAGCCAGAACTTCAAAGGCTGTGTAGCTGTGGGAAGTCTTTAATAATAAATGGACAGATATGAAAGACATAAAAGTTGAGTATTTGGAAGAATAAGAGTAGCTGCCTTTTTTAAAGTTTAACCTTTGCTCCTTTTTTGAGAGGGGGGAAAAAAAGGATAAGCAACTTCCTAAAATGGAAATTCAATTTCCTTCAGTGATATTTATCTTTTAAAAGTACCTTGCCATTCTCAAAAGTGTCAAAAAAAAATATTTTCTGTTCAAGAAATGAATGATTTTGACAAAAGTCAAGTGTTTATGGGATGCCATGTTGGATCATGCTTCTGGTATTGCACAAAAAGGGAGAGACACTTTTTAAAAAATAGAAACTGAAAAGAGAAAAAATGTTTTGGGGGTATAATAAACATTCAGAACTTTGGCTTTTTTTCTGTTTCCCATAATTATCCTTCCTCAGAGATTCTATAAACTTACTAGATTCAAACTATGTTTTCAGTCCTTTGTGGATTGAAAACCCAAAGTATAATCTACCATAGGAAATTCTCACTGCTACTGCTCCCCTTCCTCCCCCTTCCCCACACATAAAATTGAGTTATTAATCCAGTACAGTTGACCATGGAGATGAAGATAAACAAGGATTTTTTTTAAGAAGGGCCAAGAGTTTTGTTGTTGTTGTGTTATTGTTTTTAAAAAATTAAAAATGATTGACAAAGGAATTGGGGATGAACAATAAAGGGAAATATAAAATAATTGAAATACTTTTTATTTTCTAGAGGCCCAATGAATTTAAATGCCAGGATAAAATTAAAATATATTTACTTTTTTTTTCCCCTCCTGGGGAGCCACATGCACATTATCATTATTTAGCTGTTATTGCTATCTCTCTTTTAAAAAATATATTTCCCATAAAGAAATATAATAGTATTATATACTATATAATAATATAATATACTTCTAAATTGTCCAGCCTTGGGCAATCTAATCAAAGAATTTATCCATATGTGTATGTGTATATGTGTGTGTATACATGTGTGTATGTATATGTATATATATATAGTTATTATATTATAACAGTAATAGCTTGCACAAATATAGCTCTTTAAAGTTTGAAAAGTATTTTCTATTTGGGCACCAATTAATGTAAATAAAGATTTAAGGTTCTTGAGCTTGTTCAACCTTTTAATGCAGCCTCTTCCTTAGATTAGGTAAATAATTATTTTGTGAAAAGTATTATACATATATAGTGTATATATATATGTATATATGCACACACATGTGTGTGAGTGTGTGTGTGTGTGTGTGTGTGTGTGTGTGTATGTACACATGCGCATATGCCAGGTATGGTGATAAGTGCTGCAAACACAGTAAGGCAAAAACATAATTTCTGTGCTGAAGCAGCTTATATTCTAATGGAGACAACATGGAAACAACTGTGTACATGCAAGATAGATATATTGTACATGGGAAATAATCTCAGAGGCAGGGACACAGTAGTAGGGGAGACTGGTAAAGAACTAGTTGTGGTCTTACTATCTTGGTTTTATTCTGCTCTCTCTTATCTCGAGGCAAACCAGTTACCAATTAAAATCACATTAAATTTTTGTTGTTTAGCAATATATTCTTGGAAATAATGGCATATTACTAGAATCAAATATCTTAGAAAATCTATAGCATTATTACTGCTAAGTAAAACCAATAATACAGTGATCTCATCTGAAAGGGCACTTAACATCTCCCATCTGTAACATTGCCATTCCCCCAATGCAAATATTTATCTATTTTAAAAAAGAAAAAAATTAAATCTATTTTCTCTCCTTTTAACTTCCTACTCCATTGGGGGGAAAAAAGAAGAAAAATAAGTTTGTTGCAATTTCAACAATTACTCAGTCAAGCAAAATTAATTTCTGTAGTGATATAAAATATACATTTTGTATAAGATTTACATATGTGTGTATGTATGTAGATATGCACACATTATTATATTCTAATGAGGAAGAAGACAACATATAAAAGGAGGCTGAAAGGAGGTGGGGGACGAATGAACATAGTCGATACAGGATCAATATAAAGAAAGTCATCCCCTATTGTATCTTTCCTTTCTTTTGCAGCCACATTCCTAGAAAAAAAAAAAGTCATCTAGACATAGACACTAGTTTCTCATTTCCCATTCATTTCTTAACCCCAAGTTTATAATCTGGTCTCTAACTTAATCACTCAACCAAAACTGCTTACCACTTCTAATTATAAGGAAGATTGTTCATACTAGTTGTAAAATTGCTTCTTTGCAAATTCTGTGCATATTTCTTGTTTTACCTAGTGAAAACAAACAGAATAAGCCCAATATCTCTGGAAAACCCTTCAAGTATTCAATGACAGATATGTCCATCATGTCCTATCTAAGCCTTCTCTTTCTAAACCTAAAATCCCCATTTATTTCAACTCACTTGGATCCATGTATATATGTGACACGTATCCTATTAAGACATATGCATGTGTGTATGACCCTCAACATGGGTGTCATTCTCAACTCCTCACTTTCATAACCAATCTCTTATTGATCTTTTTTCAACATATCTCATACATATATAGCTCCTTCTCTTCCCTGACAATGGCACCACCTTGTTCAGGCCCTTATCACTTCACACTTGGACTGTTATAACAGCTTGCTGGTTGGTTTCCCAGTCTCAAGTTTATCCCTACTCTATTTCATCCTCTACTCAGTTAATCAAAATGATGTAATGTTTAAAAAGTTCAAAATGATGTAATGTTTAAAACATTGTTTGTGGATGATTAATCATTTATTAATAAATCTAGCATTTTATTAATAAAAGGGTCAGTGACACTATGGAATTCCAAAGATTCTTCATAGCTTTGGGCTCACAGTTTATTTGCCCTTGGAAGAGTGGATGTTTCCCAGGGTAGCAATCAGCTCTGATTGGTTAACAAATAATGAGAGACAATGAATATCACAATTAGGGGGGGTGGGGGAGATGTAACTTTGATTATGTCATTTACTTCTAAATTGCCCAGCCTTGGGCAATCTAATCAAAGAATTTATCCCCACTCAAAACTATGTAGAGCACAATGGCCTTTCTTGTTAGGTTGGCTGTGTTCTGATCACCACTGAGGAGAAAAAGTTAGTTTAGACTCAGCTTTGAAATGAGGACTTTAGTAAAAGGTGGAACTCTGGATCTCCTCAAATCATTGGTTATTAATAATCATCTCTCTCAGTGATCTTCCTAAAGCTCAGGTCTGAACATGTTGCCTCCCTTGTAGATTAAACTCTAGTGCTTCTCATTACTTTCCAGGATCAAATATAAAATACTTCAGCTTTCACACCCCTTCATAACCTGGACCCTTCCTATCTTTCTACTCTTCTTGCATATCCATGATCCAATGACACTGGCCTCACTGGCAGCCATTCCTTACACCCCTCTCAAATTGGTGCATTTTCATTGGCTATGTTCCTTGTACAGAATTCTCTTCCTCTTGGTTCCACCTCCTGGCTGCTTTCAGATCTCAGTTAAAGTCCTACCTTCTACAAGAAGTCTTTCTTGACCCTCCTTATTATGAATGCCTTAGCTCTAAGATTATCTACACACACACACACATACGTATGTATGTATACATATATACACACATATACATCTATGCATATGTGTATGAACTTGTATGTATGTATGCGTGTATATATATATATTCATGCATGTGTGTATATCTTGTTTGTAAGTTGTTGTTGTTAAGTAGCTCAGTTAAGTCTGACTCTTTGTAACCCCATGGACCATAGCATGCCAGTACTGTCCAATAGGGTTCTCTTGGCAAAGGTACTAGAGTAGTTTGCAATTTCCTTCTCCAGCGGATTAAGGCCAATAGAGATTAAGTGATTTGCCCAGAGTCACATAGCTAGTAACTGTCCTGAGGCCAGATTGGAAGGGAGGTCTCTCTGACTCCAGGCCCAGTGCTCCATCCACTGAGCCGCCTAGGTGCTTCAAAATTTGTGGGATACAGGTAGAGCAATACTTACTGTTGTTCAGTTCAGTCTGAGTCTATGTGACCCCATGGACTTTCATCCATGGAGTGAGGAGAAGGTAAATTATGATGGCCAGAAGCTGCCTACTTAACTTGGGGTTTGGGTTTACTGGCTAGATTTCTTTCTTTCCTCCCTCTCCCCCCCCCCTTCTCTCTCTCTCTCTCTCTCTCTCTTCCCTCTTTCCCTCCTTCTCTCCTCCCTTCCTTCCTTCCTTCTTTCCTTCCTTCCTTCCTTCCTTCTTTCCTTCTTTCCTTCCTTCCTTCCTTCCTTCCTTCCTTCCTTCCTTCCTTCTTTCCTTCCTTCCTTCCTTCCTTCCTTCCTTCCTTCCTTCCTTCCTTCATTAGACCACAATAGGTCCCTGCCCAAGCTCCACTTAATGGCTGTATTTTGGGCCCTCCTGGCTTAGCATGAATGTCAATGGAAACTGTTTCTCTTCGGAACAACAACCCTGAAGATCTTCCCCTCCCAGTTTGATTTTTTTTCTTTTTTTCTAATTAAAGGGGCTATCCTTTGACTCATTTCTTAAAGAGGCCTATTCACCGAATGGGCATTACCTCACTCCAAGTGAGTACATGAAACCTGAAAGGGCCAGGGTTTCCCATTGCATCTTGGGTCATCTCTAGTCATCCTGATGAATATCAGGTCACTGGACCTAGATGGCTCTGGAGGAGAAAGTGAGGCTGGTGACCTTACACAGCCCTCCTTCACTCAAATCAAAGTCAACTGCAAGCCATATCAATCTCCCTGATGCCATGGTCCTCTTCGAAAACGAATGACAAACACAGTCCATGGGGTTGTCTTGGCAGAGACACTAGAGTGCTTTGCTATTTCCTTCTCTAATGTGTCCCCATTTTACAGATACAGAACTGAAGCAAATAAGGGTTAAGTGACTTACCCTGAGTCACACAGATAGTAAGAGTCTGAGGTCAAATCTGAACTCAGATCTTCCTGATTCCAGGCCCGGTGCTCTATCCTCTGTGGCACTCAGCACATAATTATTTGCTAATCATCTCCTTCTTAGACTGGGAGTTCCTTAATGACAGAGATTGTTTTTGCTTTTATTTGTATCCCCAGGGCTTAGTACAGTTCCCGGCACATAGTAGATGCTTAATAAAA
Source organism: Phalanger gymnotis (assembly GCA_028646595.1). Lineage (NCBI taxonomy): Eukaryota > Metazoa > Chordata > Mammalia > Diprotodontia > Phalangeridae > Phalanger > Phalanger gymnotis. The sequence continues at coordinate 210,105,438 of CM053625.1, forward strand.
TGCTTCTTGACTTGACTTCACATTCTGATTGCCTTCATCCAGATGTTCTCCAGGCTGTCAATATCCTTCCTAAAATGCATATTCCGAATTTGCCACTGTACTCCATATAAAATCTGACCAGGGCAGACCTCCCAGGCACTACCATTTCTCTGGTCTATGAATAATGAAGTTCAAAATCACTTTCTTTTAGTAATCTTACTAAGCTTTCTTTCTTATTTAGTGTATATTTTGGCAACTTTCTTAGCTTCTACATTATTCTTTTCACTCATGTTGAACTTGCAGACCACTAAAGTCCCCAGATCTTTTTCATACTAACTACCATTTGGACATATCTCCCTTATCTTATATATTCAGGAAGTTTATTTTTCTTTTTAACCTGAGTGTAAGATTTCCTATTTATCCCTATTAAATTTCCTGTTAGATTCATTCCAATGTATTAGTACCTCAAGATCTTTTTAATTCTTGATTCAGTTATCCTAGAGTATTAGCTATACCTTCCATCTTTGTGTCACGTACAAATTTTGTAAGAGTGCCATATATATCTTTATTCAATTTGTGCATGAAAAATGTTAAATAGTACAGAATCCAACTCTATTTTTCCAAGAGGGAGGGTGAGGGAGGAGGGGTAGACACAAAGCCGAGAAAAGGTTTGTTCTCTAGTGAAAAGACAGTATGGGCAACTACCAGACATGGGAGGGAGGGAACATGCACTTATTAAACACCAGCTAGATGCCAGATATTGTGCTAAGTGCTAGGCCAGCTAGGTGGCACAGCAGATAGAGTGCTGGGCCTTGAGTCAAGAAGATTCATCTTCCTGAATCCAAATCCTTCCTTACACACGTACTAGCTGTGTGACCCTGAGCAAGTCACTTAACTCTGTTTGCCTCAGTTTCCTCACCTGTAAAATGAGCTGGAGAAGGCAAAGGCAAACTAGTCTGGTATCTTTGCCAAGAAAACCTCAAAAGGGGTCATGAAGAGTCAGAAACAACTGAAAAAATGCCATACAGATATTATTTCATTTGAGACTCACAACTCTGTGAGATAGATGCTATAATTCTCCCTATTTTACAGTTTAGGAAAATGAGGTGACAACATCTGCTAACCAACTTTTTTAAAGCCACACAAACTACTCAAGTGTCTGAGGCTGGGTTTGAATTCAGGTTTCTTTACTTTAGCTCCAGAGCTCTAACCATTGTGCCACCTAATTTCCAGAGATGGGGTGATGTCTAGAGAAAGTCAGATTTCAGACAATCACCGTGGCATTGCTAAAGCATAAGAAAAAAGTCAAAGATACAGGTAAAATTGCTTACCACGACAACAGTACTCATAAATCACTTAGTGTCATGCAGAGTATCCCAAAAGTCTTAGTGGGATTTTATACTTGTTGTTGTAGTTTAGTCATTTTAGTTGTGTCCAAATCTCTATGATCCCATTTAGGGTTTTCTTGGCAAAGAGGCTGGACTGGTTTGCCATTTCATTCTCCAGCCCATTTACACATGAGGAAACTGAAACAAAGAGAGTTCTAAATCCTTTCATTTTGAATGTCACTATAATCAATTTTCTTTTGAATCAGTAGTGATCCTATTGTCCAAATCTAACTTAATATTTGTGTAGATTTTAAGTAAACAGATGAATGAATCAAGATTCATATTAACGTTTAATTGATGTGGATGCTTCATTATAATTCCATAAGTGCTCATCTCTCTGACCTCTCATTCTCATATATTAGAGCTGAGAATTTAATTTCACGTACCGTTGATTTGTTATCACATTGCCTATAAGTAACTATTTTAGTGAGTTAAAAATGTCAACTACATAAAATTAGTCAATAAATATTTATTGAGTGACTAATATTTGAAGGACGTAGTTAGGAATTCAGCGTTCTGGAATAAGCATGCCTTCTAACGTTGAGATAGACCCTGCTTTGATTTTAGGGTCCAAATGGGAATGTGAAATGGTAACTGTTACCTCCTGCCTTTTATCCTCTCTGCCTAATTGTCTGGTAGCTCAAGTGTGGCTATGGTCAAAATTAATGGCCACAATTCTTTTTGAAGCTACTCTTCCCTGGTTTCCATGTCAATATAACCACAGGGAGAGCAATGTAATGATAACAGCTAGCATAAATACTTTGAGGTTCGTAAAACACTTTACATGTCTTAACTCATTGGATCCCTACAACAGCCCTATGATATAGGTGGTGTTATTATCCCCATTTTACAGATGAAGGAACTGAGGCATAGAGAGGTTAAGTGACTTGTCTAGAGTCACACAACTAATAAGTGTCTGAGGCAGTATTTGAACTCTGATCTTTCAGAATCCAAGTCAGGTGCTCTATCCACTTATGTTATACTGTTCTGCTTTGTCCCCGGGCACCCAGGGCATACTTCCTCTATATTCCAGTCATTTCATTTCATTATCTCTGTTTCTAAAATTGGGTATAGGTCAACAAATATTTGTAACTTATCATTGTTGTTAGTTGTATGACTTCTTTCTAAATATCAATCTGGGAATTTTCCACTAAGACTCTGGTGTGGAGGGAAAATTTTTCATTCCTAATAACTGAATTCTACAATTTGTCATTTTCTTTCCCCAGCTTATTCAGAAGCTGACAGATGTTGCAGAAGAATGCCAGAACAATCAGTTAAAGAAACTAAAAGAAATTTGTGAGAAGTAAGGAGAAATTTTCATTAAGATTGGAAGATGTATTTCTAAATATATTCAGTAAAAAGCCTTTCATTCATTCGACTTTTTTTTTCTCCTTACTGCATCTTTGGCTTTAGAGAAAAGAAAGAGTTGAAGAAGAAAATGGATAGAAAGAGGCAGGAGAAGATAACAGAAGCAAAGTCGAAAGACAAGAGCCGAATGGAAGAGTATGTAAAAATACCAGCAAAAATACCCCTGGTTGGGAAGTGGAGGACTTCCTTCTGAATCTGCTACATATTTACTCACTCACACATAAATTCCAGTTCAATTTTAAGAGATTTTTCTATTAAGACTAAATATTAAAAAGGAGTCCTTTATCTGTATATTACCACCACAAAAAGCGTTCAGATAAGAAAAGAGGAAACTACCTCCAAGAGCCAAAGGCTATTCAGATAAAGTAAGAACCATCCTCCACAAAGAGGGCTGAACTCTTGCACCTTAATTTTCTTTCAGAGTAGAATCTGAACCTCAGCTCTTAAAACCCAGAATTAGCTAAAAATTCCAACAGCATTTGTGTAACCCTCTAATAATATAAATATCTATAGTACTGGATTATATGTATAAGGTTCAAAATGCATTTAAAAGTTAATATAGAACCAATTTTGAGACCAAGTCAATTGTAAGAATCATACCCTTTATGTATACTAACCTAATAATAAACTAATTATTTGCTTCTAGGGAGAAGACTGAAATGATCCGGTCATATATCCAAGAAGTGGTGCAGTACATTAAGAGAGTATGTCAGCCATTTCATTGCTCTTTGACAGCACAAAATGTTCCAATTTCTAAAAGATAACGAAACTGTAGTTCCTTAATAATAAATTGTTAATAGTTATTAATCACCTACTATAGTGCTAAGTTATGAGTTTACAAATAGGGTGGGGGGTGGGGGTGGGAAAGGAAAAGGCCCTGCCTTCAAGGACCTTACAATCTAATAGGGGGAACCAAAATACAAAAAGCTGAAAGGGTGGATAGGGGTGTCAGGAGAACTCTCTCCTCAAATAGAGGCTTGTAGTTCATGGCCCCACCCTCTAATCAGAGAGGTAGAGGTTACTGATGAGGTGGGCTACCAGGGCTGATGAGGTTATCCCAATAATGAGCTTCCTGGGGTGTAGTCACAAGAGTCCTAAAGTAGAGCAACCATGCAAGAAATGTCTGATCTGAGCTCTTCTTAAATGGAGGTTTAGAATTCATGGTCTCACTCTCCAATTAGAGGGATAGCTATTTCCATATATTTCAGCACACAGAAGAAGAACAGCTAATATGCGTAGCTCTTTAAAGCTGGCAAAGAGTTATATATACTATCTTATTTGATCTCTAAAACAACCCTGTAAGGTAGGGGCCTTAAATTACAAATGAGGGCGACTTTTCAAAATAAAATCACCCTCATTTTATGGAAAAGGAAACTGAGACTAAAAAAAGTTATGAAGTTAGTAATACCAAATATATGTATGTATATATACATACATATGTATATACAATGTATATACATGTATATATAATATATATACATGTATGTATATAATGTATATACATATATGTATATAATGTATATACATATATGTATATATAATGTATATACACATGTATATGTATATATTTTTAAACCTCAATCTACCTAATGAGCTTTTTTTCAGGTGCCAGCTTATTTGCTTTTTATTAGGAAATTTTTTGAGAGTTCATTGTATGGCAGATCCCTTAAAAGTGGAAACAAAAAATGATACTTGTGTGATACTTATGTGCCATGTCCTAGTAGAGGGACTTCCTGATTCCCCCTTTCCTATGTGTTCCTCTCCCATATTACTATGTATTTAACTTTGCATATATTTGGATTTATTTGTTTCTATACATATTTTTTCCTACCAATAGAATGTGAGTTCAGACTATTTTTTTTCTTTTTATTCCTAGAACATGACATAAGTTATTAAATAAATGCTTGTTGAATTAACATATGGAGGAATCTCTGCTAGTAAGGACATTTCAGGTCCTTGAGCCAGAGTATAAAATATCTAAACCATTAGCTGTGTTACTAGAGCTTTACAAAGTTTTCATTTACTTTCAAAGTGTGATCTTGAATGTTTTTACAAAATTGAACCTATGTCCTAAGAAGATTTATATGAATTGATGCAGAGGAAACTAAACAGAACCAGGAGAATAATTGACACAGTGACAACAATGGTAAAGACCAACAACTTTGAAAGATAAAGGAACTTGTATCAATATAATGAGCAACCACAATTCCAGAGAATGGATGCTACCTACCTCCATAGAGAAAGATGAAAGATTCACAGCACAGAATAGCACACACACACACACATACGCACACACTTATTTCAACATGGCCAATGAGGAAATTTGTTTTGCTTGACTATACATGACTGTAACATGGGTTTTGTTTCTCTTTCATTCTCATTGGGGGTGAGAGGAAGAAAAGAAAAATTAGAAAAAAATGTTGTGGTTTGTCCTAAATGACAGAGAAAAAAAAATTGATCTTGCTTTTACTTTTTTCAGCTAGAAGATGCACAAAGCAAAAGGCAGGAGAAACTTTTAGAGAAACACAAGGAGATCCGTCAACAGATACTGGATGAAAAACCAAAGGTAAATGAATCTATTACACACACACACACACACACACACACACACACACACACACACACACACGTCCATGTTTGAAAAGCAGGTTATTTCTTGATTATACTTGATAAGCATTTTGGTACAAGTCCTCTATTCAAAACTTGATAATACCATTGTAGCAATTCTTTCAGTGTGCACTTAGTTAAGCAGATCAGGAAGCCTTTCTTCTGGGACAGGTATTTGATGTAAAGTCTTCCTGTGTCCAGCAGAGTGTGCCCTTTACTGGAATCTGCTCAAGCACTATGGAATAGATAGGTAGATACATAAATACATAGAGTAAACCCACCAAATTATCATGAGAAAGAAAAGTACAAATCTTACAGTGTAATTGTGTGATATGTCTGGCCTTTTCCAGTATCATTTAACAAAATTAATTATGCTGAGGCTTATCTTTGTTGTTTTAGATTCTGTATCTTTTAAAAATCAGATCAGCATTCATGCGAGTAAAATGAACAAATGGTTTGCTTATGTCTAGTAAATTCAACTGTTTTAGGTCAAATAAAGTATATACCCTCTAAAATACATTCTACCAACTTTGAATTAGAATTTATATTAGATAGTACTTATGTTTAGAGAAAAGACACCAAATGTTTTAATACATCCTACCAGTCCTCCCAACATCTGTGTGGTCCTAAAAATGGAGATCATAAAGGTACTGAAACTATATTCTAGATGAGTGGGGAGGTTGGGGATAGGATTTTTGTAAGTAGAAACTCTGTGCCATTAATTATATATACATATGCATGTGTATACATATATATACACACGAACATGTATACATACACACACATATATCAGATTTTTTGCTTTATGTATTAACAAGGTTATGTTTTTTTTAAAAATTTAACTCTTCACACATTTTCTGTGGTCAAGTTTGCCTCCATATTTCCTATATTGATGAGAGCTTAATTTCTTAATCCTATCACTGAAGTCATCATGTTGACCAAAATTTTCAGTAGTGGTAACAGAGTTTCTCTAGAAACAATAAGGACTTAAACTTCAGGTAGTGCTACTAACTGTCCTTAGCCATCTTTTAGTTGTTTCCATAAAGGCAAAGCAAAATACATTTTTATAATTGCTTCGGAAAATACCTAACTTTCTACACAGTGATGACAGTTATTTACAGAAAAGGTCAGGGCATTCTCCAGTGTTTCATGATGAAAAAAATTCCAAATTTTGTAGGACAGTAACAATAAACAAATAGCCCATTGCCAATCCAGCTTGAACTTCATACGGAGGAAAGTATTGCTAGTTGAGTAAAGTATTACTGCTTATGAAATGAAAGCAGAAATGTCCTTGCCTTAATGGGTATTCTTCAGGGCAGCTTTTGGCCAAATGATGATGCAAAGGGGCTACTGTGAGGACTTGGAACTGGGTGAGGGAATCGTGCCCAGCAAAATTGAAGAGGGAGGAAAACGGAAGGGCAGTTGTGAAAGGAAAAGAAAAGGAAGAACTAAGATGTGGCACGGAGTGGTGACTGAATCCAAGTAGGCCCTGGGTGTTTTGGGGATGTTGTGAGACCAAGAGACAAACTGCAAGCAACAGACACAGTGGAGAAACCGAGGGGGGAACGTGTAGATTGATACTGTCATGGCATCCCCTAAACCATGAGTCTGGGCAGAATCTCAAGGAGCCCATATCCAAGCTGAGAGGCTGGAGAAGATTCTGCTCTATCTCCAGAGGTTAGAAAGATTCCAAATTGACCCCTGGGAGCAGGCTGAGAAGGGATGAGGACAATAATTGACAGTTTTTCCAACAGCATCCACCAACTCAATGAGTAGCAGTTTCCTCATTCTCTCTTAAGTTTTCCCTAGGACATTCTATCTTATCCACCATAGTGGGAGATGCTAGGGATTACACTCACTTCTAAGGAGTAGAAAATTACTCTAGTGCTTGTTATCTTCTTGGGTTTTTGTTTATTTTAAAAATTGCTTTCATATTTTAAAGACATTTGCTATTGGATAAGTGTGATACTTGCTTGGCTTGATAATAGAATGTTATACTGGATGAAGCTTTAGGCCATGATTTGCATAAATGATTATCTAACATGTTCACACTTAACTTGAGAAGAGTAGACAATACTAGAGCTTGAGTTTTCAGAGACTTCAAAGGCTTAGTATTGTTCTCAGTGATAGAACAAAGGCCTCATTATTGCTAATCTTGTAAACAAAGAGTTAACCTGTGAGCAGCCTGGACAGGCCTTTCCATGTCCCAAATATGTTCCATTGGTATCTCATTCCTCAGTTATGGCACAGTAGAGAGAATCAGAACCTTACCAGAAACTCAGGAGGACATTACCAATTATTAAAGAGAACCTCCTCAGGCTCTTCTTGAGTATATATTTGGTTTTTTTTAATTTAAAAATTTCAACAAATGTTTATTTTCTTACCTTCTTATCTTTTTTCTTCTTTCTCTCTCCCATTTCCCTTCTACCCTATGGTGGGAGCGGGGGGGTGGGGAAGAGAAATAAAACTTTCAAAACAAATATACATAGTCAAGCAAACTAATTCTCATCTTGGTCTTGTCTAAAAATATGTGACTAATTCTGTGCCTTGAGTCCACTATATCTCTGCGAGGAGGTGGATATCATAGGAGTAGAACACTCCCCTGGAATCATTGTTGGTTATTGCATTAATAAGAGTTCTCAAGTCTTTCACAGTTGTTTTTCTTTACATTGTTGTTATGATATAAATTGTTCTCCTGGGTTCTGCTCACTTCACTCTGTATCAGTTTATAGAAGCTTATTCAGGTTTCTCTGAAACTGTCTCTTTTGGCATTTCTTACAATGTATTGGTATTCCTTTACATTTATATAACAAAATTTTTCCTAATTGATTGGTGTCCCCATAGTTTCCAATTCTTTCTAGGCATATGTTCTACACTCTTCTCCCTAGTTAAAAACTTTCAGTCCTTGCAAATTACACCAGAATGCCTTCTCAGATATAGTGGCCTGCAACTCCAGTTCTGGGTTATGTCTCTTAGGATCTACAGTTCTAGACTGCTCATTTAATGCATAACTGCTTTATCCTAATTTTTAAAAATACCTTGCCCAGTATTTAAATTCTCTTAAAAGTCCAAAGCAATATGTAGAATGTTTTATTGTGGTACTAGTCCAAGACCATAGACATCCTTCAAAAGAAACCTGCCATAACTGAGTTATAAGCTAGGTACTTATGCACATCTTATAAATAACTGTGTAGTGCTCTCCTAGATTCATATCTGCCCTGGTGCTTGCAAGGGTTTGTTTTAATTCCATTACTTACTATACATAAGAACTAGAAAGAAATGGACACCGAGTATGATCGTAATAGGAAATGTAAATGAGAATGAAAGAAAAAAAATTAAGTGGAGACTCAAAGGAAGTGACTGATGAAGTATACTGTACTTTAATCAAATTAATTGAAGGATAATGACTAAACAAATTTAGTTGTTTGTATTGATATTCAATGTTCTTTATGATATGATATTTTAAAAGATTTCAAGGTATTACATACAAGCCACCATGGATTAATCCATAATGAAGAAGAGGGATGGTTTGTTATAAACTTGTTTTAATCTTGGGTTTGTTTATTTTTTTCCTTCCATCAATCAAAATCTTTTTGTTTGACTCATGGACCCACTTGTGCTACAGCTGATGGGGTGACATGGCCTGCTTTTTTACATAGAAAGTCCTTAAAAGCATTTTTTTTCTAGTCTGACACAGACTTGAGAGAAGCCGAAGAAAAATGAGAGAGAAGCCAAAGAAAGAGCCAAAAGGATACAAATGGATGAAGGGTTCATGTGGTAGCATTCATTTGGAAAGGTTAGATAAGTTCTTGCCATTTAGACTGGAAAAAAGGGAAGACTGAATGATTTAATAAGCTCTTCCAATATATCAAAAGTTTAATCATCCTTCAATGAGTTTAGGATTAATGAAAAAACTTAATTTATTACAAGAGAAATATATTAGTCATTAATACTAAGGCAGTTAGGTTGCACAGTGACTAGAGCACCGGCCCTGGAGTCAGGAGGACCTGAGTTCAAATGTGGCCTCAGACACTTGACTCGCTTACTAGCTGTGTGACCTTAAGCAAGTCACTTAACCCCAATTGCCCTGCCTTGCCCCTTCAAAAAAAAAACAACCATTAATACTTATAGGGTTTGAAAGTATCCTAAATATTGTTATTGTTCATTTGTTTCAGTCATATCTGACTATTTGTGACCTTATTTAGGGTTTTCTTGACAAAAACAAACAAACAAACAAAAACTGGAATGGTTTGCCACTGCCTTCTCCAGCTTATTTTACAGATGAGGAAACTGAGGCAAAAAAGGGTAATTGACTTGCCCAGGGGTCACATAGCTAGTAAATATCTGAGGCCATTTTTGAACTCAAGTCCTTCTGACCTTAGGCCCAGCACCCAAACATAGCCTAGCTGCCCCATCCTAAACATTAGCATATGGGACTGAAAAGATTGGCTGATTTTCTTTGTGAAAAGCATTTAATGATCACATTAACAAATTTCTAGCTGGAAACTTATAATGCTTAATCTTTTGAGAGGTAAAGGGATACACTAGATGATATCTTCTTTTTGGTTCTTAAATTACTTTCATTACATTGTTTAATCCTATAATTTCTCTCTTCACCCATTTTTTCTAACACCTCTCTTTCATGTTTTTTTTTCTTTTTTTTTTTTAAAGTTCCCTTGAAAGCAAAATCTGCTTGGTCTCTTCTGCTGTTTTATTTCAATAGCATTATTTATCTCATGCTGACATGGGCTCTAAGGGTTGATGGAGGTTTTTAGTCCTTTGAGTGTGAAAATGTTTTACATCAGTATGATTATCAAAGCACTTTAATATCTGTGATCTCATTTAATCAGGTCTTCTGACTTCCAATCTAATGCTCCCTCACCTAAAGGCAGAACATGCTACTGCACAATACTGGAGTATTTTTATTTTAATCATACCTTCACTTTTATGAAGAGTCTCTCAATCCTGTTGGTTTTTTTTTTCCTCCAGTGAAGGGAGTTCTGAACTTCACATTAAAAGAGCAGAATTCAAATTCTAGTTCTATGATATTGGATTAATTACTTAATCTCCCTGATTCCTTTTTTTTTCCTTGCAGATGAAATTAAAATAATGTTAGCTCCACCTAGCTCAGCAGTTTGATGTGAAAAGCAAATAAGAGATAATACATGTGAGAGCCCTTTCAGATATATGACACTCTATATGCGTATCTATGGGATGGAGATTATATTTTCATTTTACATTTGGATGGTTTTTCATATGCCTCCATTTCAATCTTGATTTTGAGTCTTACAGATTCAATCTCCACAATATCTCTCATAGCCATCTCATATCTTTCTCTTTGCTCATAGGATCACCACCCTAGGTCAGAGCCTCATCACCTCTCACCTGGACCACCACAATTTCCTCCTAGTGTTCTCTCTGCCTTGTCTCTTCCCACTCCACTCCAGCCTCCATAATTCTATCAGTGTGGGATTCATAAATCACTCATTTTACTGTCATTTACTTGCTCAGTAATGGGTCTGTATTCTCTCTAATCAAATAGAAATCCTTCTGTTTAGCATTTAAAGCCTTCAACCTGGCTCCAACCCACCTCTCAAGACTCATTATAAATTCATTCCCTTCACTCATTTATTTTCAAGTTAAACTGATATTTTTGCTGATCATCCTTACACAGCATATCCTGCCTTCCACCTTTGTACTTTTACAAAGCTTGTTCCCCAGGCCTGGAATGTGCTCCTTCCTTATTTCTGCATTTTCAAATCTCTAGCTTCCTTTAAAATGTAACTCAGGCATTACCTACTACAAGAGGGTTTTCCTGATTCCACCAGTTGCTAGTACCTCCCTCTGCCATTTCCATGTATTTATTTGTATTTTATTTTGTATAAAGTGATATATTGATAGGCTCTTCCCCACTCCCCCTTAAGTGATATTATGGTAGTTAATTTTAAAACAGAGTAATTAGGGCTATCAATTAGTGTATTCCCAAATTTGCTCAGTGTTAGTTATCTGGATAAAGCAAATGCAACATCTCAAATTGCCCTTTGAGAATAACTTATAATCTGGAAAAAAAATTCTTACTAATCAAAAATGAACTTCGAAAGCTAGCAACTTAATAATAGCTAGCATTTATGTAAACTGTGCATTAAGGTTTGCAAAATGTTTCAAATAGGCTAATTTGTTCAATCCTCACAACTACTCTATGAGGTAGATGCTATTACTGTCCTCTTTTTATAGATGAGGAAACTGAGACAGAGAGATTAAGTTACAAAGCTAGTATCTGAGGCAGGATTCTAACTTGCGGTCCTGACTCTAAGTCCAGTGTTCTCTCCACTGTACTTACCACCTAGCTACCTAGGTAGAGTACTAGACGTAGGTAGACAAGCCAGAACCAATGGCTTAAGCATGATAGAGACAAATTTGGCTAGAGTACTAACCTTGGCCAGGCCTGATTTACTGAAGTATTTTAGGCTGGCCAATTTGGTGATTTACATATGGTGCTTTTGATTCTGGGAGAGTTGTGTTTTGACTTTTGTAAGTGAAAAAGATAAAAGACAGTAAGAAAAGGAAGAATTTAATACCCAGTGATGAGTGACCTGTGCCTGTATAAATATCTTGTTCCACAATTCAGCATTAAAATTGTATATGTATTTGCATACAAGTTCCACTGAAACTTAATAGTATTGTCACAGAAATCAGTAAGTGTTATAAAGGATCATCAGGACCTGTTGGATAGTACTTTTTATTTAGGAGGAAATTTCTAGATACTTTTTGGTCAAACTATTTTATTTGGTCCCTTAGTATATATTGCCATCAATTTTGCTCAGGTGTGACTTCTTACAGAAGCTTCATCTCCAGAGTCCTTAAGCCTCATGCAGTAAGTCCTGGCCTCTGCTTTCAACAAAGCGAAATAATTGGTTTCACTGGGAATGCCACACCTGAGTGCATTTACCAAGGCCTTAAGGAAGAGGTTTATATAATATGTAGCAAGTGATAAAAACCATCCACCAATCCAGGCAAATGACTCCAACTTCAGAGGCCTAGGCTGTTCGAACTGATGCTTTTGTCAAGAGGCAGCTTGACTTTTCCTCTGACACTCAGGAGACAGACGAGAGAGAGACAGAGACAGAGAAAGATTGACTTTATGGTATTAAATCATAGCTAATAAAGACTTTTCCCAAGTGTGCTGAATATATTCCCATTCTCCTCTACAAAGACGCGCACACACACTCACACATACACTTTTCAACTACTGAAGCTGTTGTCTTAAGTCAGATGAAGAGCACCCCTTTCAGGAAGATTTTTAATGAATTTTCTATGAAACCACACAAAACTAGTTTGCCTCCGTCTCCAGTCTACTATTCCTTCTGTGACATACTGTTTGCATCCCATGCTTCTTGGAACACAGCTTTCTGTTTTAACTTAGCTCCTCAGGAAAAGAAACATTTCCAGGAAGCTTTAGAGCATCCTAATTTTTGCATAAAGAACATTTTAATCAGTAGCTAAATGTTCTTTTTCACTTTCAAGGGGATGTGGAACGATTAGCCCCATTTTCTTCTTTAGCATCCCTGTAACAAAATGACTCATCTTTCCTGGATGAAGTCGTCCCTATCAAATCTATGACTGACCAGGCGTATGTGCCAGGAGTACTTAGGAAGTACTCCTATCTCTTCACCCCCTTTCTAATATTCCAGAAAGGTGCTGCTTTCTTAATTTGCTATCTCAACCAAAATTATTTACTTATTCATGATTTATGGACTGCTTTCTTACAAAAAAGAATCAAGGCATAAAAGTTCCATCTTATAAACCAGAGGTTCCCTAAATTTTCTCTGTTCGTGGTACCCTTGTTGCCTCAGTAATTTTTTCATGGCACCTCTAGGCCAAAAGAAATACCTAATAGTTCTGTTTGTCAAGTAGTTAGATCCAAACAACCTAATACATATTCATGAACTAACAACTTAGAAGCTGTTTGAAAAAAAATATACAAATTAGAAGAAAAAATATCTTGTTTCATTTTTGAATAACCACAGTTTCGAATGGGATTAGTATACCTTTTTGGGTACTGTATAACTTCTCAAACCTTGGAACCAGATTGGATATCCCCACTCTCATGTCCTCTTTCGGACTGATTTTCACCTAGTGCTTGCTTTTTATCCCAGCAACCAATGAAAATCCAGCTTTGTGAAGGTCTGATATCACAAATAAGAAAGTTCAAGAAGTTACTGAGGTAGCCAAAAGTATAAGTAAACAAAAACGTATCTTAGATGTTTGAGAATGTCATCAAAAGGATGTTTTGTGTTCTAATGTGAATCTGTGAACTCTCTTAAACTAATAATTCTCTCTGTCTGGAAGATATCAAGTAACCTGTTTTTCCCTTGAAAATTTACAATATCCTTTGTCACCCCCGTGAGTTTGCTACAGTAGCCACAGTCCTCGATCATTCATTTCCACCATCTCTAATTTGGTAGCTAGTATAGAAATTTGATTAAACGGCCCTCAGCCTGTTTCCTATTTGGCATTACTTTCTTTATGACCCTGTGGGCCTGTAACAGATCAAAGAGCACCTAAACAATTTATTAAAAAGAGATATTACTGACTAGTGTTCCTTCTTCCTATATGTTGCTTTCTCATACACATCCACTTTTCTCCTCTTCCTCCTTCCTGCTTTTTTCCCTCCGACGTTTCTTATTCCTAGAGATAAGGAAAAGATGGTATATGTGCAGAGCTCAGGGAGGAAAGTAACCACCTTCCATATTGCGGGTTTGTAGCCAAAAAAGGCTGGGTCAAAGGTTTCTAGAAGTGACTGAGTTGAAAAAGAGAGAAGGAGGAAATGGACTATAAGGGGAAGAGTAAGCCGACCATACTTCTTGCTGACCCAAAATAGTATTTAACCTGGAAAAAAGAAATATGTGTCTTTAAATATTTGAAGAAAGACAAGTTCTGTTTTATTCCAAAGGGTAAAACTAGGACTAAGAAGTAGAGAGGAGGTGGGTTTGGGATCCATATAAGGATTTTTAAAAAGTAACAATTAGAGTTCAATGGTAAAATGGACTATTTTGGGAAATAGTGAGTTCTGATCATTAGAAGGGTCAACAATGTTGTAGGGTTTCCTGGATTCAATGAGAGGCTTGACAACAAATTAAATTATAGTGTTAGAGGGAGATGTGAAAAAAGTGATCTTGAAACTACTTTTTCAAGCCTTGTTTGTTTCTGTTATTGTTGTTTTATCCTACTCTTGCTGTACCCCTCGATGGCTATCCATTACCCACAGAATAAATACAAATTCCTCAGCCTAGCATTAAAAATCTTCCACGGCCTGGCTCTAACCTATCTTTGATGCCTCACTGTTCTCTTTCACGCATTCTATAGTCTAGTCAAACTACATCATTAGCCATGTTCACCTGAATTATTCTGCCTCTGGATATACCTGGAATATCCAAGCTTGGGATGCACTACTTCCACATTATCTGTTGAAATCCTTCCCTTCTTTCATGGTTCAAATTCAGGTCCAAATCCTAAATGATTCCCTCTATTTCCCACTAATTAAAAGTTATCTCTTCCTTTTCCTGTTGGTTTTTGAAAATTATACTTTGGGAACCCCTTTTATCTTCATCAGGTACTACTTCGTATCATATTTGCATATACATGTATGTATATATATATATGTATATATATTTATATACACATACAATATGTATCCAAATATATACATATCTATATTACACAAATTTGCATATGCATATATAAATACACAATATGTATATAGATACATATACATATGTATGTGTACATATATGTGTGTATATGTTTATATGTGTTTGAATCACCTTTATTAGATTGAAGACTATTTGAGGACAGCATTGTTTTTCATCTTCTTATCCCCATCACAGTCCCTTGTACCTAATAGGTACTAAAATAATATTAATTGAAATAATGGCATTCCTGAGCAAAAAGACTAGATGGATTATTGTAACAAGTATAGATTTTCTTTTCACAAATTCACAAATTCTTTTTTTAAAACTTGATCAGACCAGGTTTATCACAAATATAATGAGTAGATTTTCCTCAACGTGTAGACAGTTCTGCAACCAATTGGTCTGTTGCTTAAGTGAATATCGTCAAATCCTTACTCAGTTGGGTCTAAACTAGTATGAACTCAAGGCTGTAATCATCATTTAATTTTTTATTTTAAAAATGAATTCTATTTATAGTTACCAGAAAAGGAAACTTCACATTGCTTCAGAGACAGGTGACCTGATGGTAGTAGGGAAGTACAAGACTGTGAGCCCCCAAATTTTGGCAGTGGCATGAACTAGCAAAATACCATGTAGATATGAATTTCGTAGCTACTGTGGTTACCTGAGATATGTGGGATCTCGCATATGACTGGTACATGATTTCTGAATTCCTTCCTTCCTTCTTCCCTCTTTGTCTTTCATAAAGCATATCCTTTATTTTCTACCTATGACTTACAACTTGGTGGGCAGCAGCAAGGAATTAAGGATCTATCAACTTAAGTCACAGTTCTAAAGCTACAATCATCAATATTTCATTACAGTATTTGCCCTCTGGGCAGCAAGACCAGGAAGCATGCTTCTTCCTTCTGTGCCAAGAAACGTACTTTTTTTTTCAGGCAAGAAGGTAGAAGGCTACCTTCCCTCCTCTTATTCTCTTCTTTGCCTAGGATTATACTCAGCTAAAGAGAAGAAAAATCTGGTTGCTATGAAAAGAAAGTCTTTATGATTGAATTTAATATGGCTTAGCCTACATATATACATACGTATATATATGCATATATATGTACATGTTTGTACATATATATGCATATATATGTACATATATAATATACATTTTGTTTCAGTGTTACAGTTAAAGATCAATGTGGCCTAGAGTAAAAACCCAGTTCAGTGAAGAAAAATTGTTAAATGTACTCACCCACATCCTGTTACATCTTTCTTTTCAGCCATCATTATTTTTTTTTTGCTTGAACTAAAGCCTTCATTTCAGTTAAAGAGAAAAGAATACTGACCGGATCAAGAAATAGGAGCCCTGGGTTCTAGCTCCAGTTCTGCCACTAGCTAGATTTACGATCTTGGGGAAGTCACTGAACTGCTTATGGCCTCAGTTTCCTCATTTGTAAAATATGGGCATGTATAAAATTATAAGGTTTATTCCAGGTCTAATTCTAAAATTCTGTGTTTCTAGTAATGTATTTATATCAATATATAATTCAGTCATATTTTACAGTAAAGATAATGAATCAGTCAATATTAATAGTTATGATAAAGATATAAGATTTTATTTAGCTGTTAATTATCTTTCCTGACAGAATCATAAACTGAATACTAATTCATGATTTTATTAGTGTTTCTTCCATGCTGTTGATATTAGCCCATTGCCATACCATACACAAGGAGGACACGATTCAGAAATGGCAGGGAGATAAACATAAATTTAGCTAGCTGTCATCAAAACTGAGTATGTCAAAACTAATAATACTAAAATATAAGATTCCTTCCTCAGTATTAAAACAGTTTTCCCTAAAAAAAATCATGCCAAATCAAATAATATTGTATAAAATCTCAAGTCCAGCTTTTTAATAAAAAATGGTCCTTTCTGCCTTAAGTGAAAGGGGATCCATTTACCTTTTTTAAAAAACTTTGACTTTTCCCATCATTAAACTTGAGTACCTATATATTAGATACATATTATAGATATATGAGAAAGTAAGGTTATCTTGAAGTATTATCAAATCTTTTTTTAATATGGAAACAATTAACCTTAACACTTTCAGGCCATCATAAAACACTTAGATTTTCTTTGGAGTGGCTTAGATGGACTAAAAACTTTCCCTTAATTGTTTTGAAGACACTCCTCTCTTCTAAAAAATTTATGAGATTCTTGGTATTAGGCTCGAGCTCAGAATACGAGGGCTGCCTCATCTAACATCACAGACCACTTCCTGTAAATTAACACCATTTTTCATTGGGTTGATGTAACTTTGTGTAAAATGCCTTAATGGTTATGGTGAAGGTTATATTTAATGCATAGTCCTCTGGGGGTAATGAAAATTAAAGCTTTCCAAAGGCCAGAATACCATATAGTCCATTCAGTTGTATTTATGGTAGCAGGTACCAGGCCACATGAGAGACATTAAAGTATATAAGTGTGTTGGAAGTTTCAAATTTCCAGTTTAGTGGCTTATCCAAGAATTCTCCCAGGGAAAAATTTTTTTAACACTAGGTACAACATAGACATATATTTCAATGCCAAAAAAATGACAGCCTCCCTTTCTTTTCACACAGGGGGAAGGCTCCTCCTCATACTTGTCGGAAACATGCCCTGAGGATCCCTCTATTCCCCCCAACTTTACTCCCCCCAACCCTCAAGGCCTCAAGTGGTGACCACCATCCTCCCGACCAGGTAGGACTGGATGAGAGGGGTGGCTTTTGAGAAATCTGAGGTCTGTGGCATATAGTGCTGTTTTCTGTCAGGATGGAATTCTTCCATCTATCTTCACATTCTCTGTCTCTATACATCTTCTCCCCACGCCATTCTTTCAACTCCCAACTGTCTCTCATCCTATCTTTCTACTTTCTCTTTTACCTTTGTCTAGGAAGGGGGAGTTTCATTTTTGTCTTTGTATCTCCAGATCTTAGTATATAGTACCTTGCACGTAGTAGGTACTTAATACATTTTATTTAAATTGAATTCTACATCATCCAATCTTCATGAGATTTTTCCCCCTTCTATTTGCTTCTTTCCTTTCTTTTTGTTTCTTCTTCTTAATAATTCATATTTGAATCTCCTGACTTTGCCTTTCAGACTCCAGCTTTGCATTTTATGATATTATTATTCCACTGTGTTATTATGCAGCTGATAGATAAAATACTGTTTGTTACTCCCAGAAGACATTTTCTTTCCATGATTTTCCCTATCTTCACACCATTTTCCATTCATTACCCATTGTATTTACTCTCATAGGCTATTACATTTAATTATCGTTCTCTTCCCAGATGGTATGTTAGGTGCCCTTAGCCTTCCCCTGCTATGCGCTTTGGCCTCCTAAAGACCCAGTATTAACTTAAGGGTTCATTATGGTTTTTTTTCAGTTTCTTGCATCACTCCTAAATATATTTCTCTAAAGTATAAGGAGCTGGAGACATCAGTTGTTAGAGATGCTTGGTTAAATGGACAGTGGCTAGGTAAGGCATAAGAAGGCTTTCAGTGATTAGGGATGATCTATGTCTTAGGAAGCTAGAAGAAGACTTACCTAAAGTAGGAGAAATGAGGGAAAATCATGGAATCAGTAGTTTTCTTTTGCATAACCAAAAGAGTGAGTCATTAAAATAGGAATGAAATATGTAAAGGTAAGGGGGTTGTTCAAGCTTATTGTAACAAGAAATCAGACTTAGCCTAATATCACGAAAGTCAGTTGAACAACGATAAACTTAAAGCTTCATACATATTTTGTCCTATGAAGCAATATGGATAAAGAGCAGACAAGTATGTTTAGAAAAGATAACTTTAGTGAGATGAGTAAAGATAGGGCTCTACTTATGCCATAAATTTAGTATTTTTAATAAATTTAGCAAATTTAGAATTCAGTTATTTTAGGACTTTAAGGAAATGTTACTGAAACATTTTAGCCCAGTTCATTAGAATTGCACTAGCCACACCATCTGGTTTAAACATTTTGATAGGAAGGAACTGAGAACAGCTCACCTGTGCCATCCTCAAGTATTTAACATTTCCGACTAATTATGAGTCATATATATGTATGTATATACACACATATTCATATACACAAATATATGTATATGTATGTATGTCTATAGTCACATGCACATATATACACATACACATACTATATGTATATGTATATATGCTTTCATAAATATGTCTTTAACTGATGATGTTTTTATGATAATGCTCCAATGAATCTGTGATCTCGTTAATGGATGGATTACATCTAATAATACAGATTGTGATTTATTCATGCTATCCAAATCATTAACTGGAACTTATCTTCTGAGGCTCTTATCCATATCCTGACATATATTACCCCAGGGAATACTTACAATGTGTCAGGAGACTTCTTTGTTTTCTCGGTATCAGAAGCATACCAATGTAGCATGTAGGCAGTTCATTGGTAATCCATTTTCTTACCTTATTTATTTTTTTCAGGAATGCATTGCTTTGATGGAATCCTTTGTGCCATGACCTTCATAATTGCTTCTTAGTAATAGGATGCAGTGTCCCTACACTCATCAAGTTGTTAAAATTGCATAGGCAACAGAATGAGTAGGTTGTGATTAGAACAAAATCAGTGATCCTAGACATACTTGTACTCTTTGTGATACCTTTTTAAAGGGAGATCTTCTTGGAAAGATATTTAAGTCAACAGAAGGACCTTGGAAGCATCTTTTTGCATAGTTTATAAATGTCAAAAAATTTTTTCAAAAAACTTTATTGCAAATACTTTCTTAATATAGTTCTAGTAGTCTGGGAAATTATTATCAAATATTTGATGCCATACTTAGAAAAACCTATTCTCCCAGGTCAGGTCAATGACAAAAAAGTTTATGACCTTTTTTTTAAGGTCCTTTCAAAGTTCTTAAATGTTGCTACTTTTTGTTCTTTATGTATTTTTGTTCAGTCAGCCTTGTGCTGTTCATACTAATTCCATTCACAGGCTTTATTCCCTCCAGAATATAAAGTGAACTTGCTTATTCATGTGGCAAATATTACTTTTATAGAGAGAAAAATGAACCCTACAGTCCCAAGACTCCAAACAAACAAGCAAGAAAAGCCCAAACCTCTTACTCATATTGTTTGTTTTGTTCTCTTCCCTTCCTTTGTCACATGGGTGACATAAAACAAATGAAAGTTTTGCAATTTTATTGGAACAAATAAACCTCATTATCAAATAAAGGACCATCTAGTAAACTCCACTTGGCAGTTGCTCTGAATTAAAAGAGCAAAGTGAATTTATTTGATAGAAAATTGTAGCAAACTACATTCAGACATTTCTTACATTTCCCGCCCCCCCCCCCAAAAAAAGTAGTTTTATCAGAACTTCATGGGAGATGAGGGGCAAATGAGGTGGCAGATTTTCCCACTGTTATAATTTAATGCTTCCTTCATAAAGGCATCTTAAGTAGACTAAACAAAGAACTGGAGAGGAAGGTGGAAAGGCCAAATTTAAGGGAATAGTCAGCAGCCAGAAACCAAATGTGAACCAGATCTAAGGGGCAAGATTCCAAGAGAAGTAGATAAAGTTATATAGGACAAGCCAACAAGAAAGTCAAGAGCTAAAACCCATAATATCAGAGGCAGGAAAAGCTTGATCTCAATGAAGATAAGTAGTCCTACTATGACAACAGCCAATCATGGGCCTCTTTTCTGATGGTGCTTTGAAATGTGGCAGATGAGACCAACCTATTTTAAAGGAGATCCCCTCTCACAGGAGGAATACAACACCGTTGCTTGGTATCACTGCATTTTAAACAAACCCATTCATAGCCAATGAACACAAGTCTCAAGAAAAGATAAATGAATAACAAGGAAAGAAATAACATGGGAACATTATATATGTTTAAAAAATACTGCATAACCCAGTGAAATGAGGACTGTATTTGAAGTCAAAGGACATTGTTTCAAATCCCCACTCTGTCTAAACCGTGGCAAGTCATGTAACCTTTCTCGATCTTGGTTTTCTCATCTGTAAAATGAAAAGGTAGGACTAAGCAACCTAAAGATTCCTTCAAGCTTTAAATCTATGATCCACTTGAACTGACATTACCAGGAGTCTCTTATATATACTGTGATGAGTGTGAGGGTTACCAGTATACATAAAAACCCACAGTGCATAAAACTGTCAAAAAATTCTCCAAGGAATGGTTTTTCAGTTCAATACAAGGTTGGACTAGTAAGGAGCTGTTACAGAAATGGGTAGAATTTTCCACTGTTGATTTTGAATGTGACTTTCCATCTACATTACCTAGAGATTAATAGGTAAAGCTATGCCTAAGAACCATAGTGTATTGTCCTGGTGATCTGCATTTCTTAAGTTGTTATAAAAGATAAAAATATGAAATAGTTAAAAATAGATAAAAATAAAAAATCTACTACATAATATTTATACATGTGTTAATTTTTGTTTATCTATAGAATAAGAGCTTCCTGATATTATATATAAAGTAGCATTATTAAATGCAAATCAGTACCTGCATTAAGGTGTTTAGGTACATTCTGTACTATGTCCCCAGCACTGTGCGTAGTACTGTAAGGCTCAAAAAGAAGAAACAAGAAAACCTGAAGTCATAGTCTCTGCCCTCAGGCAGCTAGCAATATCACTGAATATGAATATAAAACTAGACAGCAATTCAAGGTGATGTAAGGGAATGAATAAAATGAATTTAAAAATGAATAAAAAGATGAGAAGTAACATGGAATTATTCTATATGTTTAAAAATACAGCATAACCCAGTGAAACGAATACTGGATTTGAAGTCAGAGGACATTATTTCAAATTCCTTTTCTGTCTTTCTGAACAATGGCAAGTCACTTAATGTAAGTGAAGTGATTTATATTTTCTTGTTACCAGACAGTGAAACCAAGTGAATTGTAAAATTAAGACATGCCTCAAGCAATCTGCCTAGTTTTCCATGGCAGTCATCAATGGGAGCCATTTTGGATTCTCCTCTGTTTTCACTATTCAGTATTGTTTTACTTTGTATTCATTACCTCATGAAGACATATCTAATAGTCTAACGAGACTCCTCCTTCCCCCCATCAAGGATGATAAGCTTTGCAAAAGTGAAACATCTTGCATTATCTACCCTTACTAAAGTATGAAAGGTTACGAAACAAAAGATGCTGACCTAGCTCTTCTTTGAAGATGAGGAAAATGCACAAACTACAGTATGAAAGGTTTGAGCCAATTTTTTTTAATCACTAGGGACAGAATTTTAAGAAAAGAGGGGGCAGGATTGAATCTTAGGCAAATATATATGTATATATATATATATATACATATATATATATATATCTGAATATACGTGTGTGTGTGTAAAGGAAGAAGAAGAGAAGTCAGTTAAGGGGACAGGAAAAGATTGGTCAGAAAATATAGAAGGAGAATCATGAGAGTCCAATGAGACAGAAAAGAAGTGAGGAGAGAGTAAAAAGAAATAGAAAATGGTCAAGTGTTAAATATTACAAAGAAAGGACAGGTTAAAAAAAAACCTATTTGCTTTAGCTGTATAGTCAGTAGTGATCTTGAACAGTACTGCTTCAAGAGAGTGGTGGTAACAGAAGGGAGATTATAAGGGAAAGACACTCCAGCAATGGGAGAGAAGGAGAGGAGAATGGACGTTGAAAGGTATGATAAAGGGTGTTAGAAACTGGATTAAGAACTCAAAACTTTTTTTAATTCTCCCTACTCAGTAGTAGGTGATATCAGGTCTTCTGAGTGAAGGAGGAGGAAATTAAATTGGAGACTTGAGAAAGGTAGAGATGGTTTCTATTCTTTCTTTTCTTTTCTTTGCTTAGTGTGAAGGAGGTGATATATTGGCCTCTGGCCTCAGCCTTTGAGCTGGAGGCAAGCAATAATCCAGATATTTTTGGTAAGAGCAAAATGACAGATAGTTCTCACTTATTTTATCCCTGTCAATAGTCAATTAAATGACTACTATGTGGCAGGCATAGGGGATACAAAGAAAGATGTGAGACAGTCCCTGTCCTCAAGGAGCTTATAATCTAAAGGGGGAAGACAACATATATAAAGAAGCTGGTGTGGGTACGGGAAAGTGAAGAAAAGTACCCAGTGCAGGGCATGATGAGGTCTTGTAGCTTGGGTGGGAAATGATCTGGGAAGATGTGAGTTACAAAAATTGATTTCATCTTGAAGAATGATGGGTTCCTGGAGATATTGAAATTCAGAAGGTGAGCCAGGCGCCTGCTCCAAATTGTATGGATGTGGACAGGGTGGGGAGAGAGAAATGAAATATTTATCTCTGATTACTAGTGGATCTAGATATTTTATTCTAGACCAGCAACTAAGGACAAGAATTTAATAGAATAATCACAATGAGTGAATATGTATGTATAAACACGTGTTGTATAAATCATTGCATTCATTCAGCATCCTTCCTGGGATAGAAAAACTCCCATCTCATTGACCTCAACTAAGACCGGCCACTTCTTTGGAGATCTGCCAATAGATACGAGTTTTCTGGTTGGTTTGGGTACTAATATGTAGGAAAATTGCCAAAAGGCAAGTTACAGAAAAGAAGATAGCAAATGGCTGATTAACTCCACGATTCTCATTACTGGTTTTCATCTAATTCTTCTCACCTTAATAATAATGAGAGGCAATATGACATAGTGGATAGAGAACTTACTTCAAAGATAGAAACACTTGGCTTCAAGGAACACTCTTGACATACACTAGCTGTGTGACATTAGGCAAGTCACTTAATCTTTCAGCGTCCTAGACAAGTCTCCGAGACTCCGAGTTGAAGAGCTCTTGCCAGTCAATATTAAGAGGGAGCTCCCTCCTTTGGATTCCCTGTATCAACAAATACAGGTCTAGACGGTACTACTGATAATGATGGTTATGTTAATGATCATGATCATGATGGTGAAGATGATAGCTACATTTAAAATAGTGCTTTAAGTTTTACAAAGCACTTTATGACATGTTATTGCATTGATCCTCATAGCAATCCTGTGAGACAGGTGTTCTTCTTGACCCCTTTTCACACATGAGAAAACTGAAAATCAGAGAGACTATCATTTGCCCACTGAGTGTCTGAGATGGGGCTAAAATCCGAGGCTTCCTGACTCCAGGGCCAGCATTCTATTCACTATGATAACCATATTCCCAACTGGCCTTCTTGACTTATGGCCCAAAATGTATGATGACAGACCACCAACCAATATGGTTTCTGGAAACAAGTTGGAAAAATTGTTTTTGCTGAACATGACCACTTATGGCGATATGTTCTTTCCACCCTAAAGCTGGGAAGAGCTGTGAACTCCCAGTGAGGTGGGAATTAATCATCCTGAAACATTTCTCTTGACAATGTTTATCAGATAAGCATTGTATGATCAAGTCATTGTTATACTTGAAACTATCATTTAAGGCCCCTTAGTAGCCTTGGTAGCTACAGCTAGAATAGTTGCTATAGAGGTAAGGAGTTCACCAAGCATAACCATCAGCATTATTAAAACCTAGTCAGGTAGGCAAGTGAATCTGATTCAAGGTAGCCATACAAATTACCACTGGGTAACTTTGGAAATAGCATGATATAAAGAAATAGGAGCTAGACTTGGAATACGAACACTTAAGTCTCAATTCTGATTCTGCTAATTATTTTCTGGGTAATCTTAGGCTAGTTATATGATGTCTCAGCCCCAGTTTCTTTATGTACCAAATGAAGAAAATTAAATACAATGGCTAAGGTTCCTGCCAACTCTAAATCCTATGACTCTATGATTAACTTGGTCCCAGGGTTCAAAGATAGGAGGGAAGGAGCCTAGAGGAAGATAAAGAGCCCTGAACTAGAGAGCTCAGGAAGTGGTTTCACTGTTGTTTCTCCTGGGAATCCTGAAGAAAAATTCAGGATTGTAAGGGTCAGGGCTGTATGACCTTGAACACATCTTTGGGCCTAAATTTACTCATCTGCATAATGAATAACTAGCCAAAACAATGTTTAAGGTTCCTTCCAGTTTTAAAATTCTGGGATTCTAAGAAATGAGGGCAGGCTTAATAGAAATCAACCCCTAGAGCTTCTATGAATATTAACACAATGGAAAATATTGAAGTTCAGCTCTAATACATGATGTTTTCAGATTGGTGAGGGGGACTTGCTATGGATTAGAAACTCTTGAGAATGCTGGCTAGTATGGGAAGAAACCAGAGAAACAGTATGCTGTTATAGAAAGAAAACTCCCTGGCTTTGGAGGCAGAAAGCACCTGTTTTTGAATCCTGTCCCTGCTACTTATGACTTGCCTGACTTCAGCTAAGTTAAAAACCTTTACAGACCTCAGTTTTCTCATCTGTAAAATGTGGGGGCTGGGATAGATGATCTTAAAGGTCACTTTTAGCTCTAAATAGAGCATTTGGAAAGCTAGGAGTAATTCTTGTTAGCCTGACTACTTTTTGTAGTCACTGGTAAAAAATATGATGCTTGAGGGCTAAGGAAGAAAGTCTCCCTGCCATTTTCATGATGTTCATGTGGTTTGGGGTTTCTATTAGGAAGACTTGATATTGTTTGTGTCTTGCTAAATAGTGCCCATTTCTAAAGGGGAATTTTCCATTTAGTTTGAGAGAGGGGCAGGTTTTATTTCAATAGCATTGTCAGGAGCCCTTTGGAAAGGTGTCTTACCACCTCCACCCCTCCATTATGTAGCCAGAGGTTACTGAAATTCAGGAAATGTTTCTGCTTTTTAGTAAATTATAACCTTGAGTTGTAAGTGGACACACAGTCAAACAACAGAATTGATGTGACAGACAGTGCCAGATGCTTAGCGATAACGAAAAGGGAATTGGTGACTGGCAAGAATTTTAACCAGCTTTCAGGCTTAGTGTACAGCGTGTACCCCCCTGACATCACCCCTCCTCACTATCCTCACACCTGCTGTGTCTGAAAGACTCCTGTAGTTCAGGTGAATAACAATTCATTGAAAGGTCAGGTCATATCAGGTAGACAATGTAAATGAGCTAAGGTTGAATGAAGTGCTTTTCTGCTTTCTTCTGCTGGGTTCTCTGTGGACTGTTGGGGAAGAAAGTTTTTGTTTTTGTTTTTTTTGTGAAGCCTTTAGTCAAAACCTTTAAAGATCATACTTCTTGAATGGGAAATATTTGATACTTCACAACATGAATATAATTTCTGTGCTTATATAGCTATAAATTATTAATAAAATTGATATGAAAAATGTCGGTTTCATGTTTTAAAACTAACAAATTTGTTAATATCAGTTCTACGTTAACAATGTCCTCTAATGTACATTATGGAGTGTTTTAGACATTTTTAAAAACAGCAAGCACATTTGAGCATACACACCCTCAGTACATTTTTAAAACAGTCTTGTTTATAAGTACCTAAGATCATGTAGGTTTAAAAACCCCAGATCAGGTCACCTCTAGAATACCATTTTCATTTCTAAAAACTACATCTTAGAAAGGACTTTAATAAAAGAGAGTATCCTGAGAAAGCAAACAAGATAGTGACGATTTCAAGAGCATGTTATACTACGACTACTTGAGGAATATGAGAATGTTTAGCTTTGGGAAGAAAATACTTGTGAGTAGGGTTCAGTATGGAGGGAGATAGCTGTATTCCAGGTTTTTAAAGGGAAGAATGATTGGATTTGTTTTGCATGGCCCCAAAGAACAGAGTTGGAAGAAATGAGTATAAGTCACAAAGAGGTGACTTGGGCTTATAGTTAGGAATAATTTCCCAGCAATGAGACATATTCAAAAGTAGAACAGGTTGGCTTTGGACCTTAGGTGGCTGTGGGATTTTCCCCACTGAAGGTCCTTGCACAGATCAGAATAACCACTTCTCAGATGTGCTCTAGAATAGATTCTTCAAGTATGGTTGGGATGAGAAGACCTTGGATATCTCTTCAACGATGAAATTCTGTGACTTAGTGAAATGGACATTATACTTCAATTACCTCTGCATCTTAGCTTCCTGGCTCCTTCGAGACTTAGCTCAAATTTCACCTGCTACAAGTTGCCTTCTTGGTTCCTTTACCTCCTTCCCTATACCCCTCCACGTGAGTTCCCTGAGATAATGGACCATGTTTTTACCTTTATTTGTATGAGCACTGAACACAGTCCTTGGCACATAGTAAATGCTTAATAAATATTTGTTTTTGACCAGTTTTCCTTCTTTTATTCCTTCATTCCTTTTCTTACATTGGTCATAGACATAGGTATTTAACCTGTGATTTCTTTGGTATAGGGAATTCTCAGTGAAAAACTCTTTTTAGCAATACAAATTGGTACTTGCTCTGCAATTAATATCTTAGAAACTTGTATAGAACACGGAGAGATTAAGCAACTTTTTCCAGGGTGTGTTGGTAAGCAAAATGGGCTTCTTAGCACTTAGTTCAACAAGTGCCCTTGAAGGGTTTGGCTTCTGTTTTTATTGAGTAATTCAGTGTATTTCATTGAGTCTTACTAAGTGCTAGGCCCCAGGCCCAAAATCTTATTAGGTGTAAAACCTATGTGGGTGTGGATTGGCAACTAAGGTGGGGCCCCAAGTGGGGCTAACTCCAGGGAGGGCCTAGTTTACATGTCTGGGACAGCAGAGGCTCTTAGACCACGTGGGTTTAAGTCCTCCTCTTTGTGACAATTTCAGGTCACGTGGGTGAGTCGCATGTGCAACTCACCCCTGACACTGAAAAAGATGTAAAACCAGGACTTGGCCTTCTCTTCCTTGGAGCTCTTTGCCGCAGCAGTGGTAGCGAGCACGACTCTGGGCCAGCCCTTGTTCTGAGCTCCCAGGCTGAACCTAGATGTTGGTAACTATGAATTGTATTGGGTCTGTCTGTTTGTAATTTGTTTAAGGGCTCTTGAGACGGTGTTGATGTTGAGACTCCGGGCAGCTGTAGCTAAGGAGCCCTCCAGCTTGTAAACCCGGATGCTGAGACTTTGTTGAACTCTGGTAACTATGTATTGGGATTTGAATCAGACAAGGTCTGTCTGTTGATGTTTGTAATTTGCTTGTATTTTGCTCTGAAGTTCAGGGTGCTAGCTTTTTCCCCTGAACTAAGTGAATGATATTTGTGTACTGAAGTAAAGTAAGCTTGCCAACCCCTTCACCTTGCTCTTCTTATTAAGGCAGATCAAAAGAACCTGTGCTGTTAGCAGCTTTCTGGGTGCTGGCTGTGGGTGGATCTTACACCCCCACAGAAGCTGCTAGTGGAATTGTGGAAACACAGGGTCACACAGCCAGTATAGGTCAAAGACAAGAGTTAGACACAGCTTTATTTGAGTCCAAGACCAGCACCCTATTGTACCAAGCTGCCTCTCTGCTGAAGACTTATAGGAAATTTTTAAAAAATAGACACTAAAAATTGATTGCATAAAAGAGCATTGAAAACACGTTAGGTTTCAATAGCTTTAAGTCTTAGAACTAGAATTTCTTGAGCGGGATTCTCTCTTAGACCTAGACAATTTGTCTACTAGGCTTTCTTGTGACCATAATCTATACATGTGCAGAAAAAGTATTTGCTTAAAAATGTGTTATATTGTACACAAAATAAGTTTTTCATTCTTCAAAAGAGATTCTGTTCCTTTAAAAATAAAGAAGCAATTACACCATAATAATAACTTAACATGTATATGGTACTTTCAGTTTACAAAACACCATCCTCACAACCATCCTGTGAGATGACTAGTATTACTAGTCCCTACTTACTCATGGGAAAATTACAGCTCAGACATGTTAAGTGACTTGTCCAGGTTATACATCTAGGAAGTGCCAGCTGAAATATGAATATACATTTCCTGACTTTAGGTCCAGCAGTCATGCCTCATAGGAGAGTATGCTGCCTCTCAGGATGAATTAGGAACTTAGTATGAGTAAGATTGGGCTGGAGGCATCATTCCAGACAGTGTCACACCCTAGTTAAGGGTGTTAGCCAGTGCATTGAGGAAAGGACCTAATTCTAGTCATGATGCTCAGGAGGAAGAAAAGATTTTTCAAAAGAGACTCAATAAATCTAGAACCATAGATGTAATGATTCTTCTATATCTATACTTATAAAAAAAGTTTGAGGCTTTGTATTTCCAAAACTACTAAGAAGTGATAGAATATAAAGGTTCCTGATGATAAAGAAAGGGAGAATAAGCAAAATTAAAGCAAATCAGGAGAGGGTATAATAACCGGAGTCTACTAGAAGGTTAATTCAAGGTGTTTTTTGAGCATAGCATATTACATTTCCTTTAAAAATAAACAAAAAAAACCCTTTGCTCCAAATAGTTATTTTTCAGTTTCTGTTTTTAATAAAAAGCTACTGATATAAATTATAAACTTCTATCTTATACCAGTAATAAAATAAACAACATATTTTCCTGAGAAGTCAACTATTACCCCATTTTTGGACACACAGGTAGATCCCAGCTTTCCAGAAATAGAAAGAATAAATACCTTGTACCAAAAGATCTTTTTTTTCCTTTTTTAATCATATTTTAAAAGGCCCTTTCTCAAAGATGGAGAAGCAATGGAAATGTGTAAAGGAAAGAAGATAAAACCACTGAACTCCTACTTTGCTTCTATTTCTTTGCATTGGAAAATGATCTTTAGATTGGAAAGTACTGAAAAAAATAGCTCATAGGAAATTACAAGCCAAAACAGGTTGGGATATGACAAGAGAGTGCCTAGCTAGCCCTAATGAGTTCACATTAACAGATACAGATAAATTTCAGCTAGCTGATGGAAGAATAGAATGATATGAATACTAAGTGACTGTAAGAGACTTTTGAAAAATGTCTGACATTGAAAGACAGGCAAATGTTATAATGGTTTTTGAAAGGGAAAGAAGGTAAATTATTTAGGTACTAAAATGCCTTCATTTCTTGATAAAATTCTCGAACATATTATTAAAAGGTTGGATAATAAGAATTTAGAAAGAGAAGTAATGATCACTAAAAATTTCCATGATTTTTGAAGAGCAAGTCATAACAGCATAATCTCATTTACTTTTTCAATAGAATCATTACCCTTCTAGATTAGGGGAATACTAAAGACAATTTATTCATGGATATTAGCAAGTCATTTGAAAAAGTTCTCATAATTTTCTTGTAGAAAATAACTTGACAAAATAGTTAGGCAGAGATTAAACTTGTTGAAAGACTGGTCTAAAAGAGTGGTGGGAACACTTTGGATTAGTGTCAATCTAGAAGATCTCTAGGGAACTGCTTCAGAGCCTTGCTCATGGCTATTTCTTAAAGGCATTTCATCAAAGACCTTCATGGAGGCATAAATAACATGTTTATCAAGTTAGTGTATTACATAAAGTTGGAAGGAATAGCTATTACATTTGATGACAAAATCAGTATCCCAAAAATCTCAGTAGAAAAAATAATGGACTAAATTTAATCAAATTTATATCTTGGTTTCAAAAAATCGGCTCTATAAAAGGAAAATGTAGAGGATATGACTAGACAACAATTCATGTGGAGAAAGAACTATAGGTTTTGATGGACTGAAAGCTTAATTTGAGTTAACAGTATGGCACAAGAACCAAAAGAAATTAATATGACCTCAGGCAACATTAATAATGAATAAATATCAGTTATTAAAAGAATAGCATCCAAAAGAAAAGGTCATAATCTCTGTTCTACTTAGTCCACATCTAGACTTTTATATTCTATTCTAATTAATACATTTTAGGAAGGACATTGTCAAACTAGCAGACTGGTGTATCTGCAGTAGAGAGTAACTGGGAAATTAAGGAAATGTAAATAACAGCAAACAGAGATAAGTTGTAGGAATGGGATATTTATCCTGAAAAAGAAAATATAAGATATGATAAATACTTTCAAATATTTAGAGGGATATCCTGAAGAAGAGGGCTTACACTTATTTTGCATGATCCTGGAGCAGGGAACAAGGAGCCATGGTTAAAATTTGCAAAGAGGTGGTCATTTCAATATCAGGTTAAATTTTCTAACAGAACTGATCAAAAGTGAAATAGGCTACTCCCTGTTATGGACTGTATTTATCACGAAGGGTCTTCAAGGAAAAGCTGGATGGATGCCCACTAGTCAGAGATATTGCAGAGAAGATTCCCATAAAGGAATGGATTGGATCTCTAAGCTAATCTGTTCCAACTAGGAGATTCTGTGATTTTATCATATATGTGAATCAGAGATAGACAACAGAGTGTCTGGCCACATAGCAGGTGCTTAATAAATGTTTCTTGACTTATTGACACCCAGTGCTCCCCAAATGAACAAGAACACCTAGTATCGACTCACGGAAACAGTAGATAGGGGTGAGGCAGTAGTTAATAAAGTTCTAGATATAGATTGGGGAAAACTTGGGTTTTAATCCCACCTCTGATTCCTAGTAATTAGGTGATCATGGCCAAGTCACAACCTATCTGACCCTCAGTTTCTGCATCTGTAAAATGAGGAAGTTGAACGAGATAGCCTTAGAGGACCTTCCAGTTATAAATCTATGATCCTATTAACTCTGTGTCCTAAAGAGTCTCTATAGGGCTTAGAATATTGTCAATATTAGGTAACCTCATAGAAAGTGATGTCAGACAGATGTTCACTAACAATCATATCATATAGGAACTTAGATAACTAATAGAAAATAGTTTTTGGAACTCTAAAATAAGAGTGATACTGAAGGTTTGGAGACAATGAAACAATGGAGTCTTCTATCATGAAATTAATTAAATTAGCCATATAAGTTATAGTCTGCTAGTGAAAGAATAACAGGTTTATTTTACATACTGTATCTTGCCATAGGTGGATTCTCATAGTTCATTCCCCTTTGCCCCCCATGTTAAATTGATGACACATGGAAACAAATTTCTTACGCATGCCACTAAAGATAAAGAATGCTTGCCAAGTATAGTAGGGTCTGTTTTTTTTTTTTAATAGACAATTGTTTTAGATTATAGGCATTGCTATGCCTTTGTTTTTCTCTTTGGCATCCAACACATTTTAAAAAATCATTATGGTTTTCCATTTCGATGTGTCTTGATGAATGGTCCCTTCCACCCTTGTTGCTTTTAACTAGAACCGAAATGGAGCTGAAGTTATCTTATTGTTAGCTTTATGCCTGTTTTTTATACGTCTGTAAAACTTCATGGACAAGTAGAACCAGTAAGGTTTAAACTATCTGCCAGCAGTGACTGTTGTGCATGCTGTGTTGGTGTGCTATGAGTCTGAAATATAGGGGCAGGGAGAGGGGGAAGGTTGTCTTGGGAATATTTTATTATTGAAAGTAAAATATAGGTAGTCCTCAACTTAGGGCAATTTACCCTGATTTACTTTTATAGCACTGGAAAAGTTATACCCATATATCAAGTTAGGTGGAAACATATGCATAGTATTACTAACAATAGCTTACATTTATAGAGTGCTTTACTGTTAAAATGTGTATGTATACACACACATTCTACATGTTATTAGCCTGAATATTCATGGCTACACCCTAAGGTTGATAATTCAGTTCAATTCAAGAAGCATTTGTTAAGTTCCCAACATGAGCAAAGCTTTGTTCCAGACTAGTTCTCAAACTTTTTGGTCTCAGGACCGCTTTACAAAAATCTTAAAAATTATCGACACCCCCAAAGGGCTTTTGTTTATATTGTTGTTTCGGTTGTTCAATCATTTTTCAGTTGTGTCTAACTCTTCATGACCCTTTTGGGGGGAGTTTCTTGGCAAAGATACTGGAGTGGTTTGCCATTTCCTTCTTCAGCTCATTTTACAGATGAGAATGCTGAGGAAAACAGGATTAAGTGATTTGCCCAGGATCTTTTTTATTATTATTATTATTATTATTTTTAATTTATTTTTGACATGGTTGGTTTTCAGCATTGATTTTCACAGGCGTTTGAAT
>CM053625.1:210138879-210265851 GCA_028646595.1 Phalanger gymnotis
TTTGTGGGTTCTGCAGCTCTAGAATTGGTTCAGAGCCATTGCTTTATAGGTTTTTGGAGAGACTTGGTGGGGAGCTCAGGCCAGTCACTGCTTTCCAGTCGCCATCTTGGCTCCGCCCCCCGATTTGCCCAGGATCTTACAACTAGTAAGTGTCTGAGGCCACATTTGGTCATCCTGACTTCAGGCTTGGCACTCTATTCACTGAGCCACCAAGCTGTTTATATACTTTACATTTATCTGTATTTACCATTTTTGCAATGTGTATATATTATATATTATGTTTTGAAATAATAAATCTATTACATGTTAATATAAATAATATATTTTATGAAAAATAACTATTTCAAAAACAAAAAATGAGACTACCATTGTTTTTTTTTTCAAATCTCTTAAATGTCTGACAATAGAAGGTATCTGGATTCTTTTATCTGTTTCTTCATTCAGTATATTGCAGTATGTTGTCTTGGTTGAAGTATATGAAGAAAATAGGAAATGGAGGAGAATTTTAATAGGCAAATAGCAAATAATATTTTAGTATTATTGTGAAAATGTTTTTGACCTCATAGATTCCCTAAAAGGGCCTTTGAGGGCCTTCAGAGCTTCTCAGACCACCCTCTATAAGCTGACATTCTAGACAGAAAATACAAAGAATTAAACACACACACAATACCAACAGGCCATGCCTCCTAAGGAGGCTCCTTCTGGTAAGAATCCCAAATATGCCATACCTACATGGATAAATAAAGAAGAGAAAATTTTAATATTAAGAAAGCTCTACCAACTAAGGAGAACAGAGTATTTCCTATAGCACCTGAATAGTTAAGAGTCCCCCAAGAGGGAGAAATCCTCCAGCTCCCATCAGCTCTTATGTCTGTTGTATCCCTGAATTTTTTGAGGATGCCAGAAATCCTGAGATCTCTTGGCCTCAGTCTTGGCATGCTAATAAAGCATGATACACAAAGTAACTATAGAGCTTTGTTATAAATGAAGTGGGGTATTTAATTGGAATCACCAGAACATAGACTTCAGGGAAATCCTCAACTGAAAAATAACACATCAACCTAGTTTAAATTGAATTACCAAGCGTATTGACTATCAAAGAAATCATTATCTCAATAACAAGTCATGTAGATTCTTTAGCCACAACAGCTCTTCTATACATCCATCCCTATTTCCATTCACAGAACCAACATCCTAGCTTAGATCCTTATCATCTATTACTGGGACTATTGCAATATCCTCCTAATTGGTCTGGTTTCTAATCTCTCTCCTTTCCAATATATCCTCTCTATATTTGCCAAATTGGTATTCCTAAAGTACAGCTCTGACCTATCATTCCTCCATCCAAGAATTTTGAGACAATTCCATTGTCTCTAGGATGGGGAACAAACTCATTTTCAGCACTTAAAGTGTTTCACATTCTGGCTCTAGCCAACCTTCCCAGGCTAATTTCTGCTGGATGTAATATTCAGTTCCCTTCTTGTGGAATGTACTCTCTCTCTCTCTCACCATGCATCTGGTCATATTTGATTGACCAAGTGGAGAGCCCCACAAGGGGACTACTATGAAAGACAAAGCTCATTTGGCTGCATACATCCTATTGAAAATAATAGGGAGTAGAGCACCAGCCCTGGAGTCAGGAGGACCTGAGTTCAAATTCGGCCTCAGACACTTGACACACTTACTAGCTGTGTGACCTTGGGCAAGTCACTTAACCCCAATTGCCCTGCCTTCCCCCTCCAAAAAAATAATAATACTTAATGCTTGATAACCATACACAATCAGCTTTTTAAAAGTAAAAATGTCTGATAAAAAGAATATTGTTGAATCAGTTCAGTCGTGTCTGACTCTTTGTGACCTCATTTGGGCTTTTCTTGGCACAGATATTGGAGTGGTTTACCATTTCCTTCTTCCATTCATTTTATAGATGAGGAGATTGAGTCAAACAGAATTAAGTGGCTTGTCCAGGGTCACACAGCTAGTGTTTGAGGCCAGATTCGAACTTCATGAAGAAGTGTTCCTGACTCCAGCCCCAGCACTCTGTCCACTGTGCCACCTAGCACAGTTATTTCAGCTGTCATAGCTCACCATTATAAGGTTAAGTGAAAGTTTTGCAGCTGAGACAGACTTTTGATTTGGTGCAATTTGGGTCAAACAAGACTGTATTTGAGTTTGATCATCACTGAAACCAAAGTGTGGCTTTTTACCACTATGGAGCAAAACATGATGAGAGATCAAAGAATGGAGAAAAGTATAAACCACTGTTACTCATGAATTTTAAAGCAAAGTGTGTCTTATATAACATTGAGATACATCAGCTGGTGCTGATCAGATCTCAGCTCAAGACGGGGAGGAGGTGAGGGAGGAAGTGTTTATTAAGCGTACTTAGTGTGGGCCAAGAATGGGTTTAGGACTTTACACATGTCTCATTTGATCATCGCAACAACTCTGTGAGGAAACTAAGGCAAATAGAGCTTAAATTACTTCCCCAGGATCATGCAGCTAGTAACAATCTGAGGATAGATTTGAACTCAGGTCTTCTTGACTCCAGGCCCAGCAATCTATCCACTGTGCTACATATTGCTATGCTCGCAACAGAGAGAATTACATTTTTAGTGCTTTTTATTTAGTATCTCATTTGATCCTCACACCACCCTCTGAGGTAGGTCACTGAGGAAACTGCATCTCAGAAGGAGTGACTTGCCCCAAATCACAGAACTAGCAAGTATCATAGGCAGAATTTGAACCCAGGTCAGGTAGTAGAGAATCCAGGTACTCCCAAGCTAGCACTCTATACAGTAAACCACTTTATCTGCAATCTCTCCCTCTAGATGAGGCACTGCTTGATTTCTGGTATTGTACCCCTAAGTACCTAGCAAAATGCCTGGTGCATAATAGGTACTATTAATTAATGGCTTCTAAGCAGAGAGAAAAAGTCATCAACAAAGCAGATGTCCTTGGACCAGCTTTAATGTAATACTCACTGAAGGTCTAATAGATTCCCTCTAAAATTTTACTAAAGAAACCTTTCTGAATACCATGACCCAGATACATGTGTTTCTCCCCTTCTGATTTTTTAAAGTAAAAGACATTACTCTTAAACAAAGAGAAAAATTTTGTACAGTTTACTATAGCAATTTAATTCAACAAATATTTATAATGATACCATATTAAATGCAATTTTATATGTGTGATTACTTTGTTGCCCTATTTATATATATATTAGAAAGCTTTTAATTTTATAGCAAGGATTAATCTTTTTTGTGTCATGGACAACCCCTTGGGAGTGTTTTTAAAAGCATAACATAAAATACATAGGATTTTAAAGTAAACCAATTATATTAGAAATATAGTTATCAAAATATTTTTAAAAATCAAAGACCCCTGGTTATGAACCTCAGCTTTACTGGAATGTCTTTTCATTTGTTAAACATGATATTTGCAGCCATTCTTTTTAAAATATTGAAACTAGGTTCTGGGTCTGGAATACAGTGGGTGCTGTAAATTGATTTACTTGACTCTGATGAGCAAAATCATTCCCAGGTACTACATTCTGTTAAGCTGACAATTTAAACCACACCTCTGGCTGTACAATGACCATCCTTTAAAAATAAAACAAAACCCCTAAAAACTCTACTTCAATATTCCAAGATCTGTTATATTATTGGTATGAGTACACCCTCCACCAACACAGATTATAAGCCCTACATGCCTTAGTAATAGTTTTAGTGATTTGCTGTGGCCCAAAAGCTTCATCAACTAATGGCCAATCCTTTGGCAATAGACTTCCCATTTCTCAAGGCTGATCCTTTGATAGCAGACATCTACCTTGTTGTCTGGATTGTACTCAGAACCCTTCCAGTTTGATAGGGCCTACAAGAACTTCTGCTTCATTGGAATGGTCTTTGAGAACCCAGCATCACCTCCATGCCACGATGAAAAAGGACTGAAACAGAGATACAAAAATGCTCTTGAACATAATTTGCTCTTCCCTTGATGACTCAAGAGACCCTTGAGGAACTTGAAAGGCTCAGCATATAGTTTATGCTTACCTCATTAATTGAGGCATCTGAAATTTCCTCAGTGTAGGTACTTCACTGTTACAGATCATAATTTCTTTATAACAGAGCAGATGATCATTAAGAGTTGCTGTGGTCAAAAAAATTAGTTACCCTGTGGCCAACGCAATATTCTGTACACTTCTGTACTTTCTGTACAGAAAACAGATACAAAGGTCATTACTGGGACCATACTCAAAGCCTTCCTAGTTAGGAAGTTCCAGTAAAACCAGTCTATGCCATTCTGTTGCATCAGAGTAGGGCTCTTGTAGTTTATGTAAACTAAAAATATTTTGATATCCATCACATCACGTCACACAGTCATTCAATTATCCAAATGACATTTTCTTAGGAAACTTAGAATACTGTTTGCCAGTGCTTTGGGGCAATCACAATGACACCTGTCAGCTAGTCCATCATCTTGTCTGTTAATATGATTGGCACTTCACCTTTCTGGTTGTAGGGATGCAAACATCCAACACACAGACTATCCATGTTGCATACGATCTAACCAAGAAATAAAATAACATTTTTAAACTCTAAGCTTCAAATTCTTGTATTTTGTATTAAGCAGCAGATTGTTGGGCCCATAAGTAGGTCACACATTGTGATGAGTGATTGTGCTTCATCCTTTGCCATCTGGCAACATGAATCAATGTCAGCTGGATGCAAATATAACCATGTAGAGGTGACCTTGGAAACAGTATTGATATATGAGCACAAGCCACAGGATGGTTTCCGTTCCCTACAAGACTGTTTCTAGGCCAAAACTGAGTATATGACATCACATGTCCTAATGCTTAGAAACATATAGGATGTAAGTCATCTCCTATGTGTAAACATTTCACTAGTCTGTAATTTTTTTAATATTGAGTCCCTGACTTAGATTATATCCCACAACTACTTTAATCCATAGTTTCCAAACTGAATTTTGTCCAGTGCCCCATCTTGTAGATGGATTCAGAAGAAGCAAGGAAATGATAAGGAAAGAACTAATGGTACACATTGCCAACATCTCTAAGCTAAGGGGAATTGGAGTTGGGGAGATACCATTAAATCTACTTTAAACAACATCCTTTTAAGTGAGAATTTCTATTTACTGGCACTTTTGAACTTCACCAGGACAGTGATACCTGATACTCATAGTTGAACTTTCATAATAATAATATTATGTTCATATATTTCATGCATGTGTCATCTCCCCAACGATATTTCAAATTCCTTTAGGATTGTATCTTAGACCCTTTGCCTAGTCCCTGCAGTGCTTATATCTTAGACTTTCAATAGGTTATTGCTTACCATATTCTGTATGTAGTAAATTCCCAAAATATTTAAATATTTTCTAAATTATGGGGTAAAATGCTTACTATAGTCTGATTGTGGGGCGAATTTCATTATACTCACTGAATATTAGAATCCATGTGCTTATGGCAACTACTTATTAGTATCAGTTATTCATAACACAGCTATCAAAGGGTGCCCCATCCCTTTCCTCACAGAGAAAAGATTGGCTCTAGAAAAGGAAGGAATAATTTGATTTGGAAGGGACCTAGGAATGCAGTTTAGTCTGGAATTCCTGATACCAGCTTAGATAGACTACCTTTTGTGAAGATTTGAGAAGGTAGAAGAGATATGGCTGGAGTCAGAGGACCTGTGTGCAGCTTCCAACTCTGACACTTGTTATTGTATGACCTTCAGCAAGTTGCTTAACCTACATAGGTCTCAGTTTCCTCATTTATAAAATAAGAAGTTGGACAAAATAGACTGTAATGTCTCTTGCAGCTCTGTATCTATGATCTTATAACTCTAAAACAGTCCCACATCATCCTTTCCTCATCTCTCAAGGGCTACCACAATGTGTCGGACAGAGAATACTCTGGCCTAGAGTGTAAATTTTACAAAGCTGGGAATATATAGAGAGAGGGGAACAGGGCATCATTTTACTTCACCATTAGCCTCACCTTCTTCCTCCCAGCTCTGTCTTCGACATCAGACCATGGGCTCTTGTTTCCCTTTCCAGCAATTCCCTCAGTAAAATATAAATGACTCCCCAATATCATAAACCTCAAAGTTTACAAGTAGACACTGAATGCTAACTGGTGACAGGAGATGTCTCATAACTAAAAAGCTTAATGCATCTAAAAGCTGTATTGTTACTGAGCCAATTTTTCTTGAATGGGACCTTTTGGATATACCAACTGCTTTCTGGGACCAGGAACATTGCTGGTAATTGATTATGTCATACTTCTCTTCGTGAAATGGTCTTTGGCTCCTTTTAAGTAAGTTCATTGTTAGGGACTCCTGGCAACTTCTGAGGCTTGACTTTGTGTGACCTACATTAAGGGTTGTCATTTACTTCCTTTCAAATATTTAAATTGGATCAAAGTTTAAAAAATTAGCAAGTGTGTACAGCACAGTACAAGATACTGGAGGACATATACAATGTTGATAAGAACTGTAAGGACCTTATAATCTAACAGAGGGTTATAACATATAAAGATAATTGAAAAGAATACACCAGGACTTAGGAGATGTGTAATCACTAAATAAGTATTTGTTAAGTACCTACTATGTGTCAGCCACAATGAAGAATTCTAGGGATACAAAGAAAGACAAAATACAGTCTCTGCCCTCAAGGAGCTCAAAGTCCAATAGGGGAGACAAAGTATTATATGATAGTGAAGGTGGGAGGAAGCTTATCATTAATGAGGAGAATTAGGAAAGCCTTCATGGTGGAGAGCATAGGAATTTCAATCATACATAAGAGCACAAATAATGGCATTCATTCATGTATGCATGCATTTTTCATTCATTAATGCATATGTATGTATGCATGAATGAAGGAAAAAAACATTTTTAATAAATGTAACACCTCAGTACCAGGTACTGTGGCTCATGCTGGGGCTACAAGTACACAAATGAGAGAGTCCCTGCGCTCAAAGAACTTACACTCAGATAAAGAAAGACCACACATAAGAAAGGAGTGGCAAAGCTTTGGTCTGGGAAGTCATAGAAATAGTGAGCAGATTCATAGGGCAGTCAATTGCAATTCCCTTTCTGAAAGCAATGATATTATTAATTTAATTACTATTTACAGAACAAGGAAGTGAGTGGGGCATAAAAATACAGAGTGGTTTTAGCAAGGCAAAGTGATGGCCAGGTGGGTGGCTGGATCAAATGTGAAATATGGAATATGACCAGCTGGTAGGTTAAATGAGTTTTCATTCATTTAATGAAATATTGTGACATCTCAGACCAAGGACTAGAGTGGATTAACTGACCCAGTACCAGGGGAAGGGTATTTGAAGTCCAGTCCAGAGAGTTTTGGTTCTGGTGTGGAAAAGAGTAACAGTAGCTGGACAGATAACAAAATGGGGTGATAGACGGTATGAAGACAGGAAAGTATGAGAAATGGGGAGGGGGAGATGAATATGGAGACTGATTAAACTTGTTTGGCTAGCACATAGGAATAATATTATCAGATGAATAACATATCATCAGCTTAAGGTATGTTGGGATCTTTTTGATCTCAATTAAGTCTACTGTACAAAGAATACCTGGATGGAATCGTCAGGGTTTAAATTAATGTCTAGAAGACAACTTTGTTATGGCTGATCATATTTGGAATAAGAAGACCTAGCTTTAAATCCTGCCTTTTCTTCTGTGACCTTCGGCAAATCACCTCATTTATTAGAGTTCTCTCCAAGGTCACTAATTATTGTTTATTATTTAATCCAAAACTTTTTTCTTAGTCTTCATCTTTCTTGACCTCTCTGCAGTATTTGGCACTGCTGTCCATCCCCTTCCTCCTGGATACCCTCTCCTCTTTGAGTGTCTTTGCTCCTGCATGTTCCTGGTGCCCTTCCTCATATTTGTCCATTCTTTCTCCACGTCCTTTGCAGGATCATTATCTGTGTCTCACCTCCTCTGTATGAATGTGCCCCAGGACTCTATCCTCATTCCTCTTCTCTTCACTATCTACATTCTCTCTGATCTCAGTCACTGTTATGGGTTCAACTATCGTCCTTCTAGAAATGACTATCAAGTCTTCCTATCCAGTTGTAGTTATTTTCCTGAGCTCTAATCTTGTATCACTAACTATTTGCTAAACATCCCCACCTGGGCATCCCATAGGTATCTCACACCAGGTATATCCAAAATTTTATGTTTCTTGAAGCTTGATGTGCTGCTTAATAATTAAATTTTTAATGTATCTACATTCCATGTCCTACAAGTATGTGTGATACAATGGAAGTAACACTGACTCTAAAGGGATTAAACATTTAACACCTGTACTTACCAACTGTGAGTTCTCAGTTCCTTTATCAGTAAAATAAGGGGGTTTGGCTGGATTGCTTCTGAGCTCCCTTCTAATTCTAGATGCATGAACTTGGTAGCCTAAACTCAACACTATGTCCAACTTCCCTGTTTTTGTTAGGAGCTTCAGCATCATCCTTCAAGTCACCCAGGTTTACAACCTGTTATCTTCTACTCTTCATTCTCTCCTACCTTCATTGCCCAAGTCTTTTCAGTTCTATCCCCACAACATCCTTATTCCTCTTTACTCAGGCGGACTCCACCAAATCCTCATGACCTCTTGTCTGGCTTCTACCTATCTTTCCAGACTGATTATACATTATTCCCATGAACACGTTCTACGTTCTAACTAAAGTGACCTATTTAATGTTTCCTTTACATGATGATCCACCTTCTGTTTCCATGCCTTTGGGCAGTTTCCCTAATACCTGAATGTTCTCCCTTCTCACTTCTGCTTCTTGGACCTGCTAGTTAGTTCTCTTCCAAACTTAGCAAAAGATCCATCTCCTTGTCCATTCTTTCTACAGCAAACCTTTCCAGGTTCCCCTAGTCGTTACTGCCCTCCCTTTGATGTCCCCTTATTTTTTAGTTACTTTAAACATTTTTATAATACTAATTTGTGTACATTTTCTTTTGCTCCAACAGAACATTGTGTAGGTACTTAACAAATGATTACTGAATTGAATTTGGGGTGGGGGTGGGGGACTCAATGAGGGGCTTGCACTGGGTAACCTGCAAAGTCCCTTACAATTCATAAGATCCTATGACCTCCATTCTCTCTGTCACTCACTAGCTATGTAACACATAGGCAAATCACTTTCATTACCTGGCCTTCAGTTTCCTCATCAGCAAAATAAGGAAGTTGGACCAGGTGACTAGGTATTTCAGCCCTAAAATCCTTTAATCTTAAATAACAATTTTCATGGCACAAAAAAAAAATCAATTCTCTCTACGTGAAAATGTTCTTAGTATAGATTGAATGGTGGGTCCAGTTTTCAGTAGTTGCTTGTTCATGGAACTTGGTAGTACTTGCATTCAAATAAAATGCTGCATTGTGTCTGTTTCTATGGGATATTTAAAAGAGATTAACTCTTTTATCCTAAACCAATGTAATTCATACAAACAGTCAACAGGTGGAAAGATTTTTCCCCCAAAGTGCATGCAAAAAAGCAGAAGGCTTTTCACAGTAATTTAAATAAAGATTATGGAGAAGGCAAAGTAATGCTGTTACATTTCACAGGAAATCTTTGATATTTCTGACTTTCTTGTCAGCACTTATCAAGTAACAAAAAACAAATGCTTTTTAGAGCAGAAATCTTTTCAGATGAAAGATTGTACCCTGGATTGCTGAAGCATTGGCCTAGATTTTAAAATTTGATGATGGAATAGGTATGAGAATCTACTGAAACTGTGAGT
This sequence comes from Phalanger gymnotis, assembly GCA_028646595.1. Lineage (NCBI taxonomy): Eukaryota > Metazoa > Chordata > Mammalia > Diprotodontia > Phalangeridae > Phalanger > Phalanger gymnotis. The sequence goes on from CM053625.1 coordinate 210,148,671, forward strand.
TTAGACTCTCCTGGGTGTCTAGAAGGCTTCTTCTGCCAGACTTGAACTTTCTTAGAGGCTCTTGCTGTAATCTTTTTTAATACTCTCTAAAACCTGTTCCTCTCCCCAGTCTACCCATTGGTGAAAAAGAAAATTAAGTTCTCAATAGTTTGAAAGTAAAGAAGCAGGAAATTCATTTACCCTCTTGACAGCAATGCCAATTATCTTTTCAACCTTTTCTTAGGCAAATGTTGGAGAACATGAAAAATCACTTTGCTGTGGGAACTGAGGAGAGACTCAGCTTCATTCTCTTCTCATTACCACTGTATCTTACTGTCTCCTGAGGATGGGCAAGATAATAAGAATATGCAGTCCTTTAATGGACTGAGCTCAGACACATTAGAGAACTCCATTAAGTCATCCCTATCAAAAATGTCCACAAAGCTGTTTTGAGTTTCTGAAGGACTGGGATTATATTTTCTCTTTCTCTGAAGTACTTGTTACCATGTCCTACAGCCCGTAGGCTCTCAAAATATATTTGATAATGAAGATGACCTCAAGAACTCCTCAAAAAGGAGAAAATTGTTTGCCCTAGCATGTTTATACAGAGTTATTTTGGAAAAGATGGGATGGCCCACTTTATGTTTAGAAATTTCAAACATCAGAGAGCACTTGAAGAATTCCTAGCCCCATACAGGGAAAAGAGTTTGGAAAGGGAAACTCATATTTCACTTCCTGTCAGTCCTTAAAGAGAGGTTTATTCTCACAACATCCCGTAAGTTATCTGAGTTAATACCAAATACAAGTTAGGTTCAAAGTACCAGCAAAATCTTATGACATAGAGAAATACTGTCCTCTATGTTGCATTGTTGTTTAATCCTATGCATAAATTCAATCAGAAATGCATATTGGGGAACCAGTAATAGTGAGGATAATGCCTCACATTTATGTGACATTTTAATAATTAATAAATATTAATAATTAATATGAAAGGCACAACATTTAATATTTATGTAATAATTTAATATTTATAACATTATATTTTTATATTATATATATATAATGTTATAATATATATATAACAATAGGATGTATTTATATTGTGCTTTATAGTTTAAAAAATTTGCTTTCTTTGAAATAACTTTGAGGTTGTGTCCATATTGTTATCTCCAATTTACAGAACGGAACACTTAAATTCTGAGAAGTTGAGACTTTATTAAGTTCCTGCAGTTTACATGTGGCAGAGCTGGGCCCAGGTTTTCCAGTTCTCCAATACAATGCTTTTTCTCAATGCATGAGAATTCACGAGTCATTTTCTTCTTGTTAGCTCCTGCCGTGAGTCATACATTATTAGCTTTCAGTGGGCTGCATCAGGTTCCTTTAGTTCATCTTTGTACTTCTCTGGGCAAGTCAATGGAAACTTACATCATAAAGGCAAATAGTGGCTTGTAGTCTCAAACTCAAAAGAAATAGAGCTGTGCCACAAACGTTACTGACCCTAAGTGTCTTCCTTGATTAGCATTGCCTTTTCATAAGCTCCAGGTGGAATCGCGAATGATTCAGCTCTTTTTTTGAAAGCAGGATTTGAGCACTCTTACAGGTGTAAGCATTTATCAGAATGTATGGTTTGAAATAGTCCAGGGGTTGATAGGTTAGAGATACTCCTTTCAGTTTTTTGGTTCAAAGACAGCTACTTTCATTATAAAGGGAGGATGAGTATGTCTTATCTTATGCTAATTAAATTCTTCACTGCCAAATATCTGGCTGAATTGATCATGATTCATTTATTTCCATTCGTTATTAAAGAAATACAGTCAGGGTCTACTGCTGAAATTTCACAAAGAAACAGCACTAGCCAGTAAGGGCTGAGAGCTTGTAAGGGAAAACAATGTGGTTTAACTGAAGAAACCCAAGGGAGCTTCTCACCATGAGAAGGTACCAGGCTAATCCAATTAATCAATGAATAAATATTTATTAAATGCCTACTGTGTACCAGGCACTGTGTTAATGACCTTTTTAACTAAAGCCAAGACAAACACCTACAAAGCTGTACTAGCAAGGGGCAAGGTAGGGATAAAACTGGGGAATTACCAAGGACCTTTGGTGACGATGGTTTTCAGGCTATGAAAGGGAAAGGGAGGCCCCAGTAGTATAGGACTCCTGCACTTTTTTTTTTTGATCATCTTGTTCAGCTCTGAATCCATGGCTGTTCCTAAGCCAGGGATAAAATTTATTTTATAGGGAAGAGGGAAAACAATCCTGCTCCAGAGGATATGATGGGTTACACACCTCCAAGGTCACAGAGATAATCATTTAATTAATAAATATTTGTTTAAATGCCTTCTGTGTTCCACACACTACTGCAAATACAATGAATGAAATAATTCCTATAGGCAAGAAGCTCACTTTCTAACAAATAAGACAAAAAGGGTCTATATCAGTGTAGGCTGGAGCTCAGTCATTTCTCTGCCCTCCAACAGGTCCTGTCAGAACACCAATCTGAAGGAAGGTATTAGCCAGTCTTCCTAACAATCTGTACCCCTCCAAATTTTATCTGAAAAACTGTATTTCTTCAAAAGTGGATTATGTCTTTTTATAAACAATCAAATCAAATGTTCACATGCAAAAGGGGCAGTATGCTACATCTTTCACAAGTTGATTTTCTCTGTTCTTTTTACACAAGTTTTTAATTTCTCCCTGCCTCTTTCAGCAACCAAATTGTTCTTATGTAAAAGGGACAGTACCTTATGTACATAAGTACAGAATAAATATAATTAACTACAAAGTAGGTGAGGAGGAAGGGCACAAGCCATTGAGAGGATCAGCATAGAAGGTGGTTCTTGAAGAAGAGAGGGATTCTATCATACCAAAGTAACAGTCGTAGGCAACAGCCAATACAGTGGAGTGTCTGTCATATGATTCCCAGAGAGAAGGCCAATTTGGCTAGATGGAAGAGGATGGGACAGGGACTGAGGTATGATGAGACTGGAAAGAGAATGTGTGGAAAGGCTGTGAAGGACTTTAAAAGCTAAACAGAGGAATTTGTGAAGACAAACTAGGTCATCTTTTGTCTCACTTCTTACCTAGCTTTTAGTTACTAAATAGGCATTGCCTCAGACAATCTGAAACCTGGTAAAGACCTTAGTTTAAAAAGGCCAAGATCTCCCACTGCCTCTGGGGCCATCGCTACTTAAGTTGACTTGACTACTACATAAGTCAAGCCATCTTGACTTATGTCTTGCCACTGGAATTCCTTTAACTCTGGAGGAGGGAGTGAGGCTGATGACTTTGCACAACTCTGCCTCACTTAAATCCAACTTACTTGCAATCAAGACATCTCTCTTCTGATGTCATTGGTCCTCTTCGAGAATGAAGTATGAACAACAACAGAAGAATTTATGTTTGATCCTAGAGGCATAAGACACCCCCTTTGAATTTATTGAGCAGGAAAATCTCTGCTTAAGGAAAATAAATTGGCTGTTATATAGAGGATAGACCAAAGTATGAAGAAACTTGAAGCAGGGAGACTAATCAGGAGGTCTTTGCAATGGCTAGGCAAGAGTCATGAGGGCCTAAATTAAGGTGGTAGCTGGATGAATAGAGAGAAGGAGCCAAATACAAAAGACATTGTAAAGGGGAATGGCAAGGTTTTGTAACTGTGGAGTGAGGGGATGATGTTGGGGATGTATGAGTTTGGGATAGATAATACCAGAGTTTGGAACCTGAAAGACTGGAAGAATTGTGATGCTTTAGACAGAAATAGAGAAGTTAGAAGAGGTGAGGACTTAAAGGGACAAAAAATAGGAAGACCTATTTTTGACATGTTAAGTCTGAGCTATCTCTATGACAGACTGTTTGAAATGTCCAGTTCCTTACTTGAGCTCAAGGGAGAAAATGGAGTTGCAGAGATGATAATTGAATCCATGGAAGTATATGAGGTAACCAAGAGGAGGCCTAGACAGAGCCCTGGGAACTACCAATAGGTAAAGAACATGATGAACTAGCTAAGGATATTAAGAGGAAGCAATCAGTTGAGAAACTGTAAATTTCTAATAGGAAAAAGCCAGATGTGTCCATTTCTAGGGCAGAAGGGAGGGATATAATTGAGGAATAGAAAACTGTATTAGATTGAGGAGTAGTGCCCTCCATTGCCACCCCTATCCCCCAATCCCCACCAATAAAAAAAGCAGAGGTGTTTTCCAGACAACAACAAATGTCATTTTTCAAGTAGATGTGTGTGTTTGTGCCTTTGTTAGCACTGAGGTTGAGAATGATGGAGATGGGATTATAAAAGCAGTTTGTAAATATATAACCATTTATTATGTCAGTTTAATAGTGTCAGAACTCTCCCCTTCCTCTCTCCTCACTGTACCCCACCCCACCCCACCAATATATCACTTGTGTAACAGGGGGTTTAAACCTCAACATCTACTTAAGCTTCTCCTCATTGGTGGAGAGATTTAACACTCTAGACTTCTGTGAGGGACATAGTTTTCAACAGCTTGGGAAAAGAGAAGTACTCCCTCTGGCTTCCAGTTTCAAGAAAGGATGCACTCTGTAATCCAGGCTCTCTTTGGAAAGAGGCCCTGGAGGGATAGAAAGACTTTGTGGTAAAGCCAACATGTAGAGGAGCTGGTGTCTTAAGCATGTCATTGATTTCCAACTGCCTCACTAGAGACTTTGAGCAATTTACCAGGTAGATGAGACTGGGACTCTCTCCTTTGAGCTAAGATCTGTCTCCCAGTGGGAGACCTCATCCACTTTGTGTGCACTCTGGTATACTCTCTCATTGGTATAACTTCTCTGATTGCTGTTGGCCTGGATATATAAATTTATTTGCTATTCATTTGCTTTTGGCTGTTGTAATGGTATATGTGTAATTAGCAGGAAAGGGAATTAAGTCTTGGGATATAGCTTGGGGCACTTCTTCCCAGCAGAGGAAAAGCAACCAAAAGAGTATTTGCACTTAAAAGTAATTTCCTTTAGACTAGCAATATTTAACAGATATATATAATTTTGTTCCGATATTACTTGTCTGCGAAGAGCAAAGCAGGCTAGCTCCCGGCCTTGATCTCCTACTCTCTTCCTGGAAGACATCAAAGTCTCCCTTAGAGAAGGATGGATAAGATTTTAGAGATATCTACTCACATTTGTCTTCATTTAGACAGACTCATGTGGAAATGCACATAACCTGCTGGGCACACCCACCTCACACTTGTCTTCAATAATCTTCTGATTCAGGAATTGGAGTTCAAATTCCAGGTTAATTGGTCTATCAGGAAATATCAGGGATGGCTAACATTTCTTTGATAAATCCTCTTTTATTTGTTGTTGTCTGTGAATATTTTCCATGACTTAAAAGAGAAAACAGACTATAGTACCAAGAAGAGTAGAACTAGGAAGTCAGTGGGCCAAACTTGGAATAATGGGACCTGAGTTCAGTTCCCAATTCTTCCAATATATGGACATGAGCAAGTCCCTGAAACTCTCTGAGCCTCATTTCCCCATCTATTAAATGAGGGGATTAGACTAGATGACAGGATTTGAAATCAGATCTTCCAGACTCTGAATCCAGCTCTGTAATCATCATACCATCAATGTGCTAATATCAATGTCAATTTTTTTGCCACAGATATAACAATTACCATACAACATCATATAGTTGAAAGAGCACTTTACTGGGCACCAGAAGATTGGGGTGCTAGTTCTGGTTCTGCTTCCGAATAATTGTGAGCAAGTTACTGGTTTGGTGTGTATATGTGTTCATATAAATATGGGTATATGTGTGTGTGTGTTGTGTTTACACACACATATCTATAATTTTCCTGCTCAAAGTCAGATGGTTAAATTAGCTGATTTCTTGACATCCTTTGATACCCATGATTCTTTCTAAAGAAGGGGTTCTGAACCTTTTTCTGTATGTGTCTTGACTCCTCTGTTGAACGCTTTTCAGAGTAATATTTTAGATGTATAAAGTACAATGAAATAGGTTACAAAGGAAAACAGGTATGTTGACATAGTTAGAAAAGTATAAAAAACAAACAACAAAAACAAAACAAAACCATTTTCATGGATTCCAAGGTAAGAACCCACAATCTAGAGGGAATTCTTGGTCAGTTACAGGTTGGTTTATCTGGCTTCTAAATTCACTTCTCATTCTCAGGTCCTGTGATTCTATTTTGGTGCCATAGATTCCTCAAATGACTCATAAATCCTTAGGTAAAGTAATTGCCTTCCATTGATTTAATATGAGCTCTTTGCAGATTAAGTTTTATGTGCACAGATAAACTAATTTATTTTAGAAGATTGAATTCAGTTATTGAAACACTAGTTATTTTTAAAATAATTGAATTCATATAGATGTAACCAATTATTTGAAAATAATTATTTGTTTAGATGTAATTTTTGTCCTAAAAAATGAGAGCAAGTATATTGATAGTTTTAAATATTATCTTTATTAAATAAGCCTCAAATATTATTTTTAAAAGAGTATCATTACTAATATACATCAAATTCTCCAGTTATGTACACATATCCAGAAAAAGTTGTAATTTGTATGAAGCTCCATGGGAGGCAAACTTCCTCCTAATTTTATTCTTTGGATAACACATGCTAACTTAAATTTCAACTTTAAAATATGGGAAAAGTACAATGGAGAGGGAGATATAAAATACTGGATATCAAAATCCTTTTGTTTGTTGTTTTCTGTATTCCAGACCAAATTCTATTTCTAATTTAAATATTTTTAAAATTTTGTCATAGTGATATGAGAACCACCTAAATTATTAATGCATGTTGAGCCAGGATAGGGTGAGGGACTAGCTCTATGATTTATTTCATTCATATACGGAACTCCTGGATGAGGAAACTCTCTGTACAAAGCAGATCAAGCATATTGTCATAAAGTTTTAGTTTTCAAGAATTTCCTAGAACATTGAGACATTAAGTGACTTGCCCAGGGTGACACAGCCATGTGTCAAAAGTGGGACTTCAACCCAGATCTTCCTAGCTTTGTGGTTAGTGCTCTATCCACCATGCTAAGCTGCATGTGTAAGTCTGACAGCCAATTTTAGTCTATTTCGATATGAGTGTGGATGCTAGCTCAGAATTCATTCAGATGGTGCCTATCTCCCATGATTCCTTGAAGCAACTTATGCCTTCACAACTCTACTCTGCAATAGGATATATCTTCTGAACCTCTGGATCCACTCACATCTCTCATGTTCAAAGCATCTGAAACAAAAGCTGCCACTGATAGCCTTGGCATAAATTAAATAAACAGATCTCACTGTCACTTGCATACACTGAAGCTTTCATACTCTAAGGTGTCTAAGGAATGAAAAGTTCTGATTACCTACATTTTATAGTTAAATTTTCCAGAGAAATCTTCACCTCCTTCAACTTGTAGGGTTTCTAAACAATATTAGTCCAGTCTTCTACCTCAGTAAAAAAAATCTGGTGAACCTAATTCAATCTTTCCCTGAGAAATTAGGATTTTGCAGTGCCTTGGGGATTTCATTCTGAATAGCAATTGATATCATTCAGTTACTGTAGTCCAAGGATTTTTAACTATTTTTGTGTCATGGCACTTTTGGCAATCTGGCAAGCTTACTAACCCCTTCTCAGAATAATGTTTTCAAATGTTTAAAATAAACACATAGGATTACAAAGAAACCCAATTATTTGAAATAGTTATAATTTGTCTTTAAGCTCAGGGACCCCAAGTTAAGAACTTCTCCTTTAGATCTTAATGTGATCAATGTTGGAGACTGGCAAATCCATAATAACATCATACCTTTCATGAATAATATCTTTTTTAAAGGGCCATGATATCAGCTTGCTTTTTTATGATTTTCATCTTCCTATTAACAATTAAAGTAGGAAATTTGAAATCAGTTAATGAAGGTCATTTGAAAACAGTTAATGATTTTTTTTTCTAAACTGTAACAAATGTCAGATACTCTTCCTGCTATCTGCTATGAAAATATAATTGTTAAGGTTTTTGAAGATAACCTGAGCACAGTAGACAGGAATGAGCCTTAGAATCAGAGTAACCTGGGTTGAAGTCCTGCCTCTGACACACCCTAGCTGTGTGACCCTGGATAAGGCAGGTTACTTAACTTCTAATGCATTGGAGCTAATGTAGTAGTCCATGCCTATAATTCTAGTTATCTCTTGGGAAGGCTGAGGCTTGAGCAGCATATTTGAGAGTTCTGAGTTGCAGTGAACTAAGTTTGGCATCAATAGAGTGAACCCCCAAGAATTGGGAGGTTACCAGGTACTAAAGAGGGTCACCGAGAGGAAGGCGCGTGGAGAATCTGGGCCCCAGCCAGTGAGTCTGGGTATTCGATGGCAGGTTGGGTCAAGACCATTAGTTCTGGCCAGTGGAGGACCATGGACTCTGAAATTAGAGAAACTCTCAGCTAAGAGTTCGATTATGATTGATGGAGAGAGAACAGAGGAGAGTCTAGGCTTTAGGGGCCTAGACCCCAGGCCCTTCTTGAAGCTATGTCCAGCCACTTCAGACAAGGAAGAGCAGGAACGATGGAGGGAAGGACCATCTTCACTGGCTGTGCCAGCCCCAACTGCTATGTACCCAAGGATAAGGCCATTAATAAATTAACATCTGCAACATCATGGAGGCCAAAACTGTCGGGGACAACTTCAAAGTCAGCATGTTCTACTACTGTGCATTAACCACTGCCCAAATGGCCTTTCCAACTATCTAAGCTATGGGATTCATAGCTAGGGGGAGAGGATCTGATTGTTATGAGGCACAAAAACATTAGACAGCTCCCCTTCACACTTGCCTGTGCTGCCTCAGACCTCTTCTAAAGCCCATGGAGAGAGAGAGAGAGAGAGAGAGAGAGAGAGAGAGAGAGAGAGAGAGAGAAACAGAGAAAAGGAGAGAGAGAGAAGAGAGCGAGAGAGAGAGAGAGAGAGACAGAGAGAGAGAGAGAGAGAGAGAGAGAGAGAGAGAGAGACAGAGAGAGAAGACTAAATTAAATGATTAGATGCCATTTGCCATTTGGAGCATGACATATCACCAGGCATTTTGGCAACTTACTGACATATAGAGAATTTCAAAGAGTTCCCCTTCTTTCAGCTGAAGAGAAGTTAGGTTATCACTGACATTAATCAATTTGGGGGCTTTAAATTTGGACAGAATGCTGTTGATTGTATATATTTGAGGGAATATATATTTTGTTGTTATCATTAAATCATTTTTCAAGTATGACTAACTCTTCATGACCTCTTCTGGGATTTTCTCGGCAAAGATACTGTAATGCTTTGCCATTTTCTTCTCTAGCTCCTTTTACAGATGAGGAAACTGAGGATAACAAAGTTAAGTGACTTGCCCAGGGTCACACAGCTAGTAAGTGTCTGAGGTCAGATTTGAACTCAGGAAGAGGAGTTTTCCCTAATTCCAGGCTTAGCATTCTATCTACTGTGACACGTAGCTGCCCAGGTACAAATTTATATAGGAGATTTAAATAACTTGTGGAAACCAGCTAGAAAGATGCTTTAAAAACATTACATTTAATTAAAAGATATTAGATTTTTTAAAGTCAAAGAAAGTAGAAAATGCAGAAGTAAGATATAGGGCATGGAACAGGAGGAACAGAGAACCACTCTCTTTCCATGGGATGGAGAGAAGTGGAAGCCATCACACCAGTGTCATGATCTGCAAACATTTGATTATAGCAAGCTCTTCAACAAATCAATACATTTGGTCCAATTATTTAAGTGCAAAATGCTGGGTATCCTGTTTTCACAGATTTGAATATTTGATATCTCTGGAGTTATTCTATGTTAATCTCTATTCTAAAATTAGGAGAAATTTAAGGAGAAAATAAGAGTACAAATGTTAACCCATAGCTCAGTTTTCCCAGCTAGGGGGAGGAGAGAAATCTTTCCACCTTCACTTCAGTCAATGATTCCTTGGACAATGATATTTTCTTTAACATGTAGGACTTTCAGATCAATTCTAGGTACCTGCCCACATAGCCACATAGTCTCTAGGGGACCCCAAGCACAGGGCATAATTATTTGATTCTGTCAGTGAAAGTACCATATCCTCTGCAGGGGGAAAGGCCTTTATGTAGTCAGTTTGTCAAAGTCACTGGGTCTGTGTATTATGTTGAGAGATGTCACAAAGTACACTTTGAACGAATAATAGCACCCTTTAAGTTTTCTGTAAGCAACAGACAATGGATTCTATTCTTTACCTCCAGCTAGCTAGCTAGACACCTCTTGGATAAAGACCTTTCCAGGTGGGAAAGACCCTCTTCTTCATCATCTCCCTGTCTTTCTTAACTCACAATTTCTCTAAGGAAGACAAAATATCTCCCCTTTAATTCAACAAACTGAATTCAATTCAACAAGCATTAGTCACCTGCTGTGCCCAGAACATTGTTAGGCTCTAAAAAGGTACAAAGTTTAGTTAAGTTATAGTTACCAGCTCTGATGGAGGTTACAGTCTAACAGAAGTAATAAAAGTAAAAGTAACAGTATACTGTGTCAACATAAGACTATATGGTATAACCTACTTAATTTTTATAATAAGACCTCAAAAGCAATATTGCCTTGATCATTTTTTACAGAGCTAATAATGAAAATAATGGTGGTATGGTTAAACTAGTTGAGTCCATGGATTTTCCATAAATTTTAACATTTTTAAAGAGGTCTTATAACAGTGTCAAGAGATTTAAAGGAAGGCTTTCTGATAACATTACTATGAAACTCATGGCTGACTTTCTGGGAGAATGTAATGTTAAACAGGGTGGGACTTTTTCTCCTTTTTTCTCTTTTGGAATGCTAAAGCAATCAAGTGCCTTTAATAAGTCTTGCCTTTATTTGAATCAAGTGTCATTGATTGGAAACAATGTATATGATGTGGTGCTAGCGATTAAAGATCTTTCCCACATCCTTTTGCTAAGTAGATACCAAGCCCTCAGGGCCCTGGACAGGGTATATGTGCTCTGAGGTTGGTGTTTTGCTTTGGGGGATGCACTCATTGGAAGTGTTGGTGACAAGACTTCAGGTAGCCGTTGAAGCCCCCCTGGCTTTGAAAGCCCAGATGTTGATGCTTCTCTCTCTCTGGTAACTATGTATGTGATGTCTTGATCAGACAAAAGTCTGTCTGTTAATCTGTTTATATTTTCTCTGTATTTGCTCTGAAGTTCAGGGTAGTGACTTTTTCCCTTGAACTAAATGAATGATATATGTATGTTTAATTAAAGTGAGATTGTTAAACCCTTAAATTGCTTTCCTTTGAAAAGCAGATCAAAGAACCTGTGTTAGCAGCCCTCCTGTGTGTTCTTCTTGTTGGTCTTTCACCTCCACAGCAGCTGCTAGCAACATTGTTTTTAACAGGGAACATAGACAGAAATATAGGATGAGCAGTAATGAATTGGGTTGTGATATGAATTAAGGGAAGGAAAACCCACAGTGATGAAATCAGCCATCTATCTAGACTACATAAATATCCTTACCCTAACTCTAACTTTTATTAGTTACTCCGGTTCCCAGGATAACATTAGCTATATCTCTATCTCACTCAGAGTTCTAGATATAAACCTCAAGGAGTTATGGGTTTTTTCTAATTATATCAACTCAAATCCCAATTCTAGTGTGTTTCTGCCAAAATTAATTCCCAGTGCCAGCTTAATATCTCAATATCATCTCTACCATTAATTAGTGCCCAGATATCATTTGACCAACTAATATTAGTTAGCTTTTACAAAGGGATTTTACTGAGAAGGTATCGCAAGAAAAGAAATATAAATGTTCCCTAAACTAGGTGAAGACTGTCTTCCCCCCCACACACCCCATATGAACTGAGAAAATGGACTCAAACCTAAAGTTCTCTTCTGAATGCAGGAGAGCCACTGGGCAGAGCATGGAAATGTACATTTGTTTATTGAAACTGCTGTCTTGGTATTGCTCTACTGCATTCAAAATTGAAGGAAATGGTAAATTTCAGTTATAAGTGAGTGAAAATAAAGAATCAATTTTTTCCCCATCTAAGATACACAATTTAAGAATTCATACTCTATTAGATGTTCCCTTTACCTAGGACACCACAGCCTTAGCTCCAAAATAAAACAAAAAAATTGGCCTAGACTCCTCAGGCTGAATATCATAAACAAAAATGATGAGCCCTAAACTATCCATTTTAAGTGCTCTGCTTGCACTAAATGATGTCATAACTTTTACACTTGGATCAGATTTATTTTATGTGCAAACTCAGCACTCATGATAATTTTCAAAAAATAAAGACAATATTCTTCCATCAGCAGTCTACTGAGCTCTCATTATGCAGAAGTAGTCTGGTGTTTTCACTATAGGTGGTTTCCCTAAAATGTACGAATAATGGCTATTAGGTCATTTTTAAATAAATGATTTCCAAAACAATGTTTTGTCATGATTAGATTAATTATCTACAGTATAAGTGCATAAATTTGTTTTGTGAACATGAATATATATGAATACATGTATATATTTATGTGCATATATGTATACATATATAGATATACATACACATGCATATTGTGTATATATATGTGTGTGTGTGTGTATATATATATACATATATATATAGTTCACATTAAAAAAATAAAACGACTACCTCTTGTGGCTGCTATAAACAAATACAGCGGCCTAAAGGATCTTTTTCCTGTGAAAATCTCCCTTCCCTTGCCCATCCTCAACAAATATTATAACTATATAGCTAAAAATAATTTCAGTCATCTATGTAGTGAGGCCTTCTAATTCAAGACTTACTTTAATTTTCCTTTATGATTTTCTCTCACACCATAAGCCAACCCCTATTTGCTTACTGGACTCCAGTAACAAATAAGCATTCATACTAAGTATGTATATACAGCATAATTTCTATATCTCTTTGCATATTCTCACTGATTACAGGCAAACTGATCATGGTAGGTAACATTGGAGAAAAGGCTATAGAATTTGAAACACATTGATCATAATTCCTTCAGTTATGTGGACACTGAGTGTTTGGGATTGCAAATCCACTTAGTGTCAAAGCCAGCTTTACTGCCAGTTCTGAGCAGATATCTCTGCTCTGTTGAACTGCCTGATTCAAGCTCTTGTTGACAATCTATTATTGTTCTAGGGTATTTGATCTCAATGTATAAGGATGTTGGCTGTTTTGAGTGGATTTTTAATATGTGTTCTTTAGATTGGTGCAAAGAGTTAGCTGTTTGGTGGATTGCTTTGTACATTAACTAATGAATTGGTAGTAGGAAAGAGGCTTAATATTAGCCAACTTGTACCATGACTAATAGGATTAGAGGATCATGGATTTAGAGCAGGTAGGGAAATTAGAGGTCCTTTAGTCTAATCCTTTCATTTCACAGATGAGGAAACTGAGGCTCACAGACATTAAATGACTTTCCAAGGTCAAGTATGTAGTTTGTAGCAGAGATAGGATCTGTACTTGGGTCCTCTGATTCTATTTCTCTTCTGCCTCTCTGTACCATTAGGCTGAGGGTTATGTTAATAAGCTAGTTGTTCCAGACTTGGAGTCAATTTGTAAAACTTTCTAAACAAATAGGATTTTGTGAACTATTTTAATTTGTGTTCATTTTTTAAAATTATATTGTGTCAAGGATCTTCTACTAGATTATAAAGTGTATGAGGTCAGGAAAGAATTACGTAAACTCTGTATCGGGATCCCCAGAATGTTGTAAATGCTTGACAAACAATAGGTGCTTAATAAATTATCGCTGAATTTTAATTGATCTGAATTTTTTTCCCCTGATAATGTTGCTATTCTCTATTTCTAATAGAGACAGCAGAGTGAAGTAGGGAAAATATAGGACCTGAATGAAGTAAGAACATCCCCAGTTCACATTCTGTCTCCGACACATAATAAGTCACAACTTCTATATCCTCAGGCAACTTCTGAGGACCTATCTAATAGTCATGGGTTTTATTGCACCAAGAGTTCCCAAGGCTGAGAAAATCATGACTTCTGTTAGGATTCATGCATATTTCTAATACTTCAGAGGAGCCTGAGATGATTTGACCAATGCTTTAATGTTATTCATTTCTTTTTCAGCTAAGTATACCAGTCAGTACTTTTCATCCCATCCATTTCAAGATACCCCCATGAGGAATATATCTATTTCTAAAGGTTGTCTTTCTGTAAAGGACAACACGTTGAATTTAGTTTAATTGAATTCATTTTTTAAGTTTAATTTTGCCAAACATTTGCTTTAGATGACCTTACTTCTTTGCTCTGTTTTGGTCTACATTAATGGGAAATAATCAGTTTGATTTTTTAAAAAATCAAACATATATGTGTGTGTACATATATACATACCATAGATATTTAGATTGATATAAATGTATATGTGTATACATACACACATTCATACATTATATATGTATTCATATGTACATATAAATGTATACACATATGTATTGTGTATGTATATATTTAACTCTTCCAGAACACAACCCTGAATTCTAATCTGCAAATTTACTAAACTTTCCAGCACAAAATATTCTCAAATGTAGGGATAGCTAGGTGGTGCAGTAGATAGAATACTGGCCCTAGAGTCAGGAATATCAAAGTTCAAGTCCAGCCTCAGACACTTACTAGCTGTGTGACTCTGGGCCAGTCATTTAACCCTGTTTGCCTTATTTTCCTCATCTGTAAAATGAACTGGAAAAGGACATGGCAAAGCACCTCTGTATCTTTGCCAAGAAAATCCCAAATGTGGTCACAAAGAGTTGGACACGATTGAAATGGCTAAACAACAACACTCCCAAGTGTAGAAATGTTCCCCTTTCCTACCACACATAAGACTTTACAGTATATGAAAAATGCTATCCTAAAAAATCCACACATTTGGAATTCCATTCCATTCCATCTGAAGAAACTTCGGATTCAGGATATGGCAAGTTTTATTCATAGAATTGGTAGTGAAATTGGTTTGATGATAATGATGTGCAAAAATATACTATAGAGAGGAAAAAAGGTATCTTTGGAACTGTGGTTTTTATATGGATAGTTACATGATTCTGGAACTTAAAAATTAGCAATAATGTCCAAATTTGGGGGTGTCTGAACTTAGAGCCACTTATTTAGAGAAGGGTTTGGAGAGACTCATGACCATCTAATACTCCTGCTAGAAAGAGCTTGAGTTGCTTTAGTGCTCTGAAGATAAACATTTTTAATGTACTGTTTCATAGGTCATTTAAAAGACCATCTGGCAGCCTCCCCAGTCTTCATGTTGTTAATCAGATGAAAGGCAAATAGAGGTTGAAAAGGACAGACTACCAGGAACACCATTTTTCCAAAGAATACATTTCTAAAATCATGGTGATCTTTGAATATTTTGATGTTATAGGAGAACTCTGGGGATGTACCAGATATATTCATTACTTGCCACCTCTATGAGCTCCAAAGCTAAACTAGATGAGCTCTAAGTTTCCTTCCAGTTTTAAATCCTATGAAGGGACATTGGAGATCAAGTCCCGTGGTTCTCAGTAAATGGTTCAAGGACCTTTGGGTGTCCCTGAGATCCTTTCAGGGGGTCCTCAAGGCCAAAACTATTTTCATTATAATACTAAGACATCTTAATTTCTAATATGGTAAATATCAATAGATGTAACTCATTTAAATAAAAACTCTTTGGGGGAAGGGTCCTCAATAATTTTTAAGAGTTTAAGCCAAAAAGTTAGAGAACCATTGATCTAGTTCAACCCATACTACAATAGGCCTGTTTCTTATAACATCACTGACACATGGCATCTATCCTCTATTGGATGATCTTCACCAATGGGAGCTCCCAACCACTAATGATAGCACATTACACTTTTGGACAACTATAACTGCTTGGAAGGTTTCCCAAATATCTGCCTCTTCATAATTTTGTCCCATTGCTTCTTGTAGCTCCATGAAAAATAAAGTCTCATCCCTCTTCCATGTGATAATTTTTTTTATTTTATTCTGAATTTAAGAACTAAAACAAGCATTTCCATAACATAGTAGGATAGAAAAAAAAGATGATTACACATGAAACTGCAAATCTATTATGAACTTGCTATTCCTTTAAAATATATATTAAAGTTATCATGTAACTTTCTATTTTTTCTTCCCCCTTTAGAGATGACTAACACACACACACACACACACACACACACATGCAAGTCATTATATATACTTCTATTTCAGTTCTTTCTCTGCATACAGATGGTGTCTTCTTTACTTTGAGGCAGTATACTCTCTATCCTTCAGGGTAAATGTCCTTTGTCAGCCCAATGAAGCAGAATGTAAATAAGTGCCTAGCCAGGCACTTGGGAATAAAAAGCAAAAATAAGGCCTTGGTCTCAAGAAGCTTACGTTCTTGAGGGGAATGTAATATATAAACTGATAAGCATATGCATGACTAAAGAAAGTAGGAGGGAGTGCTAACTAGAAGAATCAAAAGAGGCTTTCTATAGGAAGTGACTCATAAGCTGTACTGTGTAGGAAGCCAAGAGTTGCAAGAGGCTGAGATGAGGATGGAGTGCATCAGCTTCAGGCATAACCAAAGGTGTGGAGATGGGCAATTGAGTGTTGAGAAAACATTAAGTAAGCTAGTTTGGTGAAGTAGAATGTATGGAGAAGTATATAAGTAATAAACCCAGAAAGGTGGACTAGAGCTATGCTATATGGGACTAAAAATGACAAGAGGGAGTCGCTAAAGTTTCTTGAGCAGGATAATGATATGTTTAGATTTATGCTCTAAGAATATTACTTTGTCAACTGTATTGAGGGTGGATTGGAGTGGGAGGAGACTAGAAGCAAGGATTCTAATTAGGAGGCTGTTAAAAAGGTCAGCTTGAGAGGTAATTCCATCTTGATCTAAAGTGCTGGCCATGTGAATAGAATAGAGAGAAAGAGATGTATGGGAGATGTGTTACAGAGTGAGGACAGATAAGACTTGGCAACTGTTTGAACAGGGGAGGATGAGAGCAAGTCAAAAGTTAAGAATGATTTCAAGATTTTGAATCTGTGTGAAGATGGCTGAGCCTTCAACAAAATAAAGACGTTTGGAAGACAGTTGGGTTTAGGGAGAAGATAAAGCTTTTGGTGGTTGGCACATAGATTTAGAGCTAGAAACGAACTCAAGATTTCATCTAATCCAGCCTTGTCATTTTACAGATTAAACAAAAAACACTGAGGCCTAGAGAGGTTAAGTGCCTTGCCTAAGATCACACAGAGAATGAGTGGCAGAACCAGGATTCTAATCTGAGTTAGAAAAACTTATGGCACAGTTAGGTGGCAATGGCGAATAAGCAGATGGTGGTGTGAGACTGGAGCTTAGAAGTAAAATTGGGGCTAGCTGTATGGATCAGGGAATAATCTGTATAGAAATTAAAACTGAATCTGTGGGAACTGATCTCCAAGTGAGATCACTGAGAGAATGGGAATGTTAAGAAAGAAAAGAAGAGGACCCCAGACAGAATCTTCTGGGACACTTTTGTTTAGGGGATGAGACATACATAGATAATGAGCCAGCAAAAGGTGCTGGAAAGTAGCAGTCAGTCGGATAGCACAGTGCCTGGCATAGTAGGCACTTACCAAATCATTTTTTTTTAATTTGGCTTGACTAGATTGGAGAAAACTCAGGAAAGAGCAGTTTCACAAAATCTCTGGGAGGAGAAAGTATGCAGAAACAAGGGGATGTCAAAGATGTCAGGATTCTCCTGAGATTAAGAAAGATGGAAAACTGAGAAAAGGCCAACAAATTTTGCAATTAAAGAGTAAACCAACCTTTTATTGGCTGGCTTTCAAGTCCCCTCATTGGCCTGAACACACTCCAACTTGTCAATACATCTCCTGTATTATTCCTACCTCTTCACAGCAAGAATATACTTTAAATCAGAATTCGAATGTCAGACCAGAGATTCTTTCATGCTTGTGGTGTTTGGTATTGGGGCATAAGAAGAGTAGGGGAAAATGCTTAGAGTTTGAATTTGTTCTGAGAAAGATTTGCTACAGAATTTGGAGGCAATTAGCCTGCATAATAATACCTTCCTATATTCACAGTTCTCTCTGTTGGAGCCATATTATGTGTCTATGGTAGTGGAGACAACATATATCATAATAATTTAGTGGGCCCCTGATTTGTGGGTTTCTTTAGCCCCCAAAATCACCTCTGCCTTGGGTCCAGTATTTTTAGACAAACATACTCAACATTTCAGTTCAGTGCTTCCTAACAATTGTAGTGTTTTCCATTCCTTAAGATCAAACCCACCATTGTGGATGCTGATGGATTCTCCCAGGTCATAGCCAATCATTTTAGCATTCTGGAAGACTAAACTGAAACGAAGGGACTTATAAACATCCTAGAGCATTGCATTTTCTACCTGTGCAGCAGAATAAATAAACAAGCTTTTCAAATAATGACAGGTACGCATAGAAAATGCCTATCCAATTACATTTCAAACACATTCATAAAACACGGATGGTACCGGCTCTTGGTACTGAGGGGGAAGGACTCAATATTAGATAATTGAGGGTGGGAGAAGACAGAGTAGTCCCATTTGCCTCATTGCAGCAAGCAAATGATTAAACCAACTATAATCATAAGAAGATAGACTCCATAACCTATTTCTTGATAATCAAAAATTTCTTTCTTGTATGCAACTGAAATCTCTACTGCTTTCAAGGGATTATAGAATTTAGAGCTGGATTTTAGACTTTAGAGATCATCTTGTCCGGCCTCTTTTCTTTAAGATAATAATAATTCATTTTAGGGTTGTATTTTTTTGAATTTTCAAAGCACTTTTTACTTTGAGGTAGAAAATACAAGTGTTATTATCACCACTATGCAGACAAAGAAACCCCAGTCCAAAAAGATTAAATTACTTGCCCAAGGTCACTGAGCTATTAGATGTCAGAGCCAGGCCTCAAACTTAGTTTTCTGTCCTGACTTCAGGCCCAAGTTTTAACTTCTAGTCCATCTGACTCAGATGAGAAAAGTGAGTCCCCCTTCCTCAAGGTCACATTGGCAGTGTTCTTGAGGGGAGCTAAAGATGAAGTGGCATAGCTGGGGTGTGAAACCAGGTTTTCTGACTCTAAATTAGTGTTCTTCCTACTATATATGGCATACCATCTGTAACTTAGTAGATAAGACTTAGGGAAGTACGTGAGGCAAAGAGGTTGTGACTTGGCCCTGCTAACATAGTAAATTTCAAAGGCAAGTTTATTTGAATCCAAATCTTCCAGATTTCAAACCTAGTACCAGAAGCACTCTTCACTGCTGTGAGTACACTATCCCAATAATCATAATTGGGAACATATTCAGAAATGCAGGCACTATTCATATGTTCCTTGACGTTGTTTTCTTAATACCTTTCTTTATGTCCAGTTATCACTTGAAGAATATGTTGCTTTACCCCTTTCTAATCCTGTGCCCCTCTACTCAATTGTCAGCTACATGAGTCAACTTATTTTCATTCTGCCTTTTATATTTGAAATATATCAGTGTGTTGCTATGTAAAGTAGGTAGTAAATATTTGTATTTCACTCCTTTAATTATTTCCTATTTATCCTATATATAACTTGCTTTGTATGTGTATGTTCACATATTATCTCCCCCATTAGATGATAAGCTTCTTGAGGGCAGGAAATATCTTTTGCCTTTTTTTGTAACCCTAGCATTTAACACAAGCTTAACTAATGTTTATCAGTTGAATGAATAATTTCCCTCACTGCTCAAAACAAATGTGCTATATACAGTAGGAAGAATGCTAATTTTGAATCATAGAACCTGATTTTGCATCCCACCTATACTACTTTGGCTGTAGTTCCTCTCATAACACTGCTTGTGTGACATCGAACAAGGGCCTAAATCTTGCTAGGATTCTAAGCTAAATCTCTAGCAGTCACGAGTATATAAAAGGCTCTGAATATTTATTCATTAAGTGGTTGGTTGATGGTTGGGTTCCTTTTTATTTCTGTTAACTGAAAGTTCCCAGGAGGGACCAGAAACCACAGCCTAAAATAGCAATGCTTTCTATCATTTAATATTTACTGACCTACACTAATGTGTAGGCATTTCCACTTAGAAGCCAAGCAGAGACAGCATGATGAAGGAGAAATTCTAAGTGTGGGAATCAAGAGATACAGATTATTGTCTTGGCTTTCCTATGATTAGGTAAGAGGCATTTAGCTATACTTTCTTATCCTCAGTTTCCTCATCTGTAAAAGAACTGCCAAAGTCTCTTCTGATGCCATCTTGCTAGGACATGAAAAAGTGAACCTGGGTTCTCAAAGGCTATGTCAATGAAGTACAAAGTTGGGGAAGTTATACCAAACTAGTGAGGTTTTAAGTCCAAGACTAGCCATGGACTCCATCCGTCATCTTGGGACCAGTCGAGCTAAGTTTGGAAAGAATTATCAACATATTGACAGCAAGGTGACAGAAATTCAAGACAGAGGAACTCTCAAGAATCATCTCTTAAGTCATCAGGTTCTCATCAGCATTGTTGGAAGGAATGCTCCAATCGTATAGATCACAGATCCTTGGAGTAGTATAGTAAGGGACTAGATGATCCCCAAAGATCTCCCCCTCTTCCTCCAGGCTGAGATGATCCAACTCTCTGAAAGTACCTAGAATGGAATAGTTATTAAGTGCCTACTATGTGCTGGGACACTGTGCTAATTGCTTTACTAATATTATCCCATTTGGCCCTCACAACAACCCCAGAAAATAGGTGCTCTTGTTATCCCTTTTTTGCAGATGAGGAAACTGAGGCAAAGGTTAAATGACTTGCCCATGGTCACATAGTTAGCAAATGTCTGAGATCTGATTTGAACCCAGGTCTTCCGGACCCCAGGCTCAGTGATCTGTCCATTGTAACACCTAGCTACGTAAGGGACCTCAAAATAATGAATGTTAACTTTTATGTAATACAAGTTTTTAATACTTAGCAACATAGGACGTAAATTGGTATCCTTTTCTGCCAATACCAATACATTCATTTTAAGTGTTGCCACATAGTGGCAAGCACTTATCATGGAGTCAGAAAAGAAAGTGGGTTGGAATCCTGCCTTAAACATTTAATGTGACTCTGGGAAAATCATGCATCCTCTCTGAGCTTGTCAGACTGATGTCTAAGATTTCTCCCAGCTCCAGATCCAGTAGGCTTATGGTATAAATGAGGTAATATATATTGGGAAACAGGAAATAATGTAACTGCTTGTGCTGTTTCCTTTGTCTTCTCCTCTGTGCCCATCTGCCCATTTCCTACTCTTTAGGGTCCAGCTGAAATTTTATTCTCGCAGAATTACAACATTTCAGAGTTGGGAGGGACTTCAACCACCATTTAGTTCAAACCATTTGAGGTCAATACTTCTTCAGTGTTTAAAAAAAAATGAAATTGTATTGCTATGGGTATTTCCTCCACCATTGTAGATCACAACCCACTCCTTCCTTAGTGAATAGCCTTTAAGGAGTTGCCATGTTCAAAACAAACAAACAAAAACTAGCTGTGAAACCTTGAACAAGTCATTTAAGATCTAATTGTCTCGGTTTCCTCAATTGTAAAATAGGGACAATAATAGCATCTACCTCCCAAGGTTGTTATGAAGACCAAATTATATAATACTTATGAAGCATTCAGCACAGTGCTTGGTACATAGTCAATGTTACATAAATGCTAGCTATTATATATTAATGGGCAGCTAGGTGGCACAGTAGATAGAGTCAGGAAGACTCAGCTTCCTGAGTTCACATCTGGCCTCAGAGACTTCCTAGCTGTATGATCCTGGACAAGTCACTTAACCTGATTTACCTCAGTTTCCTCATCTGTGAAATGAACTAGAGAAGGAAATGGCAAACCACTCCAGTATTTTTGCCAAGAAAACCCCAATTCGGGCCCCGAAGAGTCAGACATAACTGAAACAAATGAACGACAATAACAATTATTATCTATATATCTATATTATTATCTATATACAATAATAATTATTATTATAATCCTATGAGTGCCAATTTTTCCATAGAACCTCTTTGGCCTTTAATTAGTCTCCTTTCATTTCAACACTAAAGTTAGCTATTTTATGCACAAAAAATCTGGGGACAGTGATAGCTTTTTCCAGCTGTGCCAGAGTTTGGCACATGGCCACCAGAGATGTTTGTCATTAACACTGGCTCTCACTGACCTCTCCCAGATTTCTTAAGAGAGCGTCTTCTTTCATCCAAGCTCCATAGATTACATTAGCAACACATCATTTGGGAAAGAGGAAACCAACCTGAATATTAAATGTTGAATAATTATTATGTACTTTAGAAATTTAAGGCCCTATTACTCAGTTATCATTTCCCCCAAGTGTACAAATTCATGGGGAGTAGGGGAGGTCCTTACCTATGATTTCATCATTGTGGAAACTCCCTCCAGTGAAACAAATCAGCAACTGGCCTTTAGTTTTAGTGTGGAAGAGTTCCTGGGGCCAGGAACTTTATCAAGAGATTAAATGATTCTTGAGTGACATCACACTGCTTGTGTTTCAGAGGTAGATCTTTAATCCTGGTCTTCCTGAGTCAAAGGCCATCCCTCTGTCATATATGCTTTTCTGCCTCTCACATTTTCAACATCAGACAGTCATTAAGCATTTGTTAAGTGATTTCTATCCTTTCTTTTTGAGGCATCATGGTGCAGTGGGAGGTATTGACTTTAGAGTCAAAAAATGAGCTCAAATCCTCCTGAAACTTACTACACGTGTGACTTTGGGTAAGTCATTACCTTTATGGGCCTCAGTTTCCTTATCTTTAAAATAAGGATATTGGATTAGATGCACTCTAAAGCCCCCTCCAGCTTTAAATCTATGATCCCATTTTAAGGTAAGACTTTTTACAATACTCGCAGTGTGCCTTATCAACACTAGAGGGTGTGAGTTCCCATAATCTGCTCTGCCAGACAACTGCAGTCAGAATTGTTTATCATATTGAGCATAAACAAAGAATAGAAGAAAAGTAGAACAGAGAAAGCTGTAAACAGCCACAGAAGTAAACATGAGCTTTCCCAGGAAGGGAGGGTGTGAAAAATGTCACCCACAGAGACACTTTGAATGATAAAATGTTAAGACACCGTCATCCCACTGCCTCCCTTGGTCTTACCAGGAATGTTGTTGAAAGAAACTTATTTCCTTTTCTACACTATACGTGTCAATTCTGCAGCTCTCTGCTATTAACACTGCCACTTAGCAACTGGAACAAACTGGGATGCTGGTGAGTAAGGGCATCAGGCAGCCAGCAATAGCCCCATGCAGAAGGCAAGTAGTTCAGCATGTCCTCCTAATGCCTTTATTACAAAGAGAGCATGATAAGAGAGAGCAACGTGAAGTCTCCACAAGCAGCAGGAGCACTGAGCTAGAAACAGTGTATAATATGAATCCTCCTTCCTCATGGTTAATATTCTCTCCAATAAAGCCATCTTGGCTTCTGAAAATGAAAGCAGGGGTGGGGAGAAAGCCAGTTACGGTTCCTATCTTTCTTTTTCCCCCTTGCCTTTCCATATTTCCCTCCCCCTCCCCAACACATACATAGCCTTATAGACCCTTGATGACTTTCTATGAAAAAAAAAGTAGGGATGAATAAAATTAACTATGAAGACAGGTTGTTTTTATTTTGTTTATAATAAGTTTGGACGACAGTCATTTTTTCTGCTTCAGCATGACCAAATACAGTAAGAATTCAAAATGAAAACTTAAATGCGTATGAATAAGATCTTGCAGCTGGAGCAATCTATTATAACATTTAACATTGGCAAATGATAAACTAGAAAAGAGCCTCTTGTGTATTCAATGTCCCCATTATCTCCTTTTTCTTCTCTGAAGGGCTGAAGAAATCTTCCCTGTTAGCCAAGGCTCCTTAGTGCTTCAGCTTAATTTTCATCGCATAATTTTAAATACAGATCATGTCTACAGTGCGGCAATTAATGGATAGCCTAAAGACTTATTATTTCAAACTAATTGATATGTAGGAAAAGTTTAAATAACATACTCTGGATAGGAAATTTTTTAAGTGACTCCTGATGTAGTGAATTCAGAATCTTATCCTCATTCTCTCTGTGTCAGATAAACTAATAGGGTAATTTATTGTTTAATTGCAGTGATTGGTTGTAGATTTGGCTATCTCAAAGATTCATTTTCTGAGCATGTGTCAAAAAATCAGGCATTCCAGAGGTGTTGAGAGATTTGAGAGATTTTTTTTTATTTTGTTTTGTTTTATGTTGTTTTTGAGGAGAGGAGAGTTATGACAAGAATCGGCAGTTCTTTCAGAGTTTGGATATTTCCTTAAAATGTGGCAGTTATACTGCATTTCTTCTTAAGCAACCAGAAATATAAAATGATGTAAGCCCTTGTGGCTGAACACCACTGCTGAAGCATCCTTGGAGAGAAAGCCTATGAAATCTGAGCATGCATTTGAGAGTGAATTATTCCAAATGATCAGCACTTCTTGGCCTCAGACCCTCTCAGGACTGTCTGCATTACTTGCAGAGAATCCATCCTAAAGCCCATTTCATATTCCAGAGAGCCTCTGTAGGATCCAGAAGATCAAGCAGAGTAAAAATGAAAGGGAAGGAAATTTTAAAAAATAAAGGAAAGCCAATTTGTAATTTTAAAAAAAAATGATTTGGGTCTGTGGGTCTTAGTGGCTTTGATCAGTTTTTTTTTTCTTTCAGAATTAATAATTTGTAATGAAATGTGAAATTTAAGTCAAGCATAAACCAAAGAGGAAAACTTCCTTTAAAACATACTTTTCATCTGTGTAAAACTTATTTCAAAGAAGCTAAGGAAAATTATTTGCATGAACTTAGTTTAGTGACACTTTCTAGGCCTCAATTTCTTCACTGATAAAGTGATGGGATTAGACAGTTGTGATCACTTAGGTTCCTGCTTGCCCATGATTCTGTGTATTAGCAGTATAAATGTATATTTCGTCATTCTGAATGGAAATAAGAATGAAGGCTGCAAAAGTATTAAACGCATCAGTTTTTACTTGTTTTAGAAAAAAAAAACCTGAACAGATAATATTTATTTTTCTAAGAACTGTTTAGTAAGTAGTCTACCAGAATTGCCACAAGTTTCCTCTCTGAAAGAGAAAACACAAGCTATTTCTCTTACTCTTCATTGTATATGGTCAGATTCCTCCTGCGAGGATAACTGGTCCAATCTCATTGACAAACGTAGGTGCTTGCCATGTCTTCAGCAATATTATCTAGTTCATCCACAGAGCTTTTAAATCACTAAATGCTTATTTGACAAGTTCAGAATCATGGCGAGAGGAGATCATCTTCAGAGTGCTGCCTTTTGCATTTTCATTTCTATTTTTTTGTTTTCTATTACTCAATCAACAAGCATTTATTAAGCACAATTCACATCTCAGTGGAAAGAATGAAACAATCTCTGCCCCTGGGAGCTTATATTCCATTTCCAGAGACTACATGCATCCAGAGACTAAAACATCTAAATATACACAGAATCAATTTAAGGTGATTTAAAACAAGGAGGGCACTAACAGCTGGTGAAAATCAATAAAGGCTCTTCTAGAAGTTGGACCAGAGCTGTGTCTTTATAGCAGAGAAGTAGTATATGAGGCAGAGCTGAGGAGAGAATGCACTCCAGGCATGGAGGAGAGTCACTGTAGTGATAGGAGATAGAGTGTCATATGTGAAGTATAGAAAGAACAGTTTGACAGCATTCCAGAGTGTAAGAAGGAAAGTAATGTATAATAAGGTGAGGCTAAAAAGATAATTTGGGATGTAAATGGATTCAAAAGTCAAACAGAGAAACTATTATTTGATCCTAGATGCATTAGAGAACTTAGAGGTTGGTTTTGTTTTGTTTTTTTGTAAGTAGGGGAGAGACACGGTCAGTTATGCACTTAAGAAAAATTCTTCATCATCATCATGATTTTTGTTATACCAAGCATTTATATAACCTTTTTAAAATTTTATCTCATCTAATCCTCCCAAAAGCCTTACATGAGGCAGGTGCTATTATTATCCCCATTTTACAGATGATAAAACTGAGACTGATAGAGGTTAAATGATTTGTCCACAGTCACATATATAGTAAGTGATTGAGACAAGATTTGAATTTAGGTCTTCCTGACTCCAAGTCCACTACTCTACCCACAACATCACCTAGCTGCCTCTGAAAAGTCACTTTGGCAACTTTATTGAGGATGAATTGGAGTGCTGAAAGGAGAACATTTGGTATCTAATTGTAATCATCTGGTCAGGAGTTGAAGAGCTCCTGAACTAAAGTGTATGAGTAGAAATAAAGTGTCAGATGAAAGAAGTCTTGTGGATATAGAATCAGCAACTGATTATATACATGGGGAGAGAAAGTAGCAAAGATGACACCAAGGTCAGGAACCTGGGAGATAAGAGGAGCAATGCCTCTGACAGAAATAGGGAAGCTTAGAAAAGGAGTGGGTTTGGGAAGAAAGATAATGGGTCCTATTTTGGATCATGTTGAGTTTAAGATGTTTTGGGAACACCTATTTTGAAGTTTCCAGTGGGCAGTTGGTGATGTGAGTTTGAAGCTCCTGGGAGAGGCAATGCCTGGGTATATGGGTCTGGGAATGATCTGCATTGAGATGATAATTAAACCCATGGGAACAGATGAAGTCACTAAGAGAGAGGTTGTAGAGAAAGAAGAGGAGCAGGCCCAGTTTAGTAACTCTGCTCTGTCTTGTAGATTTGCTCTTCTTTGCCAGATGAGAGAGACTGAGGCAAGAATTGAGACATTCTGGGTCAATGTTGAACTTCCTCTGACAGAAAAATCATGCCAATCTCAGGTAGTGCTTATCTCTCTCCCCCTTTCTTTTTTCTGTCCAAGAAGCCAGATGTTAAACCCAAAAATCTATTGTTCTTTCAAGTTACAGATATATTTCTTTTCATTTAATCCAGATGATGGCTTGATAAAGTCTGATCAATTGTAACAGTTTCACACATAATCTATATATATGCTTTATTGTTTTATACACATAGAAGGGAATCCAGAGAAAGGGAACTATGATATCCAGGTTTTGTAGATGAAAGTGAAAGAGATAGAAGCTTAGAATCTGTCTAAATCTTGTGACCTAGTCTTGTCTGAGAGATCACATTTTAATATTTTCATGTTTTAATAAACTCCCCAAATGAGATAATAAACTTTGTGAACTCCAGTCTCCAGATTGGAGCTCCAGAACACAGCTGAGTTAAAACTATGACTAGAGGAAAAACACTTGCTAATCAGCCTGGTCTTCAGGTGGGTTCACTTATTTTTCTGTGACAGCTTCTGTGCTCCTGAGTGAGGGCTGGATGGAGTTTTTGCCTAGGCAAACATCATGTCCCCAGGGCTGGCTAAAGGAAGAAAATGGCAAATTGTGGCTTCCCTCACAAAAGATGGGGGCTAAGATCTAAGAGGGAGTAGCTAGTTTTCTACTAATTTAAATACAGTACTTCCAAACCCACACCCTATTGAACAAGTAAAAGATAAGTCCCATAGTAGACATGTTTTAATTTTTATTTTCATGGGATCATATATTTAGAGTTTGAAGGGATGAATTCATCTCATCTGCTTCAACCTCTTCATCTTATATATGAGGAAACAGGCAAATAGAAATTAAAGTGACTTGCCCAACCTTCTCTTTCCACTACAATATGTCATCCTTCTTCTTACATATCTGTCTAGATAGAAGGTTGTATACTGAGCCTATTCTGTGCAAAGCACTAGGGATAAAAAGACAAAAAAGGAATTGTTCCTGTCATCAAGAAGGTTACATCATGCCTCTAGGTTACAGTATGGTTAGAGCCAAACTAGTGAGGACCTTAAATTCCCTTTATCCAGGGTTTACCCAATTTCAGTAGGAATAGATTTTTGAGTAGGAGGAAAGATAAAAGAGAAATTAGATTGCTGGGTAATATAGTCAATTCTGGATTGGAAAAAAGAGGTACTAGAGATGGGGAAAAGGCTGTTAGAATCCAGACAATGAGGGCTTGAACTAGGCTGATTTTAGTGGTAATGGAAAGGGGAAGATTGACATGAGAGACATTGTGGAAAAACAGAGTGTGGGGTTGAGGAAGGACCTTGTCACAGTTCTGATTGTGAATTAGGTATATGTTATCTTATGAAGAGAAAAAAGAAAAATTAGGAGAGAAACAAATTCAGGGAAGAAGACGAGTTTGAGTTATAGGTTCAACATTCAAGTAGAGATGTCTACCCAGTAGTTCAACTGAAATTCCAGAAAATATCTCAGAGTAGAGGTCAGGGCTAGATTCTTAAGAAACTGGTCATTTATGTGATGCCAAAAAGTATCCCTAAATCAGTTGATTCCATTTTTACAAAGCATTCCAACTAATGTTTTAACAGAATATTTATTGATTGTTTCAACACCATAAAACCAGATGAGTTGGAGAAATGTAAACCCTCAGAACACTTGGGTTTTTCTTGCTTTTACTCCCCGTGTAAATATTTTTATCTCTGTGCCTATTTAGCCTTATACTGTATGTATTGAAAGAAAAGGGAAAAAAAGAGGTGGCCTCTAACTTTAGGTTTTGTTCTTGTGGTTAGGCATAGTTGGATAATGACAGCAAAATCATTAATTCTGTTTATACTTTAGTTCCAAAGACTAAATGTTAAATTCATGATTTATGCCTATATCAGAGACCTTTCTACATGAAAGTAGTGTCTGTTTGACTCCCCGGTGTGAAATGCAAGCTTTGTGAAATGCAAATTTGGTGTAATATATTAATTATTACTAATAACCAATGATCTAGGCACCGTGTTTTCAGTAAAGAACATGCAATCCGTTTGCTTGTTTGAAAGTAAACAAAAGATAATTCATTAAGGTATTAACTGACTTTTTTTTTTTCCTGAAGGGGTACCCTTTGAATGAAACGTGTTCTTTGGACACATCTGGAGGAACAGGTTATATCATTAACATTTGATTGCTTGGAAGGAAGTAAGAAAAAATTCGACTGAGTAGGGTTAAAAAAAAATCTTACCAACTCATAAATCTTGAGTGATGTGTTAAAAAAAGAATAATCTTCCCCATAAAAATAGTAAGATCATATTCATGGTTGTTGATGTAATACAATGATTCTCTCTTCTTATATAAGATATTTAATTTGTGCTGTTTTGGCTCAGTGTAATGCTTCAGAAAAGGAAAATGCATTCATTGTATCATCATATTATTTAATCTTTTTAAATGGTCAGCACAACTTTCTGCAGGAACTTTAGCTTAGTATTTTATGTAAAAAAAACCTAGATTTAATTGGAGTTCCATATTAGCCCTCTGTTCAGCATGCTGTAATATGCTAAGAGAGAAATATATACCTTTAGTATTCTTGACATTCTGTAGTCACAGAGAGAAAAGCTCTGCATATTCCTTAGAAGGTTGGTTTCTTTTTTCACCTGGGAATAACTTCATAGATTTTTGGGATCCTGGGAGCAAGGTAAATGACAACAGGAACTAAAGTATTATGTTCAGTGCCGCCATATTTGCACTGCCATTTGGACAAAAGCATTCCTGGATTGAAATGGATTCAACGAGTGTGTTTACATTGTTTTATTCTTTAATAACCTCCTTTTTGCTAAGTTCTTTGGTCCCTTAGACTAGAAATTTATAGCATCTAAGAACAAAACCTAAGTATGGAAGGTCAAAGAAATGATTTTTTTTGAGTCCCAGATGCAAGTAAATAGCAGTACACTGGAAATCTGGTTATAACCTCAGGGATTCATTAAGGTGAAATATTCTAGGTGTGCAAATCACCCACGGAGTTGTCCGATCAACTGATCAATTTGGCCAGGATAGCTGAACATATTGCCTTTCTAATCTCAGCACAATACCTTGAAAATATTAGGTTCATAATGCTTATATATATTCCTCTTTTCACACAGCCCGTTTATAAGACATAACAAATTCTTCACCCTTCTTCCTTCTTTCAATTCAAGTATTTTTTTTTAGAAATCTGATTATTAATTTATAGAATAAAACAAGCATGTCCACTACCTAGCATAAGTAAAAAAAATGGTTGCACGTGAAATTGCAAATCTATTATGTACAACCTGATATTTCTTTTAAATAGATAGTAAAGTTATCATGTAAATTTATTTTTTCCTTTTTTTCTTCCCTCTTCCCTACCCCATATTGGCTACCATTAGACACAAATAGGTAAATATTTGTAAAATTACTGTATACATACTTCTGTTTATCAGTTCTTCCTCTGGATGCAGATATCTTCTTTCTTCATATGCCCTTTATTCTTAATTTGTTTATTTATAATAGCCAAATGACTTAGGCATTCAAAGTCATTCTAAAAACAACATTGCTGTTACTGTATATAATATTCTCTTGGTTCTGTTCATTTCACTCTTTAACGTTTCATGTTAGTCTTTCCATGCCTTTCTAAGGTCATTGAGCTCATCATTTCTTATAGCATAGTAGTATTCTATTACAATCATATACCATAACTTGTTTAGCCATTCCCCAATTAATAGGAGAATGGCTGTAATTTCCAGTTCTTTGCCACCACAAAAAGAGCTGCTATAAATATTTGCCACCAGAAAGAGCTCTGCTATAAACATCCCATTCACAGTCAAAATTATAATTATTATTTGTGAATTTTCTTCTATCTTATTTTTACTCACCATTTTCTTTCTCAGCCTTTCTTTTTACTCTATCCCTGTTACCTTATCTTCTCCTTCCACCCTCCCACTTCCCATCTCACACACCCCACCAGAAGTCCCTCCCCTACACTGTGCCCCAGTTTTCTTACCTCTCTATATGTTGAGAAGACTTCTACACACTTTCAGAGGTACACGTTGTTTCCTCTTCAACCCAGATGAGAGTAAGGTTCCAACATTACCAGCCTTCCCCCACCACCTGCTTCCTCAGTATTAGTTCTTCCTTTCAAGCCTAATTTTTATAATATAGTTGTTCCCTTTTATCTTTGCCTACACAACTCAGCCCCAACATTTATTTTGAACTACCTTAGTAATTATGACAGTTTTAAGAATACTGATAACATTTTCATATATGCAATAAGTAAACAGTTTGACCTTAATGAGTGCCTCATGATTAATCTTTAAAGTTGTCCTTATATTTCTTCTGGATCTTTTATATCAAATTTTCATTTGAGCTCTGGTCTTTTTGTTACAAATACCTGAAACTTTTTCAGTTTCTCAAATGTCCATTTTTTTTTCCCATTCAGCATTATACTCAATTTTGCTGGGTAAGTTATTCTTTCTCAAATATTTATAGGTATTTTTCTTTACAAGTATTCTTTCACCCTCTCTTCTCTTTCCTGTCTTGAAACCCCTAAAACAAAATCCATTCAGCTTCAGAATTTCTGGTTTTTCTTTTTCAACTCCCTCAATAAACTTTGAAAACATTAAGGTTATAAAGGGACAATTCGTTCTTCTTCCTCTATTAGAATGTTAGCAAAATATCCTATAATTCCTTCCAATTGCTCAATAAATTTACTTTCCTAATTTTCTCTGGACTTTGGTATTTGTGTTTCTAAGTTCCTACATTTTTCTGGTCTTTTCATGAGAAATACTTGAAAGTTCTCTCTTCTATTAATATTCCACTTTTCTCACCTGTAGGATTATACTCAACATTTCAGGGTATGTTTGTTGTAAGCCTCTATCTTTGACCTTTTAGAATATTGTAATCCAAGATGCCCTCTAGTTCTTGGTAGAAGCTGCCAGGTTGTAAGTGATCCTGATTTTAGTTCTTTGGTACTTGAACTGCTTCTATCTGGATGACTGCAGTACTTTTTCTTTAACATGAGAGCTCTATATTTGGCTATGGGATTTTTCATTTTGGAGTTCCTTTTGGGAGATGATCAAAGGATTCTTTCTAGCTTTACTTTCCCCTCCATTTCTAATATATCTGGTCATTTTTTAAATTATTTCTTGAAATATATTGTCCAGGCTTTTTTTAAAAATCATGGTTTACAGGGAGCCCAATGATTTTTAAACTATCTATTGTCCTATTTTCCAGGCTAGTTGTTTTCCATACCATATTTATTACTTTTTTTGTTTTCACTCTTTTCATTTTATTTTAACATTTCTTATCTCATCAATCGTTGTTGGTATAGTACACAGAACACAACAAATAAGTGTCAAAAAGATTTGAGTTCAAATCCTGGCTCAGATACTTATTTAGCTTCATGACTCTGGTAAAGTCATTTAACTTCTCCAAGTCTCAGTTTCCTCATTTGTAAAAATGAAAATAACAATAGCATTTACTTCACAGAATTGTTGTGTGGCTCCAATGAGTTAACAAATGTAAAGTGCTTTGCCAACATTAAAGTAACACATAAATGCTTGATATTATTGTAGTGGTTTTCAAGGTTTCCATTTTTTAGGTAAGTTTTCCCACTTTCTTTTCTAAGCTACTTATTCTCTCACCAATTCTTTCCTCCAGAGCTTTTAATTTTTAATCTGTTTCCTTTTTTCTTCATAGTCATGTATCCCTCATAGAAAATCCATTTTGCCCTTAGAGTCTCTGCTTACAGTTCTTATGGAGTTAGATTAACAATCATTTTAAATACTGGATATTGTTTCCTTTGATTTACTCATCTCTCTAGCTTTAGTTCCTGGATCAGAGCTTTGTGACAGGGACAAGCACCACTTCCTGTTGCCTTCTTGCATGGAGTGGTCATCACTGCTTAGTCTTACCCTGGGTCTTTGTTCTGACCTCCACCTCCCAACCTTTGGTCCCCCTTGGGTTTCTGAATTTCAGAGCACTGGATTTTCAGTGTCCTCTCTTGTATTTCAGAACAGTGTTAGGGGCCTCTGAGCTCCCAGCCCTAGGCCATGCCTGTCAGAGCGTTGGAACCATCCTCTGGTCCACAGAGTTCTGGTCACTGTCTGAGGCCTGTCCCAGGGGCTCCAAAAGTTCCCACTATGGGCCTTTTTCATTACCCTCGAGCTTTCTCAGGGAAGCTTTCACTCTTTCTGGTTCCCAATACAGAGCCTTACAGGCTACACATGGTTTTATCTCTCTTCTCCCTAGAGCTCATTTTCTTAAAGAAAGCCCCCTTTCCTATTGCTCTCAGGCTTCCGGCTGATTTTTTGTGTAATTCCAGAGTAGAAAATGTCACTGCCTTTTACCATTTTATGTCTTGATCATTATTCAGTCTGTTATGAACTTAATAGTTTTGCTGGAGTGTGAGAGAGGAAGGTGGGGACCCCACCTTCTGATCAGGCAGCCCTCTTGGCAGGAATTCATATGTGTTCTTTATATATCAGTACTAGCATCTCAAGGAATAAGAAAGAACAGGGTTGGGCTGCAGTTAACCTATTTACATCTCATTGTTAGGTTGATTAGAATTCCCTGAAAATATTTTATTTTTCCGTGAATTACACATGAGCACATAAGCCTTTCTTTCTTTATGTAATCACAGTGTTTAGAAGAGGAAAATGCCTTAGAGATCACTGAGACGTTTTGGAGGTGAAGAAACTGAAATAAATGGGTTCCCCAAGGTCAGAGGGAGATTACAATCCAAGGTCTCTGAGCTTGTTCACTAGAGGCACTGTCTAAAGGCACTCACTATACCTCTGCCTTTGCTCTTTGGAGAGAATGCTAGGATAGATGTTGCTTAACCTTTTTTTTTAATGTCATGGATCCCATTGGCAGTTTGGTGAAGATTATGGACTTGTTCTCAGAATAATATTTTTAAATATGTAAAATAAAATATAGATTATTGCAAAAGAAAACAATTATACTAAGGCAGTTATTAAAAAAAATTAAAAACAAGTTCATAGACGTTAGGTTAATAAAACAGGCCTTTCTCTTACTAGATTTTATATACAAGAGAAAGTTGGTGGATGATTTATGTGATGATTTTGTGATATTAATTTTATCTACATTGGCCTTGCTTAACTTTATGCTAACAAAGTTTTAAAAAAAGGATGATTTAAAAACAGTTTTTGAACAGTTTTGAACTTATATCCATTCAAATCATTATGTGAGCCACTTCATTATCTTCCCATGCGCCTTCTCTTATCTCTTAATCCAGGGATACTGGTGGAAGAAAAGGATTTTTTTTCTTTTTACTTCTCAGAATTTCTGCCCTCTTGTGAAATGAAAGCCGTGACTGCTTTAAATTAATAAAGCTCTCAGGCACCATAGCATCAGCTCATTCTCTCTGCAGCTATATAATACTCAAGAGTTGTAGTTAGACTTATACTCTAATTGCGTTTCAAATTTTGAAGGACTAGAAAACCCCTGAGCAACTTAAGATGAATCAGAAATAGCAAGCTATGTTAGCAATCACTAAATATGCATTTATGTATTAGTTTTCAGACTATGCTGAATTTCACCTGCAGTCATTCACCAAGGATTATTAAACACACACACACACACACACACACACACACACACACACACCCCTTATCCAAAATAACTGGATTCAGGTTGACTATCAAATCCAAAATTATCTTAAGTTGACTTTCCATTTTTTTCTTTTTTTTTTCATTCTTTTGATTTTGTTTTAATATTTCTTGTCTCGTTGAGTCAATGTTGGTACAGTAGACAGCCCACAAGATTCAGGGTCAGGAAGATTTGAGTTCAAATTCTGCCTCAGATTTGAATGCCATTCATAAAAGGCCTGAAGGTCAATAAAATCACATTCCCTAGAAACCCCAGTTGCAGGATATCAGTGGAATTAGTAGAACTGGTCTGAGAAAAGCTGTTTCTAGTTATCGTAGAATCAAATTTGATATTGGAAACAGCAACTCCTTTATTTATCTCAATGGTAGCATGAGATAATGAAAAAGATATTTCATTCTTTTTATTTGTATCCTCAGCACCTGTCAGAGTGCTTGGCAAGTGGTAGAAACCCAATAAATATCTGTTGATTGAATGAGGACAGAGATCTAATAGGACTTCTTAAATTAAATCACCTGCCTATTCCATCAGGAAACACTGAAACGGAATCACTTATATTATGTTGAACCATCATAAATCTTCTTGACTTTTGTCTTGCCACTGAACTTCAATGATTCTGGAAGAGAAAGAGAGCCTGACAGCTTTGTGCAACTCTGCCTCACCTAATTCCAATTCATGCACAAGTCAAGACATCACCCATAACGTCATTGGTCCTCTTCAAAAATGAAGGACGAACAGCAATATAAAAAGATTTCTACAAAAAAATACCTTCTGGTGACTAATATTCATTATCCCTCCCCCAAATCACACAAACTCAAATTGCAACTTCTTTTCTTTTACTGTATACATGAAAAAAGTGAAAAAATAGGAAGATTCACCATATTCTGCAGTAAGCCACTTCCAGAGTCACATCCCATATCCTACCTGATTTCAGTGTGCAAATTCCAATATGGGAAAACTTCAGGCCTGGGTAAGCTTTCATCACTCCTCTATGTCACAATGAGCTTCTTCACATCTCTATTTCACTTTAAATTGTAGACATGACCATGATAACCAGTCCTCAATAAGTATTTATGAGGTCAAGAGCAGGTGCTTGTCTCCCTCGAAGGGAACTTAAGTAAAAACAACATAGTCAGGATCAAATTATAGATTTCTAATTTGGGATCAGAACAGTTTTAATGGAGGAACATAAACATGATCTTTGGAAATAAATACTCATTAAAATAAGCAACAACATATTTTGCCTATTCTTAAAAAATCTCAGCAAATTATCCTCTGCAACTTCCAGTGCCAAGATGGTTGGAGTGAGAAAGGAACCCTCTGAAGCCCTCCAACAACTCGGAATTGATCTAGGAGCAGGGAAGCAGTTTAGAAGCACAGCAGGAAAGGTCTGTCTCACTAGGGTGAGAGGGGAGCAAGGGCCAAGAGAAGCAACAGCAGCCAGCATCACAGCAGGCTCCAAGCCTGGGGCAGGCCACCAGCAAGGCCCCACCAACCTGGAAGCCGTCAAACCCCTAGGCAAGCAATCTGTGAAACACAGCAAGGCCCCACCTCTGTGACCCCACCACTAGCACAAGCCACCAACCAGGCCTTGACCCCAATGCTGAGAAGCCAACAGCAAGACATAGCCCCTGGGGCCTGCCAGCAGAGAGACTACAACCCAGCAACATGGCCCCACCCCTGAAGCAGACCACTAGCTGAATCCAACACCTAGGGGAGGTTAACTGGGAGGTCCCACCACCCAGAACAAGCCAGGGGGGAAGCCTATCTTCCAGAAAAAGCAAGTAGCCAAGCCCTGAAGCCCAGTGAAAGTCAGCAGTAAGACCTAGAGCCCCAGAACAAAAAGCTTGGGATGGTGTAAGGCCAAAGCACAACTGTCACATAAAAATCCCACCCCATAAAAAAAGGCAGAAAAAAATGAGCAAAAAAAAAAAGAGCTTGACTATAAAAAGTGACCATGGTAATAGGGAGGATCAAGGCATAAACTTAGAAGAGAATAATAGTGTCAAGATGGCTACATGTCAAGCCTCAGAGAAAAGTTGAATTTGGTCTCAGCCCCAAAAAATAATTCCCAGAAGAGCTTAAAAAAGAATTTAAAAAACAAATTAGAGAAGTAGGAGGAAAATTGGGAAAAGAAGTGAGAATAATACAAGAGAGTCATGAAAAAAAAGTCAATAGCATAGGAAACGATATACAAAGATTTACAGAGAAAAATAACTCCCTAAAAAATAGAATTGGCCAAATGGAAAAGGAGGTCCAAAAGCTCACTGAAGAAAATAATTCCTTAAAAATTAGAATTGAACAAGTGA
Organism: Phalanger gymnotis; assembly: GCA_028646595.1. Classification (NCBI taxonomy): domain Eukaryota; kingdom Metazoa; phylum Chordata; class Mammalia; order Diprotodontia; family Phalangeridae; genus Phalanger; species Phalanger gymnotis. The sequence continues at coordinate 210,185,386 of CM053625.1, forward strand.
AAACTAATGACCTATGAGACACCAAGATATGATAAAATAAAATTAAAAAAAATTAAACAGAAGAAAATGTGAAATGTTTCAATGGAAAAACAACTGGTCTGGAAAATAGATCTGAGAGAGATAATATAAGATTGATTGAACTACCTGAAAGCCATGATCAAAAAAAAAAAAACCTGGATATTTTTCAAGAAATTATCAAAGAAAAATGCCCTGATATATTAGAATTAGAGGGCAAAATCACAATTTAAAGAATCCAGCAATAACCACCTGAAAGAGATCCCAAGATGAAAATACCCACAACATCAGAGCCAGATTCCAGAGCTTACAGATCAAGGAAAAAGTATTGCAAACAGCCAAAAAAGAAATTATTCAAATGTTGTGGAGCTACAGTTAGGCTTTCACAAGATTTGGCAGCTTCTACATTAAAGAAAAAGGGTTTAAAATATGACATACTAGAAGGCAAAGGAGTTTGGATTACACTAAGAATAATTTATCCAGCAAAATCAAATATAATCATTCAGAGGGAAAAATGAACACTTAACAAAATAAAAGACTTTAATTCCTAATTAAAAGACCGGAGCTAAATAAAAAATTTGACCCCCAAATACAAGATTCAAGGGAAAAGGTAAAAAAGAAACAAGAAAGAGAAAATGTTAAGAGATTCAATAAACTGTTCATATTTCTATATGGCAAGATAATATTTGTAACTTAACTTTATTACTATATATAGACAGAGGGTGTGGACATTTGGTGAAGTGATACCCAAAAAAAACAAAATACAGGGGTAAGAAAGAAAATTGCACTGGAAGAAGGAAGGAGGGGGAGATTGAATAGGGTAAATTATCACACATAAAAGAGGCACAAAAGAGCTATTATAATGGAGGGGAAGATGGAGGGGGAGTGGCAGGCAAAGCTTAAACCTTATTCTCATCAAAATTGGCTCAAAGAGGGAATAACATACACACTCAGTTGGACATAGAAACCTGTCTTACCTCTTAAGGAAGTAAAAAGGGCTAAGGATAATAGAAAGGGGAGGGAGACTGATAAGACAGAGGGTATGTTGGGGAAGGTGGTGATCAGAAGTAAAAAACTTTTGAGGAGAGAAAGGGTAGAATATAAAAGAGGAATATAAGATAAACACGTGAAAAATAGCATGAAGGGACATTTTTTGAATGTTACACTCATTGAAGTTGGCTCAAAGAGGGAATAACATACACACACAGATGGATATAGAAGTTTATCTTTCCATATAGGGAAGTAGGAGGAGAAGGCAGAAAGAAAAGGGAGGGAAGGTGAATAGAAAGGAGGGGAGATTGAGGGAGGTGGTGATCAGAGGCAAAACACTGGTAAGGAGGGATAGGGTGAAAAGGAGAGAGAAAAAAGAAAACGGGGGAAAATAAGATGGAGGGAAATACACAGTAATTGTAACTGTGAATGTGAATGGGATGAACTCTCATGTAAAATGGAAGCAGATAGCAGAGTGGATTAAAAATCACAATCCTACAATCTGTTGTTTACAAGAAACACATCTGAAGCAGAGAGATACACATGAAGTAAAGGTAAAGGATTGGAACAGAATATATTATGCTTCCGCTGAAGTAAAATAAAGCAGGTATGACAATCTTGATCTCAGACAAAGAAAAAGCAAAAATAGATCTAATTAAAAGAGATAAGGAAGGAAAGAGCTTCTTGATAAAGGTCCTATAGACAATGAAGTCACATCAATACTAAACTTATATTCACCAAGTGGTATAGCATCCAAATTTTTAGAGAAGTTAAGTGAGTTACAGGAAGAAATGGACAGCAAAACTATACTAGTGGGGGACCTCAACCTCCCCATCTCATAACTAAATAAATCTAAACACAAAATAAATAAACAAAATAAAGAAGTCAAGGAGGTCAATCAAATTCTGGAAAAAATTAGATATGATAGATCTTTGGAAAAACTGAATAGAAATAAAAAAAGAATATACCTTTTTCTCAGCAGTACATGGCTCCACACGTGTATTAGAACATAAAAACTTCACAACGAAATGCAATAAAGCAGAAATAGTAAACAAATCCCTTTCAGATCATAATGAAATAAAAATGAGATTCAATAATGAACAATTGAAAGAGATTAAAAATTAATTGGAGATTAAATAATCTACTCCTAAAAAACAAGTGAGTCAAAGAACAAATCATAGAAACCACCAATAATTTCATTTTAAAAATAGCAACAATGAGACAATATACCAAAATTTATGGGATGAAGTGAAAGCAATACTTAGAGCAAAATTTAATCTCTAATTGCTTAAATCAATAAAAATAGAGAAAAAGTAGATCAATGAATTGGGTATGCAACTAAAAAAACTAAAAAAAGAAAAAATTAGACATCAGATTGGAAGTCCTCAAAATCAAAGGAGAGATTAATAAAACTGAAAGTAAGAAAACCATTGAACTAATAAATAAAACTAAGAGGTGCTTTTATGAAAGAAAAAAACAAAATAGATAAACCAGATTAATTTGATTTAAAAAAGGAAAGAAGGAAACCAAATTATTAGTATGAAAAATGAAGGAGGTGAATTCATCACCAAAGAAGAGGAAATTAAGACAATTGTTAGGAGCTATTTTGCCTGATTATGTGCCAATAAATTGTGCCAAACAATCTAAATGAAGTGGATGAATATCTACAAAAATGTAAATTACCCAGATTAACAGCAGAAATAAAATATTTAAATAACTTAGTCTTAGAAAAAGAAATTGGACAAGTCATCAGTGAACTTCTTAAGAAAACCCCAAAACCAGACAGATTCACAGGCAAATTCTACCAAACATTTAAAGAACAATTAATCCCAACATTATATACACTGTTTGGAAAAATAATCAAAGAAGGAGTCCTACCAAATTCCTTTTAAAACACAAATATGGTGCTAATACCCAAACCAGGAAGAGCCAAAACAGAGAAAGAGAATTATAGACAAATTTCCCTAATGAATATTGATGTAAAAAAATTAAATAAAATACTAGCAAAGAAATCACAGCAATATATTGCAAGGATCATACATTATGACCAGGTGGTATTTATACTAGGAATGCAGGACAGGTTCAGTATTAAGAAAACTATCAACATAATTGATCATATCAATAACAAACCAATAGAAATCATATAATTATCTCAGTAGATGCAGAAAAGGCCTTTGACAAAATATAGCAGCCATTCCTATTAAAAACACTGGAAAGCAGAGGAATACATGGAGTTTTCTTTAAAATGATAAGCAGTATCTATCTAAAACCATTAGCAAGCATTATCTGTAATAGAGATAAAATAGAAGCCTTCCCAATCAGGGTGAAGCAAGGATGCCCATCATCACCTATATTATTTAATATTATACTAGAAATGTTAGCTATAGCAATAGGAGTAGAAAAAGAAATTAAAGGAATTAGAATAGGCAATGAGGAAACAAAACTATCACTCTTTGTAGATGATATGATATTATACTTAGAAAATTATAGAGAATCAGTTAAAAAGCTACTTGAAATTACTAACAACTTTAGCAAAGTTGCAGGACACAAAATAAACCCATATGAATCAGCAGCATTTCTGTATATTACCAACAAATTCTAGCAGCAAGAGATTAAAAGAGAAATTCCATTTGAAATAACTGTAGATAATATATAATCCTTGGGCATCTACCTGCCAAGACAAATCCAGGAAGTATATGAACACAGCTATAAAACACTTTTCACACAAAGAAAGTCAGATCTAAACAATTGGAAAAAATATTAATTGCTCATGGGTAGGCTGAGCCAATATAATACAAATGACAATTTTACCTAAATTAATCTATTTATTCAGTGCCATACCAATCAAACTATCAAAAATTGTCTTGTAGAACTAGAAAAAATAATGACAAAATTCATCTAGAAGGACAAAAGCCAAGGATATCAAGGGAATCAATGGGAAAAAAATATGAAAGAAGGTGGTCTAGTCATACCAGATCTCAAACTATATTATGAAGAGGTAAGCATTAAAACAATCTGGTACTGTATAAGAAATAGAATGGTTGATAAGTAGAATAGATTAGGTACAAATTACATTATAGTAAATGACCACAGTAATCTAGTATTTTGGGACAAAGCTTTTGGGACAAAAACTCATTATTTGACAAAAACTGCTGGGAAGACTGGAAAACAGTATGACAAAAACTATGTATAAGCCAACATCTCAGACCACGTACTAAGATAAGGTCAAAATGGGTACATGGTTTACACATAAAGGGTGATACCATAAGCAAATTAAGAGAGCATGGAATAGTTTATCTGTCATATTTATGGATAAAGGAAGAATTTAGGACCAAAGAAGATATAGAGAGTATTACAAAATGTAAAATAGATAATTTTGATTCTATAAAATTAAAAAGTTTTTACACAAACAAAACCAATGCAACTAAAATTATAAGGAAATCAGAAAACTTGGGGAAATTTTTTCAACAAGCATCTCTGACAAAGACCTCATTCTTAAATATATAGAGAACTGAGTCAAATTTATAAAAATGCAAGTCATTTCCCAATTGGTAAGTGGTCAAGGGCAGTTTTAAGACAAAGAAGTCAAAGCTATCTATAGTCAAATAAAATGCTACAAATCACTATTGATCATAGAAAGGCAAATTAAAATAACTCTAAGGTACCACCTCACACCTATCAGAGTGGCTAATAAGACACACACAAAAAGGAAAATATTGGGTGTTGGAAGGGATGTGGGAAAACAGGGATACTAATGTACTGTTCATGGAATTGTGAACTGATTCAACCATTCTGGAGAGCAATTTGGAACTATGCTCCAAGGGCTGTAAAAATGTGTATACCCTTAGATCCAGCAATACTACTGCTAGATCTGTAACCCAAAGACTTCTAAAAAAAAGGGGCAAAGGACCTATATGCACAAAAATGTGTATAGCAGCTCTTTTTGTGGTGGCCAAGAAATGGAAATTAAAGGGATGCCTTTAATTGGGGAATGGCTAAACAAGCTGTGTTTTACAATTGTAATGGAATATTATTATGCTGTAAGAAATGATAAGCAGGATGATTTCAGAAAAACCTGTCAAGACTTACATGAACTGATTCATAGTAAAGTGAACAGAATGAGGAGAATGTTGTACACAGTAACAGCAATATTGTTTGATGAAGTACTATGAATGATTTAACTACTCAATGATCTAAAACAATCCTAGAGGAATAATGAAGAAGAAGAATATCCAGCTCCAGAAAAAGAACTGATATAGATTGAATACAGACTATAACATGCCATTTAAAAACAATTAATTTATTTTCAGTTTTCAACATTCACTTTCTTAAGTTTTAGAATTTCTTGCTCTCCCTTCCCCTTCCCTCCCTAAGATGGCATGCAATCTGATATGGGCTCTACATGTATATTCCTACTAAAACACATTTTCACACTAACCATGTTGCATAGAAGAATTATAATGAATGGGAGAAACCATGAGAAAGAAAATAAAACAAAACAAAACAAAAGAGAAAATAGTCTGCTTTGCTCTGCATTCTGACTCCATGGTTCTTTCTCTGGATGTGAATGGCATTTTACATCATGAGTCCTTTGGAAATGTTTTAGGTCCTTGCATTGCTGAGAAGGGCTAAGTCTATCAAAATCAGTCCTTGCACACTGTGGCTGTTACTGTGTACAGTTTTTCTGGTTCTGCTCACTTCACTCAGCATCAGTTCATATACATCTTTCCAGGTTTTTCTGAAGTCTGCCTGTTCATCATTTCTTATATCACAATAGTATTCCATTACATTCATATACCACAACTTGTTCAGCCATTCCCCAATTGATGGACATCCTCTTAATTTCTAGTTCTTGGCCACCACAAAAAGAACTGCTATAAATATTTTTGTACATATGGGTCCTTTTCCCATTTTTGTGATCTTTTTGGGATACAGCTCTAGAAGCAGTATTGCTGGGTCAAAGGATATATACATTTTTATAGCTCTTTGGGCATAGTTACAAGTTGTAAAGTACTCTATTTTTTACTTTCTTTTCTTTTTTTTCTTTTCTTTTCTTTATTTCAAGTCTTCTTGTACAAAATGAATAATGTGGAAATGTATAACCTATATCTGATTGCTTACCATCTCAGGGATGGGAGAGAGGGAGGGATAGAATTTGGAACTCAAAATTTTAACCTAAAATTTTAAAAAATTGGAAAAAATTATCCTGTGCCTTTCCATTTTTTAATATCTAGAACAACTAACCACTCTTAATATCTTCCTTTCTCCCTACCTCTTCCCCCCTTCACACACATACACACACACACACACACATTCACGTGCTCACACATCTCTCCTTATACATACTTCAATGCACATAAAATGTCCATTGAACTATGTGTATGTATGCATGCATACACATACTTGAAAAGAAAAAGAAAGACTAAAGGTATCTTAAAGTGAAGTGAAAAGGAAATACCAAAGGAACATGACTGAGTTCATAAGAAATGTAATGCTCAACAGTCAGGTGGAGAAAAGCTGTAGTTGGTGCTCTGGGCCTAATTCTAGCTTGAGTACCTGCTAAGGATGAGTAAATAAATACCTATATGAACAAAAGCCTGAGTAAGTAGAAATGGGAGTTCCGTGAGAATAAGTTTTCTGATATCATATCTGCCATAACTTTTGTCACTCCCAGCTGTAAGTCCTCTTAGAAAATCTATTTAGATAGTACTCAAGGCTTTGTCAGAGATGGTGTGACAACACTCTACTTTATCAAGTGCTACAGCTGTTCTCGCTATGTATAACCTTTTCACATGCAATCTTTTTCATTGATTTGAGAGGTTTTTATTGATTTTTTTTAAGGTTCTTTGTGGTAGAAAGCATGAGACTCCTCTAGTATTCCCATTTTCAGCCTCACAGGAAGGGGTAGGGAAGAGTAGACAACAAATTATCCTTTAGTAAGCTACAGGACTCTTAGTCCCCTAACCATTCATATAATAGAGTTGTGGGGGTTTTTTTGTTTGTTTTGTTTTGTTTTGAGTCTCATGTTGCCCTATGAAGTGACTGCCATCCTGTGGATAGATGTATTTTGTATAGGGTTTTTTTTTTCTTTGTTTGTTTACTTGATGGTTTCCTCGTAAGATACCACTTAAAGCTGTTTCAGGTTTTTCATTTCTTTTCTCATGAAATTTTTGAGTTCTTAGAAAAGGTAAAATTAAATTAGATATACTTCACTTAAAGACAGACAGAAAAGCAGCCAGCTGGCCAAACAAAAATATCCTAAAATGAAAGATAATGTAGATATGCGAGTGAAGGAAGTAGAAAGTTGGACTCCTCTAATATAAACTATCATAAATTGAAAAGCATGATAGAGAAGCCAAAAAAGGCAGAAATTACCTGGAATAAACATAATTGGGGAAAAGAAGGTGTAGAACCTAAGTTCTTAAAGATTTCAGTCTATGATTTCTCTGTCCAAACCAGTCTGCCACTACAATATTACTTAGGGGTATTATGTAGATTGGGAACCAAGCAACATGATTTGACAGAAACACTTTATGTTAATAGGTGTTTTTAAACATTTGTGGAAGCATTCTGAAAAGCCCAAACTGAGCATCCTTATTCCTCCTGGTGCAAATTAACTTATCATGAATATCATTTTACAGAGAAACAAATCAGCTATAATAAAGCAAAAGGAACACTAGATTATGAGTCAGGATCCCAGGGTTCAATGACTAGCTGTCTGACCTTAGTAGTATCATCTATAAATTGAGGAAGTTTGATTATTTTCCAACCCTTCCAGAGTTAAAGAAATTGTTCCACTCAAGGTTTTTAAGGTCTCCTAACTTCCCTTGGATGAGAGAAATAGTGGTATTTCTGAGTCTTACTGTAGTTTCTAGAATTCAAAATAATACAGACTCCCTCGTTGTCCATAGGGACTATGATTAAACATTCAAATATTGTTTCCAAATAGGCTTCTTTTTGTTGACCTAGACAATTAATTTACTGTCTTCTGCTCCCAGGGAATAATGATCTTCACAAACTTCATATGCAAGAGTCAGTAGAAATCTCACACTAGTAAAACCTTTTGTCCTAAAGGCATTGGAAAAATTTCTTTAAAAATTAGAACTTTTCAGGGGAATGAAGCCTCTGCTCCATTTAATCCTTCTTGTCAATAAAATCAATGTTTTAAAAATCTCCAACCTTATCATGAATCCACGACTACAGGACCCAGATGTGGGAAATCCTATTTAAAAAATAAGAAGATCCTTGGAGAACTTCAGAGGAGAATAGCAGACTCCTTGGCAGTCAGTAGATCTGACTGCAGCAAAGGGAACCCTAAGATGCCTCCTGACTCTGTTTTTCTGTTATCTTGCATTTCTGAGATATTGCAGGATTTTGTACATTTTGTAAGTCAGGCTGTTTGGTGAGAGATCCTTTTAAGGGTTTTGAAGGGTGAACAATTACAAATGTAGGTAGCAGGAAATTGTGTTGTATAAAGAGATAAGTGGGGAAGTTTCTCATGTGGTCATTTCTCTGCACCGGTGACCTGAGAGAATCAATCAGCCAGTGTTCCTGTAGTATAGCACATCTAAATTAAAAATGCCATAAAAATGTCAGCTACAGCCATATGATCCATGTCTTCAGAGCCAAAAGAAATGGATCTTCTTCCTATACTCATTGTGAGTGCTATTCTAGCATTCATATCATGTTAAAATACTTTCTGTTTAGATTTTGGGTTTCCCTATCATCATCTGAAAGATTTATGGGGAGTATTGTGGAATACTCATTCAACTGCATGTTTTATAAATAATAAGCTCTGTAAGATTCTGAGTTGGATTTTTGATTATACTGAATTGAAAATAGACATGTGTCTGTATGAAACGTTTTTTTTAAAAACCTCTACTTTTTTGAAAACAGACTGAGAATTGAGCCCTTTCAGTAAAATTCTTGGAAAGAGGCTTACTGGGAACTTTTTGACTTTGATCATAAGATTATAGATTTATAGCTGGAAGGTACCTTATAGAGGCCAAATCCAATCCTTTCATTTTATTGATAAGGAAACTGAGGCATGGAGAGATCAAGTGACTTGACCAGGGTTACAGACCTAGTAAATGTCCGATGTGAGATTTGAGCTTCCTAATCTGTACAATCAGAATAGTAATAATAATAATGCTTGCAATCTCCCGTATGATTGCCATCAAATGCAACTATACACACACACACACACACACACACACACATATATGTATATATATATATATACACACATAGGTATGTGTATATATACATACATTTACATAATGCTCTGAAAATCCTTAAAGCAGGATATACATGTATACTATTATTATTATCCTACCTATAATGTAGACCTACCAGATCAGTCTAAGATGTCTATTATTAATGAACCATTTTATTGACTTAGCCTGAGATGTACACTTTTTGGATGATCCATTCAGAGAAAAGCATCATTTTTCATGTGTATGTGTATATTATAAACATCGCTGTCAAAGAATGGTGACAAAAAAAAAACCGAGCTTAAGTAGAGTCCAGGGAGAGAATAGGAAAGCACCCCAGAAATTATTTTGATATTTTCCTACTCAGCAGGTAGGAAGGGAATTTACATTTATTTTGTATTACCAATAAATATTTCTTAGTAAGAAATTGACTACAGAATGGAGAAAGATCAAAGATCCTAGTACTGCTTTTGCAGTGCTGCTGACTCAGGACTCAAGACTGCTGAAAAGTTTTTTTTAGGATTCAGAGCATAAGCACTAATGAAACAAATATCATTCAAAGTACAACTCCATACAAATTCCACCAGACCAGATACCCAGGGCTATCAAACCACCTCTCAGATGAATATGGCAGTGTTTTAAATATGGGCATTATCTATAATAGGGGCAGTCCTAGGCTGTCCAAAGACAATCTTAACGTTACAGATTTGGCTGTTGGTAGAAGAGTTATTCTCAGCCAATGAGGAGATAACAAACATAGACAGAGGAAAAGAGTAAACACACATACACATACATCTCCCTTGGACATTTTCCAAGGATTCAACATCTTGGGGGAAACACACAGTGACATATCCACTTCAGTAAAGTTTCCCAGGAAACCCAATTGTACGTTCCTTCTTTCTAAACACTAGAGACTTAGCTGGATTTTAGTCACATTCTACAGGCCTCTTAAACTGCTAGGATGCTCCAGAATAGTAGATACCCTAATGACTAGATGGGAAATCCCCTCTTACTCCTTATTAAATCTGCCATTTTACGATACCCTCTACTGGCCCATTATGACAATGAAATGTAGCTCAGCTGCAAGGGTTTTGGCACTGGCACTTACAAAGTGCTGATCTGCTTCACCTCTGGTTATCTTGGCCAAGATCCAGACAGCAAATGTAAAGATGCTTGGGCAGTATGCCATTTCTTTCTTCCAATAAAATATTCTTTACTTGGCTATCACCATTGTCTTCAGATATCTTCCATTTATACTTTAAGCCCACATGAACACCAGGACCATTTTCTCTCATACGTCTATTGATGTGGTGATCATTTCCAGTTCAGAGCAAAACTCTTAGGCATGACTTGGGCTTCTTTCCAGATTAAGTATCTTCTATTTTCCCACTCTAAAAATCTACTACAAAGGCAATGTGCAATAGGAAAGAGAGCTGGATTGGGAGAAGAGGACGTGGGTTTGAAACTGGGTTCTGCTTCTTATGACCTGTGTGATCATGGACAAATCACTTAACCTCTCTGGTCCTTAAATTCCCCTCTACAAAATAAAGAGTTTGTACTAGATAATTACTAAAGCCTTTCCTCCCTTAAAACTATGCTATTCGTGGTCCATCTGGGATAACAAGCACAGAGTAGAGAAATCATTCAAATTTTCATGCCCTCTTTTTGGTGCTGGATCTCCTTCACATTTGACTTGTAAAGAGTCACCATAAAATCCCCAAATGCAAAGCCTTTATTTTATGTGTTTTCTGTTTCCTTGAATGAGTGCAAAGGTGTAGAAATATGGAAGTGAAGTTTGAAAGTATTAAATTCTGATCAGCACAATGACCAATCACAGTCCCAGAGTATAGATGATGAAATATGCTACCCACCTGGTGACACAGAGGTGATGGATACAAGACATAAAATGACACATACAGGACTATGCATATTTGTTAGAAGGATCTTTTCCTCTTTTCTTAAAATTGGAGATGGTGGAGGGAGAGAAAATAAGTGCTCATAAATTGAAAATAACTTTAAAAATAAAAAAATTCCTGAGAATTTTAAAAGAGAATACATTTTCTAAGAATCCCCCAAAACAGAAAGAATGATAAATGTTGAATTCTCTATTTAAACATAATCCCTCTTAATATAATCTGGTTTTGTACAAAGATTTTTTAATGAATCTACTTATGCTTATAAAACAAATCTTTCACTCATCTTTCTAGGAGTGCCCTAAATCTGCTTCAGGTTGCTAAGGAGCTCTACCTCATTATGCAATCTCCTACAGAGGAACTGAGCAGCCTGGACTTTGGCCTTAAAAACAGAAGGAGAACGGATAAGCATATTAAGATTATTCTCAGCTAAATTCCTATTCCATCTGGCCATTTGGATCACTCAGTACATAGTCCTCAAGTTCCTGAATGACTTTCTCTGCACATATTTTCTGGTCCCTTTTAAAGTGCTGTTTTAGAGAACTGTACAATTGCTACCCATTCTTTTGTGAAATCATATTTGGAAAGCCAATGATACATACCCTCTTAGCTTTGGATGTCCTTGTGAAGTAAGAGGAATTGTGTGGAATACCTGACTCTTTTCTAGATAATTTATATGGTAATGATAACTTAAACAAATATTACCCTTCTGTCAATGACTTTGTAAACAGGTAGGCCAAGAGGAGTCTGTAGCTTTCATTTCCATACTCCTAGCACCTTTCTAATTAATCTACATATATAATCTATAATCTAATTAATATATATATATAATATGTTTATAATCTAATCTATATTAATCTTTCTAATTAATCTATATATGAATTTTTAGTTGTTTGAAGAGCCCCCCCTTTTTTACCTTATATAAACTGTATTTGTATCATTTGTTATAGAAAAACAGCAAACATGGTTTTTTCAGGATTCTCCTACTATCAAATGAAATAAAATCAAGAACCAGGGTGATTATATTCCCCCTGTTCTCTGCCCTGCTTATACTCCGTCTGTATCATTGTGTCCAGCTTCTGGGCACTAGAATTTATGAAGGACATTGAAAAACTGAAGCCTTTCCAAAAGAGAGACTAAGATGGTGATGGGATTCAAAAATCATAGTGTCACTTAAGGCATTATTCTGTTGAGGCTGAAGATGAGAAAATATCTAAGTCTGAATGAGTTAACTGTCTTGAAGCCTTCAAAGAGCTGTCATGTAAAAGAGGGATTAGATGTGCTTTAATTGGCTACAAATGGTAAAACTAGGGAAAGTAAGTAGAAATTGCAGAGACAGATTTTGGCTCAATATAAATATAAAGGTGGAGCTCACTGGAATAAATTAATCGAATCATCTCATTCCTACTTAAAATTAGTAGCATCTTAATGATGTGAGAACATATCTCAATTGATCAATTAAAAACTTTAGATTAATTGCAAAGAACTTCTTAATCAACTGAATCGAAGTTGCACAAGAAACATGTTTGGATTGTCTGAAGAAATTTAGCCAGCCTAAGAGTGTCTATAAAATTTCAAGATAGTTTGAGCCTATGAAAGATTAGATTGAGGATAAGCCAAGAGAGAGCATTCCAGCAATACCCCTGTCGAGGCATCACCTGCGGGGAGAGGAATGGGGAGGGCAGAAGAGTACCTTGGCTTTGACCTTGCCTAAGTCTCATTCTCTGCTCCCTTGACCAGAGAGACACCTTGCAAGATTAAAAAGTTCAAAAGATTTTGGACTATTTGTCTTTTCATCAACATCCTTGCATCATTCTTCAGAACATTAGCAGCTAGCAGTTGTGTGCACCTTAAGAGCTGAGAAGAATCTGGATATTACCTGGGAGGGCAGATTCAAGGCTACACAAAGAAGCTATATCATGTCTAAAGGGAGCTTCTTGAGTACTATATGAAAGGAAGAAAAATACTTCCAGTAACTCAGCTCCTAATTGGGTCCAAAGTTGATTCTACTTTCTCCTGGACTCTGTATGTACTTGTGGGAGAGTCTGACATCAACTTTGATGTGGCAGAATGTTTGGTCCTAACTGTTCTTGTCAAGCCGTCTCAGCAAATATCCCTTTCTAAAAGAGAATTAAGTCTGGCCTCCTAATTGATATGAACTGATAATCACAGTGAAATGCACAGTAGTAGCGGCTCATGAGCTAAAGAACTAGACATCTATCTCCCATATCATCAGGGCTGTCCCTAGAGCCCTGACAGTACCTAGTAACTGAACTCTGGATGCTCAACATGCTGGTAAGAATAGACACTCAGAAAGTAGACTCCTAGCTTACCTGTGTTACATAAATAAAAGCTTCATAACAATTAGAGCTATTCCAAAGTAAGCTACTTTAAGAAATAAGGATTTCTCTTGTTTTGGAATTATTCAGGTGGGTACTAAATGATAACTAGTCAGTGTTCTTTAAGAGGGTGTTTCAGTTCAGATAGAGATTGGACTAGATGAACTCTCAGGACCCTTATAATTCTGGGTTTTGTAATTCCATGAAGTGTTTAGAATGATATATGATGGTACAAGGACAGGATTTAGTGGGATGGAGTTAAGTAAAAAAAAAAACAGAACTTACTAGATAACAATAGCAAGAGTATGATTGTTTAAGGATGAAGTATTGGTAGGTGTAGTTCTCCTGATTTCCCTATTCACAGGAACATTCTTAAGTAGAAAAAGCCCATAGCTCAGGAATGAAGAAGTCTCTCAAGTCCAAAAAGCTGAACCACCTTAGTGCTGACTTCTATGGAATTCATCACACCGATAAAAAGGGGCCTCTGAAGCTGATCGATCAGCTAAAGAACAGCATCCTATTATGATGCTGCCTATATCTTCATTCTGGGCTGCAATGATTAAGGACTATGTATGCGCCTTGAACCATTTACTTATGCAACCTCGTCAGTCCATAGGGCCCAGGGCTTGGGTAGAATGTGGGGCATGCAAAAGAAGTATCCCTTATGTATAAAACATCATTTATTCTTTCATTTGTTCAATAAGCACTTTTTAAGTACTTTCTATGTTAAGCTCTGGTCTAGATACTTGGGATATAAAGAATATAACAGAAATGACTAATAGAGATGTAATAATATTCAAAATAAGTAAGGAGACAATAAAACAAAGCGAAAAAAATTAATTATTTGCCTTTGATCAATTTGAGTCATTGGTCCCAGATAACTAATCTTTAGCTACTGAAGAGAAAAAAAAACTAGTTCAAATACCAATGTCATCATTAATTGGAAGATAATGCAGAACAGGAATGGTTTTGCAGAAGGGCAATAGACAAAAAGGAAATGGTCTTAAGACAAGAATTGAGTAGTTCTACCTTCTCTCTGTTGTCCCATCCACCCCAAGCAATAGTCCTATCCCATCCCTTCCTTGAATCTCCTTTTTCTCCCTACAAATATAGTTGTTTTTTATCCTCCCTTGACATACTTAACTTATGATCCTGAGCATTCTTAACATTACTGTTAGAGGATTTTGCCATATTCTGCTATATATGAACATGTTATTAATGAGATGGCTGGTGAGCATCTGGAAAATGAAATTGATCACAGAGAAGCAGCATGACTTCATCATGAAGAACTATGCTACATTAATTGCATTCCTTTTTTTAACAGGGTTACTAAACTGGTAGATGAGGAGGGTGCGATAGATATAGATTACCTAGATTTATTGAAGAATTTGATAAGACATTCTTGTTCTATCCTTAGAGAAAAAAAGGATAAGATGTGAGCTAGATGACAATAAAATTAAATTAATTTGGAACTAATTAAATAGCCACACTCAAAGAATAGTCCTTAATGCTATGATAGAGTATTGGAAGGAGGTCTACATTAGAGTGGTCCAGGGATCTGTACTGTGCCTTGGACTATTTAATATTTTTATCAATGGCTTATTTAAAGAGTGAGATAGCATGTTTATAAATTTTGCAAGTGACATCAAGATGCTAACACATTTGATAATAGAGTCAGGATACACAAGGTTTTGACAGGCTAGAAAACAGAGCTAAATGTAATAACTTCTCAAGTACAAGATAAAGGAATCATGATTAGCAACAGTTCATGTAAAGAAAAAGTGTAGGAGTTTGATCGTAGATTAAGCTTAACGTAATAGTCCTGTGACAAAACACTCAGAAAAAGAAAAAAAAGTCATATCATCTTGGGCTAATTGGGAAGTATATTTTCAGGAATAAGGATAGGACATTGCTGCATATTCTGTAGTGTTTTAAGGTCACAGATGGAGTTTTATGTTCAGTTTTAAGTCCAGATTTTAAGAAGTCATGGACAACTTGAACCATCCAGGAGGTGGGGTAGGGGCAAAAAAGTTGGTGAGTGCTTAAATCTCTGCCACATGAAGATTATTTGAAGGAACTAGGAATCTTTAGCCTGTTCAGAAGCTGAATCATGGAACCTGAATGACTTTAATGTGGAAGAAGGATTAGACGTGTTTTGTTTGGTCTCATAGGCTAATAATAATAATAATAGCATTTATGTAGTTCTTTAAGGTTCATAAAGCACTTTAATAATACGATCCCATTTTATCCTCACAATAACTCTGGGAGATGGGTGCTATTACTGACTACTTTACAGATTAAGAAACTGTGGCTGATGGCAGATACCTTCAACAGAGTCCCCCAGCTAGTAAGTGTCTGAAGGTCAATTAGAACTCAGGTCTTCCTGATTCCAGGTGTCCACTGTGCCTCCTAGCCATACTCACACTAGGAGCAATGGGTGGAAATTGTAAAGAGGTAAGGAAAAAGTTGCTAAAAATTAGAACTTTTCAAAAATAGAATGAGGCATTTTAGGAGATAGAAAGCTCCAAGCATAGGCTGGATGGCTACTCATCAGGTGCATTACAGTTTTCTTTTTTCAGGTATGTGTCAGATTAGATGGATGCCAAAGTCCCTTACAACTATGAAATTCTATGATTCTCATTCTGATTATGAAGGAGTCTGAACATAACGGCCTTTTGACCATGTCATGTGACTGTATGACGTTGCCAGATGAATAATTCCATGAAATACATAAACATAGGAAACACTGGAGTGATATTTGTCTGTGAACTTGCCTGTTGTTCTCTTTTAGGATAGAAGCTATTTTTAGGACAGTTAAGTACATCAATATTAGCCGTCTTTCACAACTAAGCTGAAATGCTACTTTTCCTAAGTTATTTTTTTAACTACTCCAGCCCAGAACTTCCACAATACTTTCCTTTCCATTCATTTTATGCTTACATTTTACAATTTTATGTTAATGATTATCTTTTCATGTTTATGTTCTCTCTCTCCAACTAGATTGCAAAATACTTGAGAGCAGGAACCGAGCCTGAAACTTCTTTGTATGCCCCACAATACCTAGTATATAACAAACACTCAAGAAATGTTTGTGGTTTGTTTGATGCCATATATAGAGGGACGACTAACCCATAGTTGGATGCCAGTCGGGAGGATGGATGTAGTAAAACGAGCAGTGGATTAAAAAGCAGAAGATCTGGCTTTGAATTCTTGTTGTGTCACCCTCAGCAAGTCATTTCAAAGTACAGTAGAAATAATGTAGTTCAGTAGAAACTGTGTCTGATTTAGAGTAAAAGAACCTGAGCTGAAATCTCAGTTCTGAAACATTTTCTATATGACCATGTTCTGCTTTCTGGGTAAGAGTTTTCTTATTTGTAAAATGAAGGGATTGGGCTGGATGCCCTGCACTTCTAGATCTTGCAATCCCATGACCTTTCAGCAATAGTCTCCCCATCTAAAAATGAAGATTATAATACTTATATATCTACCTCACATAATTAATAATAATTATGAGTATTCATCATAATTAATAATAATACTTATATATCTACCTCAAACACCTGGAGGTGAAACCCCTGTAATCTTCTCCTTGAAGCTACTGTGCATATATTTTTTATTATTTGTATATGTCCGCATTATTTCCTCCCAATGTAATGCAAGCTCCTCTTGGGCAAGGATTGCTTCACTTTTGTCTTTGTATACATAGAGCCTTGTATAGTGCCAGGCACATAATAGATTCTTAGTGAGAGTTTATTGAACTGATTTGAAGTACTAACAAGCAAATGTTAAATTTCTATATAGACATCAGTCATTGCCATTTTAACTATTAATATTATTGATGTGGTGTGATGTCGCTAATACTCCCAATACCACATGCTCGGGTATACAAGTTTCTTTAGTTGCATTCCTTGAGCTTGTTCTCCAATTATTCTAGATCCAAGTAAAGTGCCCACCTTCACAGGAAATGAAATAACTCCCATGGCAGCAGAGGATATTTGCTGCCCTAGAAAAGATACAGAGATAGTTTATTAAACAGTGGCCGAGATGTTTTTATTCCTCCCATGTGAAAACCTTGTGATTCTTTTTATAGTCAGTTCTCAGTTTTCCATGGGTGGATTATTGAATTGTTTTCTCAGTGACAAAAATTCAACCCCCATGTTTCCTCCTGCTATGTACAGAGCACAATTCTAGGCTGCCTCTCTCAGATATCACTTATTATGGGTTCAAAGAATAAGAAGGTATTTCAATATCACCTGAAAGACAGCCTGATATGAAAGGTAGGCTTACTGTCCTTAAACTATCCACCCTCAAAAAAATAAAAGATTTTCATATTAAGAAGAAGTGATTGGGGGAAGGAGGCAGCTGTTTTCTCTTTTTGGATTAACCATATTACTTCACCTCTCTAGACACTGTGGCCAAGGGGTAATTGGACTAGTTTGGAGGACTCTGAGAACTGTCTGTTTTTAAGAAGAACCACATAAAGGAATGACAGTTTTTATTCATTTCTTTAAGTTTTCAGTTGTCCAGCATAATCACAAAAGCAAAACAAAGAACCATCATAGTGTTGGAGGGAGCCCTTGTTCTCTCAAAAAATCTGAGCACCAGAAAATGAAGATGTTTGGGGGTGGTCGCAGGCTTCTGCTTGCTTATTTCAAGCAGTCTCCTCCATGGATTGCAATTCTCTTGGTAGCCCTGCTGACGGCACTCGGTGATTTTCATATGATCCTGTTATTTTTGTTCTTTGTAGAAGTAAAAATTCATTAGATCATTCTAAAAATATGCCAAGGCCTTACAGGGTTGCTCAGGATAACTTTGAAACCATCATTTCTATTTCTGGGCTTTTTTAATGCTTTAGCCACTATTTTTAATACCCTTAGCAGATGTTAGCTTTTACAGTGACATTGGGGTATAAATATATAGGTCCATTGGGGATTCTTCACCAGCTTTTCCCCGGGTATAAGCTGTATTTGGTCACCATTCCAGGGAGAGGGGCTTCGTTTGGGGGAGGCAAGTAGAACTAAGGGACCTCAAAGTTCCTTTCTGACTCTTTGAATTTGAAAGCTTATGTTGAAACGGCGACTCGATTCTTTTAAAAAATATATCCAAAGAGACGTAGGGAGGTTTTTGGAACATCAAGGAAAGTAGAGTTTCTCTGATGGTTTTCTTGTTGAGAGAAAAGAAGAAAAGGGCTGAGTTTGAATGTCACTGATTTTTATCCCTTTGGGTGTTTATTCCCCCTCTTGCCTCTCTTCCTGACCAAAAAGTATTAGTTTAGTTGACAGTAATGGAAAAAATGAGTATTTGCAAGTGTTGGATTCTTAAGTGAACCGAAAGCTGTCCTTACATGGAATTTATTTGAAAGTTAATTATGACTTTAATTTCAGTACTGGACAATCAGATTCTTTACACTTTTTCCAGTGTTAAAAAGCAAAATCCTTGGACAAATATCTGCCTTTGTTTTCCTCATTAGTATTTAAAGAAATATGGTTTGTCAAGACAGAAAAAAAAAACACCTCTCTACCCCCATTATTTTCCCAAGAATTCTGTGGTGGTTTCTGTAGTTCTCCCTACATGGCATCACTGCGGTTTGTGTGTTTCCTGGTTTCAGTTGGCTTTGTTAGGTTTAGATTGTATCTGGTACATAACTCATTGTTCTTTTGCCAGGCCTATTTCAGATTTCAGCCACATTTATGTAATTCTGGAGGTCCCCGTATTTGTAAAGTGGCAAGAATCTGATTTCTCCATTTTAACTATATCCTACATGAGTGACTTTGCTTTCTCTTTGGTCATCAGTAAAGTTAATATATTTAAAGGATGTTGTTAATGTCATTAACTCCATGGTGCAGTGGGAAGGAGGGCTAGATTTGAAATCAGAGTGCCCAGGTTAGAATTCTGACTCTGACGTACCACCTGTGTTATCTCAGACAATTCAATTTAAAATCCCTAGGACTCCATTTCTTCATCAGTAAAATGAGGGTGTTGAACTATGTGACCTCTGAGGTCACTTCCAGATCTAAACCTATGATCCTAGAAGTAAATCTAAAAAGTGTTCCATGTGGAAGATACTTTTGACAAAAAATTTCAGGGTTAAACATAAGTTATACTCATTTCATTTTATTATAGTTTAGAGTTAGTCATAGAAATAATCTTCTGAATGGCAACTTAGCTTATGAAATTATTACTTAGAAATAAGAAAGCAACTATTAAGCACTATTCACAGACCACTCTACTAATGGTGGAGAATCGATGTTTAAGATGGTGATTTTAAGTTTTAGAGTACTTTACACACTTTAACAAGGTGGCCTCAAAAACATGAATTCAAATCCACCTCAAAATTCATTGGATATGTGACCCTGAGCAAATCATTTAATCCCTTGTCTGCTTCAGGTTCCTCATCCATAAAATAGAGATAATATCACCTATCAGTTATTGTGAGGATGAAATGAGATATTTTTAAGTGCCTTATAAATCTTAAATTAATATATAAATTCTGTCTTATCATTATTATTTGATCTTCACAAAAACCCTATGAAGTGCTATAGACTATTGAATTATTATTAATTCCTATTTTACAGATGAGGAAACTGAGGCTGTGAGTAGTTAAGTGACTTGCCCAAGATTACCTAGTAGGGGTCTAAGGATGAATTCAAACTTATGTCCTCCTGGTTCCAAGTCCAGTGCTTTGTCCCCCATGCCACACTGACTAGAGGGTTATCCTCAAAGAAACTATACATTTCAGCCTATGATGTTATTTCTTAAAATAGTTCGGTAACTATTGACAGTTCAATAACTTTCATATTCAGTTCAATAACTGCAAATAACAATGACAGTTCAATAACTTGTCATCCTATAATTTTTAAAATTACATTTACCTAGATTCTTATTATTTGGTATCTAAATATTCTGAAACTAGAATATATAACCTGAATGAGAATGGCATGTATTACTAATATTAGATGAAAGATTTTTATTACATCTTAAGTCTCAAAGATTTCTCATGTGGCAGAGAAGTGACTGGGAAGCGGGATCAATCAATATAGATGTGGAGGGTACCTTAGAGGTGATCTTGTCCAACTTTTATTTATTATTGAAGAAAAGGGCACTTGAGGAGAAATGACTTGCCCAAGATCATTTAAGTAGTAAGTTAAAGAGCCAGGATTCAAACAAGATTCTTTAAGAGCAAATCCGGTTCCCTTTCTATTACAACTTGCTGCCAAGAAGGAAGTAAAAAGTTGATCATCAAGTGGTATTTTCATCGTTGAAAGGTAGATTTGAGATTTGACAAGTGAATTGTTGAACAGAAAAGGGAGATGGATGGAGAAAAATGGCTATTTACCAAGGCAGACAATAGAGAAAAGCAGCTATTGCAGACAGAATATCAGTGGAAGCATCCAAAAATTTTTAAGAGGCAAAATCTAAGGAAAGAGTCAGTAATGGAAACTGATATCAGATGCCTATGCACAAGTGTAACAAATGTAATGAAATGGAATTCCTAACACAAGGAGAAAAATTCAACCTCAGTTATTATCGAGACTTGGTGGGATACAACTCACAATGGGAATGTGGCTCTGAAATGGTACGTATACTGTTCAAAAGTAACAGAACAGACAAAGTAGTTGGAGAGGGGATAGATCCAATTAACATTATATATTAAGATATACTAATATGGAGAAATCCAGAAACCAGATGGGGAAACACAGTGGAAAATATTTCTTTGAAGGTTAATGGAGGAAGAAACAGAACCTATATTGTATTTGGAGTAGACTACAAACCACTAGAAAGAAGAGGGAAATTGATGATAAATTTTTTAACACTACAGACTGATGCTATCTGATATGTTGAATGATCCATGTGACATGGAAACCAAGAAACCTAATGCAATCTTGGGCTACAGTGAAAGGAATAGGAAGATGATGATCTTACCTTATTTAAAGGTCTTTCCTTATTAGACTACATCTTGAATGTTATATTTAGTTCTTAGTGTCATTTAGTATGAAGGGCATTGATAAACTGGAAATTGACTAGACAAAGGTGATCAGGATGATGAAAAGCCTGGAGTTCTTGGTATCTGAAGACTGCTCGAGAAATAGCAGATTTTAAAATTATTTTACTGTTAATTTTGCTTTTTACATAACCTTCATCTATAAATATCTCCTTCTCTACTGCCCAGAAAGCCATCTTTTAAGCAAAGAATAAAAGAGAAAAAAATTTAAATAAAAAGTTCAGCACAACTAACCAACTTTACAAATGAGTTTGACAATATAGACAATATTCCATACGGTCTCTCATTTTTTCAATAAAGGGACAGGAGAGTATTTTCTCATCACTTTTTTAAATCAAGATTAAATAATATCTAGATAGTATTCAGTTTCATTTTTTCCTATTTGCTTCAGTTAATTGTTGTATATATGCCTTTCTTGGTTCTGCTCTCACTCTGGATCAGTTTCATGTGAATCTTCCTAGGCTTCTTTTTATTCTTTATATTCAATACTTCAGTACTATTATACTCCATTATGTTGTGTTGTTAAGCAAAATTGTTTCCTTAGCATGGCTCTTGTTTCTTTTGAGTGGAAGTACTTTCAGCTGTTAAGTGCTAAGCCCCAGGCCCAGGGCCCTGTCAGGTGTGAAACCTGTGTGGGTGTGGATTGGTGACTTAGGAGGGGCCAGCTCAGGAACCAATGGTCTCTGGTCGTTGAGACGGGGCTTGAGAACGTGGAAGCTTGGCTGTGAGGAGGGGTGAGCCGGGAGACAACTTCAGCGGAGGCGGAAGCTGTGGAAGCCGGAAGCTGCAGAAGCAGAAAGCTGCAGAAGCAGGGCTTACCTAAGTGCGAGCAGGAACGTGAGGCCAGTGATAATGATTTGGCTAAATACTATCTTGTTTTTCTGTGGCCTCCTGGTTGCTCTTGTGAGATGGACTTTCTGGGCCTGGAGTCTTTTTGTCAAGATGTCGGAATGGGGAGGCTGGTTCAAGGTTCTGCTGCGGTGGGGCCTAAATAAATTTCTTGTTGTTTTCTCCTTAGAGAATCTCTCATACCTTGCGATTTCTGACCACTCGAACATATACATGATTATATTTGAGATCATAAATTCGGCCTTCCTACTACATATGTTCATGTAACAACATTTGTATATCCATTCCACAATCATTGGGCATCTACTTTGTTTCTGGGGATATTTAGTCTGAATGAGAGAAGGATTAGTGGGGACTATGATCTTCTAGTATTTGAAGGGCATTGATAAGGAAGATTGCTTTTGTTCTCAGAAGGAAGGATTTGGTAAAAGTGGTGAAGAGGCAAAGGCAGGCTTGATGTAGGTAACAGTTCCTAATAATTTGTTTTTCAAAATGGAATATATTGCTTCAAGAGGCAATGGATTTTTCTTACTAGAGTTCACCAAAGTCACTTTGCAGATGTGGCCTGATGATGGGCATAACATCAGGACTGTCATCTCCCAGGTTCCAAATACTATCATTCTTTTAATGTAGCCTAATTGAATAAGTTTGATCAAGTGCCATATCATATGCTTTTGTTGAGTATTATCTTGTTTAGGTTTGTGTGGAACTATAGATATCTATGAGGTCCTATCCAACTCTGAGTTTGGCCTTATTATTAAGATTGCTCTGTATCTTGATAAATAGCATAAGTTGGTTATTGGACCCAGTCATGTTGGTTCCATGACTTTTTTCAATCATGTCCAGTAGTTTAGTGATAGGAGCAGACAAAGTAGGCTGTGGAGGCTATCCAGGATTCAGCTAAATTCAACTTCACTGAACAAATATTTATGAAATGGCCACAGTATACAAATCACTATGCCACTCACTGGGAAAGATACTGTACAAAGTAGGAAAATTAACTGGATGAGAAGAAAATAAAGACAAAGAGATGAAAAATTCAAGGCTGGAGGAGAATATCATAGAGATGGAAAATCATAAGGTCAAAACTTAATTCAACAAATATCTGTGGTGCACGTACCCTGTAAAGGACACTGTACTAGGTCTTTCATTCTTCTCTCACCGATTCCTTATCACATTCCCCATTATTATAAATTTTCTTATTCCTTCTCAAGCCCACAACTCCATTTCTACTCTTCTTTCTTGTTGCAAATTAACTTATCTCTTACTTTACTCAGAATATTGGGACCGGTATGAATTGCTTCAGTTCCTCTCTCTCAAAATCTTTCCATACATGCTTCTACACTCTCCACTGTCCCCTCATTCTCAGAGAATCTTCCTCACCAAAGCTAAATTCTCAACTTTCACTTTTTATTCAATTCTCTCCTACCTCTTCTTTGGACCTTCAATTATAATAACAAAAACCCCCTTTTTTCTCCCTCCATTTCTTTCTTCCTTCCTCTCTTTCTCTTGTTTTCTCTCCCCTCCCCTCTCTTTCATTTTCAGTCTATCCTTCTCTACTGGCTTTTACCTTCCACTTACATACAGGATCTTATTTCCCCTATCTCAAAAAAAAGTTTAAGGATAGCAACTGGACCTATTATTTCATTGGCATAGGGATCTCCCAGCGTAACAACAATGCTGCTTGAAGCTGCTGTGGAGGCGTAAGACCAATAACACCAGCACAAAGGAGGGCTGTTGGCACAGATTTTTTGGTCTGGTTTTCCAAGGAAAGCAACTTTAAGGGGTTTACAATCCTACTTTAATTAAGCATGCATATATCACCCACTTAGTTCAGGGGAAAAAGCCAGCACTCTGAACTTCAGAGAGTACACAAACAGAAATTACAAGCATGCATTACATAAACAGAGCAAATAAACACAAACCAGTAGACAGGTTTCTAACTGTCTAACTATAGCACTCCATACAGTTACCAGTGAGAGAAACAACATCTGGGTTTTCAAAGCCAGAGGGGGCTCTTTGACAACTACCCAGAGTCTCATATGATCAAATCACACAACACTCTTCCAGTGAGTGAGAGCCCCAAAACAAAACACCAACCTCAGATCTTATACACCCTTCTCAGGGTCAGAGGGTGTTACAACCATCTGACTCAAACCCATGTGAACTGGGCTTTCTTGTTTCTTAAGCAGGTTATCAGACACTCTTGATTTAATCAAAGTAACAAAAGCAAGACTCATCAAAAGCACTTGATTACATCAGTGCTGAGAAGCACTCTTTGCTTGCCATTTCATATGAAAGGCAAAACTCAAAGGCATTTGATTACCTTAGCATTCCAAAAGAGAAAACAGTAAAAAAAAAAAAAAAGTACCACTATTCTTACCATTACACCTAAGTAAGAAACTCCTTCAACCAATGAAGTTCAGCACTATCTGTTCAATTTATGATCTTAGACAGTTGCCTGGAGTACTAGGATGATTTTCCCAGAGTCCAAAAAACAAGAAATAGCAGAGTCAGAATGTGAACGTATGTCTTGTTGACTGTGAGGCCACCTTTCTATCCATTAAGCCATGTTCCCTCTCACAGTCCCCCCCCACCACAAAAAAGCAAAACAAATAACAGCAAAAGGTCCCACCCTCCCCATAACCCTGCCTACTGATTTTTAATAATAGTGAAAATTTGTATTGCATTTTAAGGTTTACAAAGTACTTCACAAATGTTATCTCATTTTATCCTCACAACAACCCTGGAAGTTAGGTGCTATTATTATGCCCATTTTATGCATGAGGAAACTGAGCCAGACAGAGCTTAAGTAACCTGCCCAGGATCACACATCTAGCACGTGTTTGAGAGCTGACTTGAATTCAGATTTTCTTGCTTCCAGGTCCTAGAAATTTCTGTCTGGCAGTCATAGCCTTCCATAATTTAACTACAACTTCCCTTTCAAGCCTTGTTTCATCTATTCCCTTGCACACACTTGATGCTCCAAACAAGTTGAAATACCCATTAATCTCTCTCTTTCTTCACATCCTGAAAGTCTGCCTTATTCATGCATTCATTGGCATGCAACATCCACCATTCCTAGAAAACACTAGCCGCACTCTCTGTTTCTTTCTATTGAAATTATTCTTTTTTTCATGACCCAGCTCAAGATTCCTTCCTCCAAGATGCCTTCTCTAATCCCTCTCTGATCACTAAACGTGATCACTCTATTCTTAAATCTCTTGGGCCATTTTATGTTTTGACTTCTGCCAAGCACTTAATAATATTCTAGGTTGCATTTAATTTTTTGTGTATACCTCTCATCCCTCTACTTTGCAAACTCCTAGAGTGCAGGGACTGCATCATTTTAAATACTTGTTTTCTAGCATAATTCCATGAACCATTGGCAGAGGAATATTTCAGTTGAATGCATAAGTGACAACCATAGGCTGACCTCTATATTCAGTAAGAATAAATGTATACAATATATACATAAAATGTATATAATGATACAATGACAGGTGTATACAATGATCACACATATTGTTTTAACAGACTAATATATGGTAAAGTATATGACATGATATGTAAAGTGGAAAGCAAAGTATTGTGTGAGACAAAAATTATGTTCTGAACTTGTGGCGGGGTGAGGTGGGGGTGCATAATGGAAGGAAATCCATATTGTATCAGGCCCCCTGAATCTGAGTTGGAATTAAGGAGAATAAGCCCAACCCCCCCCCTAGTTTCTTGAACTGAATAAGAATTCTACTACAATAATAGCCCCAGAGCACACCAGGATAATAGATCCCAAAAGACACTTATTTTGTTGAATGAATAAGGTGTGATTTGGCCCTTACCTCTTAAGATGCCATGTAACACCACCATAGCATACTTGCCACATCTTTATTTATCAAGAAAATTAGATCTAATTTTCAGAGGCACCATTTTATTCCTTGAGCCTTATGACAGCTCTGAATAAACATCATGCTTCATGCATCATACTAAGTAAATACTTACAAGTTTTAAAAAACAGAAGAATGTAAATATATGCAAAACTTATTAGGTGATATTTATCATTTAAAAAAAATTTGCAAAAAATTAACACTAATTGGCTAAAATTATAATTCGGTTGGGGTCATTGATAAGATCTTTAGGACCTTTAAGATAGAGCTTCACTCTAGCCTCAGAGAATTACTGGATATATTTTTGTAAATCATTATTTGCTGTTAAACCAATTGTTGCAATAATAGAGCAACAACATAGGAATATGGATCCCAAACAGTCATTAACTACAGGGAAATAATCATCTCAATGAGCTATAATAGAGTTCTGTCATGCTAACCTTTACTTTCAGATATCTAGTATACAACTGCTATTTTTTGATATTAGTATATTAGATATTAACATAGACTTCTATTTCCTGAAAGAGAATTTAGCTTTTCTCCCATTCTACTTTCCTCAGACTTTAATCCTATGTGTTGCTTAATTACAAATTGAAGGATGGTTCACTGTAATGGTGAGAGAAAGTAGGACCTATCAAACAATGGGGAGAGTTTTTATTCAAGCAAAGAAGTGTGAAATTGCCAAGCTTCCATTTCATCTAAAATCGTTGCAATACCAAGAGAAAAACTGGCTACTTTGCTGTCTTGTCATTGATGCTCCATTGATTTCCATTTGTCCAATTTTATAGATGAGTTTGTTTTGGTTTTGTGTTTTTGCATCATCTTCATGCATCTCATATGCTGCCATATCTTGGTATCATTATCTTAGAGTTGTCAGAATGAAAATTGTTTTTTCTGCAGGATTTGAAAATTAATAAAACCTATTTTTAAACATCTCATTTTTCTGTGTTGGAGATGTTCTTTATCTTGAGGGAATAAATGCAAGAAGAAGTTATCCATCAATCTGGCAAAGGGCAAAGACCAGTACTGTAGACCCCAGCTCCAAAGCCTAGAGGCCTTTTGGTAGTTTAAAGAAAGGGTCTGCACTCCAGCAGAGAGTTTCACTGAACTGGGCCCTCAGTGCTACATACCATCATCTTATAATTATAATCTTACTGATCTCTCCACAACTAAATTTCTCCTCCTATTCTGCATCATGATGATAACCTTGTAACAGTAGAATGGACATTAGGCCTGACAAGGAATTGTGCGCCTCCTGTCCAAAAATTAGCCTCATTTGTAGCTACTA
Organism: Phalanger gymnotis; assembly: GCA_028646595.1. NCBI lineage: Eukaryota > Metazoa > Chordata > Mammalia > Diprotodontia > Phalangeridae > Phalanger > Phalanger gymnotis. The sequence continues at coordinate 210,212,879 of CM053625.1, forward strand.
ATATTCTCCAAAGCCCTTCCATATCTATTATCTCACTATATGATTCTTTGAGTTTATAGGGCAGAGCTTCCCATCTCTCCATACCTTTGAAGATATAGGTTCAAGTTTCAGATATGCAAGACCTTAGGCAACTCATTCTTGTCTTTCATTTCCTCGTAATTAAAATTAGTAACTCAGAATGGATTGTTTGAAAGATTTTACATGCTGATGATATATGCAGATCTTCCCCAATTTTCCTCTCTCCTCAAACTCCAACTTTGCTCTACCCTTACATATTTATGTACGTTTTAATTTAGATGATCAGAGTCATTCACAGTGAGTTTTCTACTTCCCACTCCAATAACTCAAAACTTCCAATCAGTTTTCAACTAAGCATAGATTGGTAGAATCCTGGAGATGAACGGGACTGAAGATGCCACCTAGGCCAAGTTCAACATCTTTAACAACTGGTCAGACAGTCTTCACTTTAAGATTTCAATGACATGGAATTTACTGCCTCCCAAGATAGTTCATTCCTTTTGGAGACAATTTTAAACATCAAACATTTTAAAGCCCATTACATTGAACCTTAATTTATTGCTCTGAAAATTTCATCTATAGTTCCAAGCTCTCTCTTCTTATTCCAAGAAAATAAGCTGAATATTCTTTCCTATGACAGTTTTTCAAATATTTTTAAGTAGCTACTTTTCCACAATTAAGGGTATTTTTTTTTTCTTACTCCAGGCCAAGCATGAATAAGTCCTTCAGCCAGTCTCATATGGCATAGTTTCAAGTCCACAACATTCTTGCTATATTCCTTTGGACCCATATTGACTTTCCAATGTCCCACCTAAAGTGCAACATCCAGTACTGTGTAATATAATCCCTGCGTGGTCTGACTAGTACTAAGTAGAGGAGGGCTATCATCTCCCCCCTTCTGGACACTATATCTTTCTTCCTGCATCCTAAGATGGCATTTTGTTTGTTTGTTTGTTTGTTTGTTTGGCTTCCATGCTACACTGTTGACTCATTGAGTTTACCATTTACCATCACAGGTATTTTTTTTACATAAACTGCTTTTTAGCCATTTGTCCTCCACCTTATACTTGTGCCATTCATCTTTTGAACCAATGCAGGGAAACATACTTTAAAAAAATTGGAGATGACATTAGAGAGTGATCAAAAATACTTATAATACAATGAGAGAGATAGCCCTTATCATGATCAGGCAATGGTGACAGAGATTATAAAAACAGTTTGTAATGCCAGCAGGCATAAATCAATCAACAAACAATTATAAAGTGATAAATGCTGGCGATAGAGAACCAAAACTAAAATAACCCATGTTCTCAAGGTACTTACATTCTATCAGGAGAGATAAGTACATAGATAAATATTTATAAATTTTGACATGGCCAATTATAAATTACTGTACTTGAAGTTTAAAAATCAGTTATACAATTATCAGATACAGAAGACTTGATTTGGCAGAGATTTTTGTGAAAAAGACCTGGGGTTTAATTGATTGGCTTGTGGCAACTACCTTATACTATGATAATAAGATAGATAAATATAAATATACATATGAAGTATTGATCTTTCCATACTCCTCAATGATGCGATCATTTCTGGAGTATTGTGCTTATTTGACAAATTTCGAGGAAAAAGATCAGGATGGTGAGAGGCCTAGAAACTGTGTTTTATGAGAAATAGTTGAAGGAAATGTACATAATCAACTTAAAGAAGACTAACAGAAAATATGATAGAGGCCTTTAAATATTTAAAAGTTTTGGGGAAAAAAACAGGTTTGTTCTGTGGAATTTAAATGCAACAAGTAGAAGTTATGAGTAAGCGCAATCTGACTAAAAATGTGGTTAACAAAGTACATTAAATTATATTAGGTTATTAGATTAGGTAAGATAAAACATTGTTTGAGCACCTGCTGTGTACCAAGCACTGTTAAGTGCTGGAAATACAAATATAAGCAAAAAAGAAAGTCCCTTCCCTCAAGGAACTTATGTTCACTCTCTCGGGAGAAGACAACATATAAAAGGATATTAAAAAAGAAGTGGGCAGGGAGGTATGCTCTTGGGGGCAAGATGGAAAAATAGTCCAGAAAATCAGAAGCTGATCTGGGTTCGAAGTGAGTGTGTTCCATATAGTATGCTTCATCGAATGGAAGTTCTAAGGAGGTTAAAGCTCTCCAGTAAAAGCAATGGATGCATCAAGAAGTAGTGAGCTCTTTATTCCTGGAAACAGAGGATTGAAACTATCCATCATGGGTATAAGAGAGGAGATTCCTAAATGAGGTCACAGCTTGTATTAAATAACTCCTACGTCTCTGACATATGTCTATGTCTGAAGTCCCTTACCACACTCCTGCCCAGAGGGCAGGGACTGGTTTTGCCTTTACTTAGCATATAATAGATGCTTCATAAATGCTTATTAACTGACAACTTTAAAATTCAATTATCCTGTGCAGATATAAACTTCAATATTTCTGAAGATATCTATTACAAACATATATGTACATAAACATATATGTAAAAATATAATAAAGTCAAAACAAGTGACTGTTTTATTATTACAGACATGGACACTGAGAGTTACTTTTACTCATTCAGGCATTTTATTGTCCATTTATTTTGGTCAAAGATGTAGAGATTATGTGTACACATATTCAAAGAAACATGGAGATGAACTGCATATCTTTCATCTAGTGAGCAACTTAGCTAAGTTGAAAACTGTTCGTCATGATTAGGTAGGACAACAAGGGATGATTTTTTTTCAGACAGCCTCAATGCATATATGTCTAAGATGGATCATGAATCATCCACATATATGTATCTACATATGCATACATATATGCACACGCATATATCTATATGTGTGCATGTGTGTGAATCCTATCACCAACCTTTGAAATTCTAAGCTATTTAACTGTTGGTATGTCCTTGGTACTTAGGTGAAATTAGAATCTATGACAAGGCATATATCTTTTCAGTGTTTTCAACCCTATCCAGCATTACAGCTTTAAGAGTCATGTGGATATTCAACATATATTAATTTAAAAGAATTTATTTCTCCCTGTCTTAATACTTCATCATTATTTATTGTTTATTTGTGGCTTCTATGTTCATGATTATGGAAACCAGAACACCCGAAAATAGACTCTTCTCTTTATGTTTTCCAGATGCAGGTGGAACTTGACCAGGAGTATCAAGACAAATTCAAAAGGCTTCCCCTGGAAATTCTGGAGTTTGTACAGGAAGCCATGAAAGGAAAGATCAGTGAAGATGGCAATCACAGTTCAGTCTCCTCTTCTCTCACCTCAGATAGCAGCAAAGTGAACCACAAGTCTCCCCCAAATGAGGAAGAACTGGAAGAAGACAATGCAGAAAGAGTGTTTGATACACCCCTTTAACCGTGCCCCCATGATCTGCAAGCGGGAGCCACATCTTCACAAAGCTTGGTCTTTCCCCCCCTCTCTTATTGTGAGCATGGAGCAGCTGCTGGTATCAAGAGGCTTTGCTTAATACAATGTCTATCTCCTGAGGGAATCTTTTTAGCAAAGTGATATGCAGAGGCTTTCATTCTCACTCTTCAGTTAATCATGTTGAAACATACCGCAAGTCTAATGAGAAAGATAATGTGTATACCATACAGATAGAGATATAGATATTTACTTTCTTTTTACTGTCAGAATGGCCCACATACACCATTGGGAATATTTAACAAAGAAAGCCATTTGCTGATTTCTGTTTGAACTCTGAATGAAGTATTCTGAACCAATACAGAGAGTGACAGAAATGTGCAATGCTATTTAATGCCATGTAACAGCCATATTTGAGCTCTTCATTCTGACTGCCTGTCAACAGCCATATCATCAATTTAATATTTGCTTTAAGTTGTTTTATCGTCTTTGCTTTGCAAGCACTGGTGGCTTGCTCTTTTGGTATTATGTTTATCATAGAGGTAAAATTATATTTGCTGCTGAAAATTTCTTCACAAGGAACAGTGGTGATTTTTAAAAGTTTTTTTTTTCTTTAAACAAAAAAGGCTTAACTTGCTTATATCCAGATGCAGCCAGATCAATGGCCTAAAACAGCAAAACCATATCAGTATAGCTTGTTAGGGTCTATTTTAGGTATCAACCCAGAGAGCGCATAGCTAAGTGGACTCTGGTATTTCCAGATATTTTGAGGCTGTTTCTACACATGAATATAGGTTTGACCATTTAGATTCACAGGTCATATACTCACTATCTGTAGGACTAAATGTACTGATCAAACAGTTGGCAAATAATTGGCCTGTGAATCAAAAGAATAAAGCCACCTTGAGTATGTAGACACAGCCATAGTGAACAGACTGTAGTGAGTCATATTGACTATAGACTAGTTCTGACATTCTATGGTCTTTTTATTTTGGGGTATAGAAATAAAGTTTGAGTATTTATCTAGAGAATACACACAGACCCATATATAAAAATATATATAAATATATCTTGTATCCATACAAATGTATACACGCAGAACAACATGTGTGTATCTATACACATTCATATATCTGTGGGTATATTTATTATTTGGCAGTGAACCCAACCTCATGTATAATAAATTAAATGAAATTCAGGTTTAAGTGGGTAGGGAGAGTAAGTTTCTAATATCTAGATTATGTAGATATTAAATTATATTAAAATATTAAGGAAACAATTTTTTTGGCACTGGTGGTATAAACCAAAGTTTTGTTAGAACATAAAACACATGCATATTTTGCAGGCTCTAAATAACTGGTTTCAAGGGTCAGATTTTAGGGTCTATTTACTTGTTTAAAGTGGATAGAACTAAACAGAAAAGAGGGTGATAGTATTGGAAATGTTTTATTTTCTACCACTGTCTTTTGCCCTAAAATTCAATTTTACTAAGGCTTGAAACTGAAGCCCATCCATTGAACACTTTACATATACATTTAATCCATTGAACCACATTTTAATGTGGTTAAAGATTCAGAATCATCTGTATTTATGTATTGTTAGACTATAAAAAGCAAAACAACCACACAGTAAAGACCTATCAAATTATTATATTTTAAAGTTTTATGTGGGTCAAGATGTTTTTAAATGAAAAAATGTAACCTTTAGAAATCAACATAAGTACTTTTATTGTTGTTCCAGACCTTTGATTTCATTGGTTTGAGAGAATTCTTGGTGGGAAAACTCCCTCCACTGATTAGCAGATTTTCAGAAATTTATAGCGTTCTAGGCACTGAGAGGCTAGGCAATTTGTCCCAGGATTACACAGCTACTATGTACAAGAGACAGGGCTTGAACTCAGGTCTTTCTGCCTCCAAGGCCAAAGCTCTAGTCAGTATACCACACTGCCATTCCATAGAAATAATACTTAACTTATAATCTATAGGAGATATCCCCAACATGTTTTATTTAAATTAAAATAACTATCTCTGACAAGAGCAAAGCAAAGCAATTTAATGCCCAGAAAACTCTTATGCTCTTTAACTTGTATTCCCTCAGGAGTTTAGTATTTCTGTGCACCTTATATTATTTAAAATTAAGCAATAACTACAAGTCAATCTTCAGTTTCAGTCAAGATTAAACTTAGGTGGTCCAAACCTTAAAAAATCCTTTTTTAAAAGCAATTTTACAAAGATAGGGGGGAGTCACCTGATCTTTCAAGATGATTGTATTTTGAACTAAATTTCTTTGATTCATTGAATAAAACTTCCACTTAGGAAAAGGGAAATCCTTTAATAAATCTTTCTACTTTGGCACTTTGAAGATAAAAACAGTGATCATAAAAAAGCTATAATGGTCTCCAGTGAATGCTCCATTTTATGATAGAATTCCAAATTACCTGAAGAATAGATATACTAATAAGGATATTCATAACTCCGCTGCATTGAATGAGTACAGTAGATAATGCTGAATTTTAGTCTGGAAATAGACTAAGGCTGAGTAATTTTTTATTTATACAAAAACAGTTCAGTTATACAAAACAATTCAGTTAGTTGGTTTTCCATATCTTAACCACTGTAGCTATTTTGCAATATGTTTGTATTTGACCATTTACTGTAATCACATTTTTTATATCTGTACAGTGATACTTTTTGCAGTTGTAGGGTAGTGTGTAACACTGTATATCTTGCATTGTTAAAACTATAACAGTGATACAAATATCATTTAATAATATTAATATTACTTGAAATAGACTAAGATGAATAAAAAGGGGTCTTTATGATGTGCAGTCTTGTGCCTTTATGTATTTGCCTTGTTTTGTGTTGAATGTATGAAATTCTGTACTGTGGATGTTTCTCTAATAGACAGTAGAGCCTTGCATTTACCTAGATTGTGCTCTTCAGCTATCTTTACACTACTGAAAATAGTGTGGTTTTGGCAGATTGAACAGAATTTTCAAAGTTCTAATGAAATGCCAGACATTTTTGGATTTAAAAGTTTCATTATTGCCATATGTTAATTAATACATGTGTATTAGTTAAGCAATCATTGGATGATTTTTAAAGGAACATTGCTTGCATTTCTTTGACTTTAATGTTGCTCTTGTACATTGTATTAATATTGTCTGTGATGGATTGGACTTTGTGATTTTTGCCTTTTAAGAAAAAAGACGGGACAAACTTTGAGCTATTAAAATGTACATATTTTGGTTTATCAATCTCAAATTGTTTAAAATGCATAATTCACATTTTTGTAATAATTCTATGCAATTTTGTGGCATGACGTTTCTTCCACTTGTAATTTTATGTGCTTTCATCAACAGTTCCAAAGGAAAAAAAATAAAAAATTTCTTAACACAAGACAACTGCTATTTTTCAGTGTTCTTCTAGAAATCATGACCAACTCCCTTTACAGCAGCAAGAACCAAGTCAGCAGATTATATATTTTCTGGTAAAGCCACTAATATCAGAAACAAAATAAGGATCCCTTGTAAAATATCTTTGACAAATGGTCATCTAATCTTTCACTGAAGATTTTCAGGGAGAGGGTACTCACTACCTCCTGAGTTAGTCCATTCAACTTTGGGATGACTGTTATTTTTTTTTCCTTTATGTCAAGCCTAAATCTTCTTCTTTACCTCTTCCACCCATCGCTCCCAAGTGTGACATCTTATACATATGTATAAATCCTTTTAGATTCTGGATGTCAGATTTTTGTGAGTGAAATTTAATACAAATATTTTCCAAGTCCATATATTTTCTTCTGATTTTATCTACACTTATTTTACTTTTGCAATTTAAAAAAAAATTTTATAATCTAGATATATGATTTTTGCAACCTTTTCTTTGCTCTATATGATTTTATGACCTTTTCTTTGACCTATTTAAACACATTATTGATAATGAAAAAAGAATATGGACAGAAGATACCATTTGCAATAAGGTCATGTAGAAGTTTAACCAATATAATCAATTTTTCCTAATAAGGTGAGTAAACAAGTCTAAAAAGTATATTAGTCAACAAAAATTTGCTATTTTTGAAGCACACAGATATGGCAGCCAGGGGTAAAAGAGGCTTAGAAATGTCAGCTATAAAGTCTTACTGAGAAAGATAACAGAAGATTATGAACAGAACAGCTTCAAAATACAAAGAGAGAATAGAGGATAAAAACTGGTTGAAGGATGAAACAAGGAAGAGAGCAACCAGAAAAAAAAAAAAAAAAGATGGGGAAAAATGCAAAGAATGTTTAAGTAAAATTCTTTCCACCTTCAAGGAAAATAGATCCATAATACTTTAACTTATAAAAAAGGTAGAAATAGCAATAAATATCATAAAGAAAAGAAAAGATGTATTTGATCAAACCTACATAAAAGCAGTACAGAAAGCATGCAACACAATTCTGAGGGTGTGGAAGAATTTATTCCAAAGGTATCTGAAAGAAAAAAAAAAGAGAAAACATATAGAGACATTGCAGACTTTGTTAAGACACCTAAAGGACCAAGGGATTATCAACACCACTAATCTCTGTGTCTTCTTTTTCATCTATAACAATTTGTATAAGAATATAACCATGTATTAAAGGGATTCCTGAAAAGGTTATAAGTAGGGAAGAGGTAGACTGCTGCAAGCAATATTCCCCATAGACTACATCTTTATATAATTGACTTAATTATGTATGAGATACAAGATCCCAATGTGTTTATTTGACTATACAATAGCATTTGATTCAGTAGAGCAAGTTGGTGTGTTTAAGGCCACCTTTCAACAAGGAATCAAATGCTTGCAAGATTCTTTTGTACGAGATTTCATTTTAGCTCTGATGCCTTGACAAGGTGAAAATATTGATCAATAAAACAAGCAAAAGCCCAATGAAGTGTGAAAAGTATTTGAAAGCCAGTGGATGAAGTGAAATAATGTCAGATAGAAAGGAAGTCTGTTCCAATTACTTGGAAAACTTGGTCAGTCCTTCAGGGATTACCTATAAAGTATCAAGCAAGTTGAGAAATGAAAGGAATACCAAAAATGAGATGTGCATTTTTCCCACTACATTCCTGAGAAGGAATTTCTAGGGATTTGAGGGATTTCAACTTCAGGCCTCAGCCACATCTTCTTCCTCCTCCCTTTTGAACCAGAAAAGGACCTTCAATTTTGAAGGGTCTGGACCACAGGGGTGGGGAACCTGTGGCCTCGAGGCCACATGTGGCTTTCTAGGTCCTTGAGTGCAGCCTTTTGACTGAGTCCAAGTTTTACAGAACTAATCCTTTGTAAGAGGATTTGTTTGGTAAAGTTTGGATTCAGTCAAAAGGCCATGCTCAAGGACCTAGATGGCCACATGCAGCCTCAGGACTACAGGTTCTCCATCTCTTATTCTAGAGTTTTGTTAAATGTCTTATCTTCCCACCAGTGTACTTGCGTCATAATTCCAGAGACTATAGCAATTCCCATCTTGCTATCAGTGCCTTTGCAGTGCCCCCCCAGATCAGCTGGTGGCAGTCTCTACTTCATTAGGAACCAAGAATGCAGTGAATTTGTAGCTCTACAAGGAACCCAGCAAATAAACTGCACTGTGCCTGATGGGAATTTCTTGAGCATCCAATGGGAGGAAAGGACTTGTAATAACCATGAACTATGAATTTCCTCTTTATCCTGGGCTGTGTATTTATTTGTGGTAGAGTATGTCACAGACATTTCGGGGGATATACTCTACAAACTTTTCTTATTGTATAACATTAGTCAATTTCCCTTTCCAAAAGCTACTAAAAACTGGCTAAATGATTCTCTATTGATAATCGGAGGAAGAAATACAAAAGTGGAAGCTTGAGCCAATTGCATTAAAGAATCACCTCTGACCCTCCAGGGGTACTCCTAGAACACTGGTGAAGAGATACAACCATCCAAGCTCTGGAGACCTCCTGACTTAGCTGTAGAAGTAAGAGTTAGGATAATGAATACCTCAGAATCCACATGGCCTTTGTGTGCAAGACCCAGCAAAAAAGACAATTATGTTTGACAATTATGTTGATTATGTTTTCCATGATTATTAACACAACAGGCATAAAACAGGAAGATGTATAGTAATAAAAGGCACTCACTACTTTATTGGAAGAAATCTAATGCAAAGTTCAAATTGAAGAAATATTCCCTATAGATGGTGAGGTTCTCCAGAAACTCCTATTTGTGAATGACATTGTACTGATTACATAAAGTTGTAGAACATTTCAGGGACTATAGGACAAAATGAACACTCAAAAGAACCAAGGAGATGAATAAAGCAGATTTCAATAAGTTCAGAATAAGGATAGGTAGGATGTCAAGGACTAAAATACTATAAGACATAAAATACATAAGCCCAGGAGAGTTGAGATATGCTCAATAATGAAATTCTAAAGACACCAATGAGATTCTAATAAGTAGTAAAAATAGGAGTCATCTTAGGAGATAGATATGGCTACACAGGGAACTGACCCCAAAACCTGGCTTTTTAAAAGAAATATACAGAAGATAGAAGCATGGGCAAGTAACTAAGGATGAAGACAAGAGCCATATCCCTTTGTAAGTTGCAAGAACATGTGGTTAAGATTTCTTCTTGACTGCACCTGAAGGAGAAAGCCTATGAGAGATGGTTAATGCCAACTGTCTTTATATTACATCATTTCGTCTAATTTCAATTTTACTTTGTCTATATACAATGAACTATGTGTCTAACATGTTTGTACCTTTGAATCTATGAAGGTATTGGAAAAAGAGCCTGAGAGAAAAATATTTTTTAAATTTTCAGTGTGGGTTCTTAGCCAGATATAGATAGCAGATTTCACATTTTATATTTTGAAAAATATCCAGTCAGTCAAAAACACTTGTTAAGCTCCTACTATGTGCTAGACACTATGGTAACGGCTTGACATACAAAGAAGAGCAAAAAAAAAAAATGGTCCTTGCTTTCAAGGAGCTCATATTCTAATGAATTGTTAATGAATTTTTAACCTATTTCACTATCTAGACTGAGGAAACTGTTCCACAGATATGAAACCCCCTGGGGCCAGGATGAGGCACTGGCATATTGGTACTCTGAGGTAAGGGACAAGTGTTTGCAGGCTTTGAGAACCACCTCACCACTAACTCAGATATCACACTTCCCTAATTTAAATTACTTGGTTGGATAATTAAAAGTGACTCTTCTCTTACTCTTTATGGACAACCAAAACAACTCTCAAGTCACAACAAAATGTCAAACAAATGCAAATGATGGAAAGTCGTTGGAGATGTTTCAGAAGACATCTAGTCAGACCTTACTCGAATAAGAATGACATCTACAATGTACTCCAGAAGTAGTCCTCTTGTGTTTGTTTGAATTCCTCTAGTGAAAGATAACCACTCTCTTATCTGTCATATTTAATGGTCAATTTTAGTTAGTTTCATCTCCTCAATATCTTTCACATTCATTCCTCTCTCTCTACTCACATCACAATCTCTCTAGTTGAGGCACTTATTACTAGTTGCTATTTTCAAAGTAGCTATGTGGCACAGTGGAGTGTTGGACCTGGGGTCAGGAAAACGTATCTTCTTGAATTTAAAATCCAGCCTCAGATACTTACTAGCTGTGTGACTCTGGGCAGGTCACTTAACTCTGTTTGCCTCAGTTTCCTCATCTACAAAATAAGCTGGAGCAGGAAACAGCAAACAATTGCAGTATCTTTACCAAGAAAACCCCAAGTAGGGTCACAAAGAGTAGGACATGACTGAAAAACAATTTTAAAAGCAACTTAATTAGTTTCCTGGAATCTAATCTCTCCTTTCTCTAATACATCTTCCATTAAATTGTTAGAACTGGTCATATTGAAGAGGTTTAAGCAAAATGATGATGGTAGGGAACCATATGTTTCTAGGGGTGCTTGTAACTCCAAAACACTGACATGCCAGGTCCTGCCAAAAGAATTCTACTCAAGCCCTCTCAGCCAAGGAAAAAGACAAAGTTTATTAGGGATTCCACCATAGTGGGTTGTTTGCTGGCCAGATTCAATCTACTGAGCTAGATTAAATCTGAGTGCCTTCATGGAGTCAAGATGGAAGTTATATACACAAAGATTGTGGGAGGGATGGAGGGGTGGTCTGGGGTGACTAGAGGAGGGATTCAGGGAGGGTCTTGAGGAGGACTCTGATGGGACTGGGATGAGGTCAGACTCCAGGAAGCAAGAGAATGGGATTAAGGGTAGGAAGTAGCTGAAGGTATGGATATTCATAGTATCAAGGGTGGGAAGTAGCTGGACAACAAAGGGCAAGGCAAGGTAGAGATTTGGGCCTAATGATAATGTAAGGCTTATGGCTTTAGGGGAAGGCCAGATCTAGTTGGAAAATTCAAGGAGAGTTCAAGGGGGCTCCCAGAGACTGTATTTCAGATTCACGGGGGTTCCCAGAGACTGTGCCCTCATCAATATCATGTCACTCCCCTGTTCAAGGAATTTCAGTGGCTCCCAAAGACTTTAGGACAAAATATAAACTCCTATATTTGGTTTTTAAATTCCTTCACATACCCAGAATGCCTTTCTCTTGTGAAACCCTGATCTTCAATTGACAATAGTAATTAAAACTTCACCTATATCTTTAAAATCTAAAAGTTCCTTGCTAAGTGCTTCATAATATTTAGGAAAGCTTTCTAGAAACTTTTACCAGCATAATTTATTCCTATAAAAAATTACAGCATTAGGTAGTAGTTGTTAGGCTTGACCACCTCTGGGATTCTCTCTGTAATCTCCCAGAAAATTCTCCAGTACAGTAGGCCTCTCTATTGTTGATGTCAGGTCTAGAAATGACCTTTCATATAGTCCTAAACATGGAATCCCCAGCCACCATTACTTGTCTTTTTCTGATCACCACTCGATGACCTTTATCCTGATGCCCCTTAAGTAGCCAACAGAAACAACAATCTCTTTCTCCCATGAAGTTCTAGCTTCCCCTTCCACTGGTTGGGGGAGGGGGGGTGGTCCTCAAATATGTTGCTAAGCCCCAAGTATCTTTCTTTCCATCCTCTTCTGTATCACATTCTTCCACCCACATTACTTTGAAAATGAGTCAAGATGTACCTCTGACTTTTCAATTTCATTTTCTCCTTTTTTTTCAGTTGAAGTGTTTCTTCCATTCATTCCTGGAATTCATTCCTGGTCATGTTTTCTTCTAGTCTCTCTAAGAGAGTCACAGCACTCTTATGGTGCTTTCTTCATAAAGATCTGTTATTTGATAATGGTTTTATCATTCGAGGAGTTAGAAAGTGAGATAATAATTTGTTCTTTTTTATATACACACATAAATACACGTATATAATAATAATATATACATGATATGTGTATGTGTATATATATATCTATATATATATATAGATATATATATATATATATAGATATATATATATAGATATATATATATCTATATATATATATATATATATATATATATATATATATATATATATATATATATATATATATATATATATATATATATATATATATATATATATCTATATATATATATATATATATATATATATATATTATGAGCAGGTAGCTTGCACAGTGGATAGAGTGCTGGGCATGGAGTTAGGAAGACTCATCTTCCTGAGTTCAAATCTGGCCTCAGACACTTAGCCGTGGTAGCCCAGGCAAGTCATTTAACTCTGTTAGCTTCAGTTTCCTCATCTGCAAAATGAGCTGGAGAAGGAAATGGCAAAGCATTCTGATGAGTTTCAGTCTCTGGGAACCCCCTTGAATCTGTAGTATAGTCTGTGGGAACCCCGTTGAGCCCCACCCTGAATCTTCCCACTTGATCTAGGTTTTCATGTATAAATAGCCTAACCTGGCCTTCCATTGTTTGGCTACCTCTGAATTGCCTCATGGCTTTTTCCCACCCTTGATCATGATCAAAATATCTGTACCCTAGCTCTCTTATTGTCCATCATCTCCAGGTAGCCTTCAGCTATTTCCCACCCTGGAGTCTGACCTCATCTCAGTCACCCCAGTCCACTCTAAACTCCTCCTCTAGTCATCCCAGACTACTCAAGACCACCCTAGATCCGTCCTACAGTCTTTGTGTACATAAGTCCCATCTTGCCTCCATGAAGGCACTCAGATTCAATCTAGCTCAGATTGAATCTGGCCCACTTGTGAAAACAGGCATCACAAAGGGTGAGATTTCCTAAGACAACCTATTATGGCAAACCCTTAATAAACTTTGTCTTTTTCCTTAGCTGAGAAGGCTTGGGTCAATTCTTTCAGCAGGACCTAGTGTGTCAGTACTTTGGGGTATCGAGCACCTCTGAACCCCAAACCTCTTCAATTCCAGTATCTTTGCCAAGAAAATCCCAAATGGGATGACAAAGAGTTGGAAACCACTGAAACAAATGAACAACAACAATATACATATTATATATGTGTATGTATACATACATATATGTGAACATGTATGTAGATATAGTTAGATATATAATCTTTGTTGCATTTGCAATACATGAGGTCATAGACTGATGGGAGTGATCGAGTTAGAAAGCAACATGCTACATTCTAGCTCTGACCACCAAAGCAACACCTAGTAGGGCAAGAAATACAAATAGCTACAATAAATAGGCCAAAGCTTTGGATAATCAGGTTACCAGATACATACTTAATTCTCTGGATCTCCCGGGCATTTTGGCTCCTTAAGATTCTCTGACTTTGAATCCCTGCTCCTCCAGCATTTCTGCACTTGTCTCAGCCCTTGGATCTTAGCCTTCCACAGAAATCATGAAGCAATATGAACTGACTTTTCTACTACATTGGGTTTCTTCCTAATTCAGATCTAACATCTTTTATCCCAGGAAGGAATTGTCAGAGGGTTTTTCCTAATCATTGTCACATGTTGGCTCTGCCTCTGGAAGGAAACAACATTTTGTCATAGACATTCTTGCTTCTCTGAGTGGAAATTAAAGAAAAAAGATTAATTTTTACTGTCAACTTACTTTTACTATGTCAAAGTTCCAAGGTCCAGTAGAGTTTTTGAGTTCAGCATAATGGGAAAAACAACACTGCAGACAGCTCACATACAAGAAGAATTCAATTTGTTTAAAGTTTCTTAACTTGGGTTCCATAGATCCCCAAGAGGGCTGTGGATAGATTTCGGAGGGTCCAAAAACTTGGATAGGAAAAAAAAAATCGTCATTTTTACTAACATCTAATTAAAATTTAGAATTTCCTTCAATTATGAATGTAGGAAAAGGGAAAAGGAACTATTTGCACAAAAATATTTATGGCATCTCTTTTTGTATTTGCAAATAACTGGAAATCAAAGGGAATCCCATCAATTGGGGAATGACTAAATGAGTTGTGGTATATGATTGTAAGGAAATTTTATTGTGCTATAACAAATGATGAGCAGGATGAATTTGGAAAAACCTGGAAAAACTTACATTAACTGATGTAGAGTGAAGTGAGCAGAACCAAGAGAACCTTACACATAGTAAGAGCAATACTGTATCATGGTCAACTGTGAATGACTCAGTTATTCTGAGTAATGCAATGATCTAAGACAATTACAAAGGATGATGAAAAATATTATAGATCTCCAGAGAATGATTTGATGGAGTCTGAATGCAGATCAAAGCATACTTTTTTTAAAAAAAAAAACTATTTATTTCATGGATTTGTTTGTTGTTGTTGAGGTTTGTCTGTGTTTTCTTTCACAACATGAATAATCTGGAAATATATTTTGCATGAGTGTGCAAGTATAATTCATTTCAAATTGCTTACCCTCTCAGGGGTGCAGGAAGGGAAGAAGGAAGGGAGAAAAGATGGAACTCAATTTTTAAAAAAATGAATGTTAGGGGCAGCTAGGTGGTTCAGTGGTTCAGGGCACAGGCCCTGGAGTCAGGAGGACCTGATTTCAAATCCAGCCTCAGACATTTGACACATTTACTATCTGTGTGACCTTGGGCAAGTCACTTAACCCCAATTGCCCTGCCTTCCCCCCTGCAAAAAAAAAAAAAATGAATGTTAAAAATTGTTTTTGCAGGCAATTGGAGAAAATAAAATATTATGAATACAGGCAATAAACAGCAGTAATATTAGATTTACCAGATTGAAAAATGGCATACATGATCAAAAAAAAGTTAAGAATGCCTGATCTACAGGTTCCAGACCTATTTCCTTCGAGATAGAAGTATAACAAATGACATTTTATGATACGTGTTTTAAAAGGACACTGACACTCAGATGGAGCAATGATTTCATTAAATTGAGAATTCTGTCCACTGCTACACATAGCAATTCATTCATGCCCTTTCAACTGTTGTTAATTTTTACCCAGGTATTTCCACAAATCTATCCTGTGGAAGTAACCAAAACTAGTTCTTTTACTATTTCGAGGGACCAGTGGAACCTTTGGGCTACTCATTTCTTCTCCCTTACTTTCAATAATTGACCACTCCATCTCTTTTCTGGTTACACATTTCCTTGACATATCTTTTTATGCCTCTTCTCAAACTCAAGTTATCATTGGTACTACGTGACAGCCCATTAACACCCAAAATTTCATTTGTATTTATATTATCCATTTATATTACATAATTGCTGATTTTGATTCTTCTTAGGTCATGATGTTCTTCGATCTGCAGCCATGTCACATTAACAGAAAATATTGGTGTTAATATTTTATTATTGAGCATCCCTAAACTATCAACTCCTTTAAGTAATTAAATTACATTTAATCAATTTTAAGATGAAAATATTAGATCTTCTAATTCTCTTTTTCTTCATAAGGATTATTCATGGGCTCCAAAAAGCAACGATTCTGTCTTCCATCCTATAATGGGTCATCCAGCCAAATTTTAGTGAAAAAGAACCTCATTCCTTCTTCTAACAATACTGTGGTATTATTTTTTTTTTTGGCCTACATGTATCAGAGAATGTAACAATGGTTATAATAACAGCATATATGTAGCGCTTTAACTCTTGTACAACCCTTTACATAGGTTATCTTATTTGGACCTCATAAAAACACCGTGTGGCAGATGCTGTTATTGTCCCCATTTTATAGATGAAGAAACTAAGACTAAAAGAATGCCTTGCCAAGCAGCACAGAGCTAGTAAGTGTATGTTAGGATTTGAATTCAGATCTTCAGTTAGTCTAACCACCATATTACCCAGCTGCTTTGGCTATCAGATTTGGAGGGAAACTCACAAGTTTATTGGAACAGCAATTCCCCATGTAGTATTTCCTAGAAGTGGCAAACTAGCCTTTCTTTGAAGATCTTTGTAGTTGTTTGTCCTTCATTCTCAAAGAGGACCATGACATCAGGAAGGTGATATCATGACTTTCAAATGAATCGGATTTAACTGAAAGAGGGCTATGCAAAGTCACCAACCTCACTTTTTCCTCCAGAGCCCTCTAGGTCCAGTAGTAACATATAGATCAGGATGACTGGAGATAGAAGTGACCCTGGATGCAGTGGGAGACCTTGGCCTTTTTAAGTTAAGGTCTTTCCCAGGTCTCAGATTGACCAAGGCAACACCATTCATTGATTAAGGCTAGGTAAGAAATGAAGCAAAGAATGGCCTCTTTTACCTAGTTAAAAAAATCAGTCTGTTTGGGGAAGACCCTCAAAGTTTCTGACCAAAATAGAAACAATTGCTATTTACATTCACTCTGAGCCATCAGAGACCAAACAATGACTAAGGGAAGCTTGTAGAAGACCTTTAGTAAAGGGAAAACTTACTACTCCCTAAGTTACTCCATTCTCCTTTTGGATAGCTGTAATTGTTAGGTTCCAATGTCTTTGTCAAGAAAAACCCAAATGGGATCACTAAGCATTGTACACAACTGAAAAATGACTCAATAACAACAAAATTATTAGGTTAGGGATAACTGGGATGGCACAGTGGATAGATCACTGGACCTGATATCAGGAAGACCTGCATTTAAATCCAGCCTCAGACACTTATTAGCTGCGTGACCCTGGACAAGTCACTTTATCCTGTTGGCCTCAGTTTCTTTACCTATAAAATGAGTTGGGGAAGGAAATGGTAAACCACTCTAGTATCTTTGCCAAGAAAACCCCAAATGGGTCACAAAGAGTCAGACACAACTGAAATGACTGAACGATAATTGTAAGGTAGCTCTTCCTTATATCCAAACAAAATTTATCAACACTTTAGTTCCAGATAGAAAATAATCTCCCTTCCTATGACAACCCTTCAAAAAAGTCAGTTCAATCCAATTCATTTTTAAAATATTGAATAAGCACATATTATCCACATGGTGCTGTGCTAGGAGGTGGTGATTTAAAGACAAAAGTGAAATAGCTCCTGCATATAAAAAACTTACAGTCTAGTTGAAGAGAGATAGCATGTGCCCTTTAAGATCTCCCTTATTCAGGCTAACTATTCACAATTCCTTTGAAAAAATTAGCACACATTTACCTAGCTCTTTAAAGCGTGGGAACCATGTTACACATGTTATCTCATTTGGGCCTTACAACAACACTGTGAACTGAATACAATTACTATGCCTATTTTAAATATGTGGAAACTGAAGTTCAGAGAAATTAAATGATGTGTTTATTGGTCCCTGGGCTAATAAGTGAGTAAGTCAGGATTTGATTTCAGATCTTACTGAATGCAAATTCAGTATTCTTTCCACTATGATTCTGTAGCTTTTTATGACATGAACTCAAGATACTCTCATCATCCTCATCACCACTTTTAACACTTCCCCTCCCTGCCAGCTTGTCATTGTCTTTTTTAAAATGTGGTACTCAGAACTAGTGGATAGAGTTCTGGGCCTGGAGTCAGGAAAATTCATTTTCCTGAGTTCATATTCAGCTTTACGCGCTTGTTAGCTGTGTGACCCTGAGCAAGTCACTTAACCTCATTTGCCTCAGTTCCTCTTCTGTAAAATGAGCAGAAAGGAAATGGTGAATCACTCTAGTATCTTCAGCAAGAAAACCCCAAATGGGGTCATGAAGAGTCAGATATAATCGAAAATGACTAAACTGAACAAACCAGAAGTAAGTAAAATATTCTGAATGTGGTCTACAAAGGGCCAGTAGGAGTATTATTTCCTTCATAGTGATTACAAACACTATGCCTCTTTTAATTCAGATTGTATCTGTTGTTGGAGGCTGCCATATAGCTCTGTTGACACATATCAAGGTCATAGTACATCAAAATAGGAACCTATTTTGCCTAGCTCTGCTTTCCTAAGGTACATTTAAGAAGTTGAATGCTTGAAATCAAATCAGTAACCTGACATTGATGTCTATTAAATGTAATCTAATCTGAGTCAGTTCAATGTTCCAGTGTGTTGAGCCCCTTGTCAGATCCTTTTCCACAATGTGTTATCTATTCCCTCCATCTTTGTGTCATTGCTATCACCTTTGTCTAAATCACATGGAAGCGCAGGAGTAAGGACAGATCTCCATAAGAGATATTCCTCAAGCTGATGCCAAACCATTACTTGCTACTCTCTGAATCTGTATTCATTTACTTTTAGTCTCATCTCAATCTGAGATGTCAAACAAGCAGCCTTGGGGCAGCCTGCTACCCACAACACTCCCAGATGGAAATGTAATTGGGAAATATTTGACAGCATAAATAAAAATACAATAAATTGTAGATAATATTAACATGTGGTTTTCTAAGTCGGTATGAAACCCTCAGGGATCTTTATGGATGGTTTGGTGGACCCCATTTCTATCTGAGTTTGGCACTATTGGTTTTGCTCTCTTTTCCCTAAGAAGAGATATCAAGGCAGGAATTATCAAAAGCTATGATGAAATCTCAGTAAACTGTATGTACAAAATTTCCCTGACATTTCATTGTAGTAATTGTCCAAAAAATGGAATTAGGTTACTCCACAACGACGGATTCTTAATGAGGACCAGACTAGAATAGTACCACGAAGGACAGTTCTATGTCAATTTACCCAATGCATTTGCATATACTAGAAATAGGATGAAGATGTGTATTTCAAAGGGAAATTACACTATCTGCCGATAATTATTTATATTTAAAGCGCATTTTCACAGATAAGAGGATAGGAGAAATTATAGTAAATTATAGAAATATTTAAAATTTATTTTAAAAATTCTTGTTTCAGTTAAAATTATTGCCATGCTTGGTCTTTTTGGTGATCTCTACTTCCACTTTTAAATGCTCACAAACTATCCCTTTAATAAATTATCCCTAAACTATAAACTATCCTTTTTAGAAATTTGGTAGTAACTCATATCAAAGTCACTAGTCTACTGTTGGCAAACTCTACTCTCTTCCCTTTTCAAAACAAAAAATCCTAATAGTTCTGTCTCACCTCATCCATTCTAGGTGGAGCTTTCAAAGACAACAAGATCACAAACATTGACTCAGCAATCAAATCTATCAGGATCAGTTTTTAGGTTTTTTTTTTTTAAAGTGTCCTGTTATGTCATCCATAGTGACTTTAACTCAATGAGGCAGCAAGATGCTCTCCTATTATACTCTTAATTATCTTGGGTTTCAATACAATGTTAATCATTTTTGTTTTATGTTTTTTCATATAAAGATTATCTGCTCATCACAAAGAAAACAAGAGGTATTTCTTCCTCTAATCCTTGATCCATTACTGTTGTAAGCACAGTGATCCTATCATTTCTCTAGTCCTTCCCATCTCCAAAAAATGCTCTTGTAAAGAAAATGTAATTATGTTGTATTTAACATTCAGTTTTATTAAATTATATTAGCTACAGCTTGTCTGCAACTGATTTATAGAATTTGTGGATAGTTTCATGTTTTTATCTTTGCAAAATCATTTTGCTCCTCTTGTCTTCTGGTTTAATGCCTAGTTGGGGTTTTGTTTTTACTCTTGGTAATTTGGTTTTCCTTTCTCTCTTTTTAATCATATTAGTTAATACTTTATTTATTTACCAGACTTTACAGGAAACCATTTTCCTGTTTTCTTTTTTAAAGATCTTGTTTTATTTTAGTGAAATGTTTTATTACAAACAATATTGAACATCAATTCAAACATCTAAACTAACTAAAGTCTGCATTTAAATGAATTTGTTTCAATGTCTAATGTATAGTAACACTATTTTCTATTATTCTGTATAAGTCACTACTAGGATTCTTTATTCATGTGTTCTCATTTAGCTTACTTCATATGATTGTTGGATGTATACCATTCTTTTAATTCTGCTTTTATATTATTTCACTAAAGGTCTTTCCGTATTTCTTTGTATTCCTGATACTTGTTGACTTCTATTCATAAATGAAAGTATACTTGATACTTTCACATATAAATATACACAAGTAGGTATATATCTATTATTATGTAATGTATATCTATATGTCTATATTTATCACCTATCTATCTAGCATTAATACACCACATTTTAACCTCTAACATCTTGTGGAACATCTAGGTTGCTTCAGTTTTTGTTGTAATTACATAAAATGCTTCTATGAAAATTTTTGTACAGATAGTTCTTATTCCATTATTTTTTATGTTGCTGCTGTTTTTCATAAAATTCATGTGTTATATTCCAACAACAGAATTATTGAATCAGAGGGGTACAATTATTTTGATAACTTAAATTGTGACCTACAAGATAGCTCTCCAAAAAATTCTCCAATTTTACAGATCACTAGTATTAAATGAGTATATCTATTTTCCATAGGTCCACATTGATTTTTATTGTTTTTAACTATTTTTCATCCAATTAGAAGGGTAATGCAGTTATTATTATTGGTGACTCTCTGAAAATTGAATGAATGAGAAAGTACTTACTAAATACTTACTGTGCGCAGTGTTGGGAATGCAAACAGAAAAGCAAGATAGTATCTTCTCCCGAGGTTTACTTATGGCTGAGGTTGAGCATTTTAAAGTGATTATTAATAACATGTTTCCTTCTTGAAAATTGTCTGGTCATATCCTTTGACTATTTATCTCTGAGTTAATGGGAGTTACCACTTGAACTTTTTTGCATTTCCTCACATATTTAAGACATCAAATTGGTATCTACTGTGTTTCCTGTATTTTCCTAAACTTGGTTTTTTATATTCTTTAATCATACTGTTTTTGTTCCCAGATTTTCTAATGTAATAAAGTACATGTATTCTGCCTCCAATAATTCTTCCCATTTGCTATTTTTTAAAAATGAACTTCACTCTACAACTTGGAAAAAATGCATTCCATTCTCTTTCTTTCTTTGTAGAATTGCTTTCCTTTTTCATGCTTAAGGTTCTCATATGACTAGAATCCACTGGGAGTATACAAAGCAAGATGTGGGTCTAAATCTCAGCATATTAATCTAGTCTTAGCCTCTCTTCTGACCTCCAGGTTCACATCTCCAAAGGCCTACTGGACATCTTAATCTAAACATCCCATAAACAGTGCAAAGTCTACACGTCCAAAACTGGATTTATTATCTTTGCCTAGGAGCAAACTTTCGTAACTTTCCCATTGTTGTTGACCATTCAACCAGTCACCCAGGCTCACAACCTAGGTGCCATGTTAAGCTCATTATTCTCTTTCACCCTCCATATCTAATCTGTTGCCATGTCTTGTTGATTTTAACCTCATAACATCTCATATAAATTCCTTTCTCTCCTTTGACATTGCTACTACCCTGGTGCAGTATCTCCTCTCATTATACTTGGTTGGTTTCCCAGCATTGTAATCCATCCTTTGGACAGTTATCAAAGTGATCTTCCTAAAACACAGGTCTGACTATGGTCCTCACCCCACCCCTCATTTAATGAATTCCAATGGCTCCCTTTTATCTCTAGGATCAAACATAGGACATGATACATAAATCCTTGTTGGCTTGAATTGACTTGGATGTGAGTGGGTGATTCTCAGACCCTTCTGGGAGAGCCCCATGTATTCTACCACCTCATTTGAGAGCAGACATGTCTTCTAGGGGGAAAAACTTATTTTTCTCAGTTGTCTTTTCTTTATTGTCACTGGGTAGGCAAAAGCCTTTCCATACTCCAAAACAAATGGTAAGCTTTGCATATTTTGTAAGATGTTATTTGTCTACTAAATTGTATTGTCGCCTATTTTGTCGATTAGTGTAATATCTGGGACTACCAGCTATGGTAGGTCTGGATGCTTATGAGACTGTTGATTTTGGGATTACACTATAAGTAGCAATAAATATTAGGAATTCAGAGAAACCTAGACTGATTGATACAAAGTGAAGAAAGTAGGATCAGGAATGTAAACCAAGGCAGCCACTGTCTTTAGGGAATTTAGATCTCTCTTTCCTCCAAAAGGAGAAGATACCCTGAGAATGCAAAAAATAGTTTCAAGATCTGAATCCTTCTTTGCCTAAAAGGAAGAAAACCAGAAGAAGATGATGCTTGTGAAATGAAAGAATTTTATTAAGCAGGGAATTAAAATGTGTGCATGAGAATAGCCAGCCTAATGTTGACTAGCCCACCTCAGTAATGGATGTGGAGTATATGTATACTTTTAAAACAAAGGGAGGCAGGGAATTTGGGAGGAAAGGTGGGAATCCTAGAAAGGAATGAGTCAAGGACCCCTGTTCCCAAGGGGAGGGGGAGTGAGGAATTCCAGAATTCAAAGTTGTGGCCCTTTGATACACAAATCAGAAGACATTTCTGGCGATAAACAGGCTTGGCAGTTTAAGGCTTAAGCACAAACAATAAGGGGATGTCCCCCAAAACCATAAAACAGGACATATCTGAGAGACCCATAACCAACAGTTAGAGAAGTCCGTGAAGATAAGGATGTTTCTCAAAGGTCCATAAACTACCAAATGGATCAGGGTCTGCTCCAAAGCTGGTATGAGCTTAATTGTCTTCAAATTTGCTGGTTTTCTGCACATCCAGCTGGATTTACTCTTGGTCACCACAAAGAATTGTTGGTATGTCAAGCCACTCTATATCTTAGCTAATACATCATACAGCTCTTCTTGGCTACTTGGATAATTGGGGAGCTCAAGCACAAATTTGCTCATAGAAGAGAAAGCAGGATCTATCTATCTATATGTCTGTCTGTCTGTCTCTATCTATGTATCTACCTATTGCCTACCTATCTTTCTATCTCTATCTCTATTAGGACAGGTATACATATGCATAAATTACCATGCATATGTACACATATACACTGTATGCATATATGGGTATATATTGCTGTTGAGTAGTTTCAGTCCTGTCCAAGTCTTCATGACCTCATTTGGAGTCTTCTTGGCAAAGATACTAGAATGGTTTGCCATTTCCTTCTCCAGTTCATTTTACAGATGAGAACAGAGGCAAATAGGGTTGTGACTTGCCCAGGGTCACACAGCAGTAAGTGTCTGAGACTATATGTATATGAATGTACACATACACATACATATTCATATATGTATGCATGCATGTGTGCATGTATGTGTACATATATATATTGGAGCCAGATAACTGCTAATTAAATATACCAAACTTCCCTTCCTTCAGAGAGTTAGGGGACTTGGAGTGCAGAATGTTTCTGTGATGTCTGGTACAGGAAGTAGTGGTAGAGATGCTCTTTGTTCCTTCCCCTGCTTTCTGCTATAACAGAGAAAAGTAGGCTGCTCTAAGATTAGTCAAATACTTAACCAGCTGATCTTCCTTCCCTGTGGCTTTCCCTCTAATTGGATGGCTCTTCCTAGAATGTCCATTTAAGAAGGGTGTCTATGCCAGCAATCTCTTGATTTCTTGCTGGGTTTCAAGCATCCAGATTTATCCATCAGGATCTCCTTAGGCTGAAAACCAGGCAGTGAAGATTACTTCCCTCCCCTCCTTCCCACCTTTACCTTCCTTTTCTGTGTTGTCTTCCCCTGTTAGAATGTATACTGCACTAGGGTAAGGGCTGCCCAGTGTTTAGCATAGTGCCTGGTAGATAATAAGTACTTAATAAATGCTTATTAACTGACTGAATCCTGAGTATGGTATATTGTTTGGCCACTAGAGAGCACTCTAGCTACCTGTGAATAGGTTAGCGCCCTGTCCTCACACCTTGAGATTTCTCTTCCGCTGTCCTACAACTGAGCTCTCCCTCCCATTCACAATTCAGTAGAGCTTTTGAAATATTATCTGAAATGTGCTCCCAAATTACACATCCCTGTCATCTCTATTTATCAAGACCCCACCTCTCCCAGCCAGTCTGAGTGGAGGACATACCCAAAATTCTGGGCACATTTTAAATCTCCAGAAATTACCTCAGTTAGCTCTGAGGAAAATGGAAGCTGGAGTGGAGCTTCACAACACATCCTCATCTCTTCCAGTCAGTCACAAATTTCTTCTGGTCTTCTCAACTTCCCCTTTCTTCCAGGCTGCTCTGTGCCCAAGGATGGCTTCACAGAACAATCTCAATCCATTCCCTCCCACCTCAATCCAGTAGTGGAGTGGCAGCTTTACTTTCTAATAGAGGCTTGGAAAAAAAAAATCTCAAAATGGAGGTTTGGTAATCCCTCTTGCCTCAAGCCCTCAAAATAATCTAGTCAGAAATTTCTTCAATGGTCAAAAGGAGAAGAGAAACCTGAGGATTCAGAGAAATGTGTGTTATCACACATTTCCTAGCTCACTTAAGCCTTTTCTGGAAGAATTTAGAAAACTGGATTATATTCTATCATCTTTCAGTTAAAAGTTGCTCCATAAAATATCAAATGATTGTGCTTGTTTTGCTATTTGTTGTTGCAAGAGTGGGTAATATGGGGAAATTATGGGGAAATTAATCAATCAATAAACTACTGTGCGCCAGGCACTGTGGGGAGCACTGGGGATATAAAAAGAAGCAAAAGACAATCCTTGCCTTCAAGGAGCTTACCATCTAATGGGGGAAACATGCAAACAAATATATACAAAGCAAACTATATACATGATTCATAGGAAATTATTAAGAGAGGGAAGGCACTGGAATTAAGAGGACTTGGGGAAGGCTTCTTTTGGAAAGTGTGCTTGAAGCCAAAGTTGTCAAGAGTTTAGTGGAGGAAGGAATAGAGGAGTGCCAGAGAGAGAGCCAGGTGCTGAAGGATAGACTGTCTTGTTGAATCAGCAAGAAACCAAGTGTCATTGGATAAAAGATTAAATGGTATGGAGTAAGGTACAAGAAAACTGAGAAGGGGAGGCAGAAATAGGTTGAAGGGCTTTTGAACACTAAACACAGCATTTTGTATTTGCCTCTGAAGGCAATAGGAAGCCACTGGAATTTATTGAGTAGAAGTACATTTTAGGAAAATTACTTTAGTGGCTAAATAAAGACGATTGTAATATAAAAACCAAAATGGCATATTTTTATTATATCATTGAATTTTTAAATTTCATCTCTTCCATTCTCTTTTTATTTTTTGGAATTTTCACTAATTTATTAAGATTTTCTGGCTTCTATTCTAAGCCATCCATTCTCCTTTTTTTTTTATTAACATAAATATAAATTCAATTCAATATAAATACAACTGTTATTTAGTTTTACTAAAGGCATCTTTTAAATCTCTTATTGGGCTTTCAAACCACTCTGGGGGCTCTTGTGACCACAGCATTCTCTTTTTTGTAATTCTGGTCATAGATATTAAAGAAATTTCCTTTTCCAGAGATTTATTCTGGCGTTCTCTTACCCTATAGCAGTTCTTCATTGCATTCAGTGCGACTCTTGCTTGCTCATCCTTTCCTGTTCCCCCCCACCAAAGATTTCACATAATTGCAAAACTTTAGAGAAAGAAATTTCTTGTGTGGATTACTTTCCTTATCACTCTTTTAGTAATTGACTTACTTTATTTGGTATACTTCTTGCTATTTTGAAACATGGCAAGAGAACTGGACTTTGACACAAACTCATATTCCATCTTGCTAAAAGTCTATCTTTTTGTTGTCATTTAAATGAATCAGGACTCTCTGGCTTAAAACCTCAATCATCTTTTCAAAATGTATGGCTGTGTAGGCAGGCTATGGACTACCTCTTTATAATCTGAAACTATCATTCTCTATCTTTTGTGGAAACTAACTTATCAAAGTATCAAAACCAAGTGACTTGTCATTTGGGGCCAATTCATACCCTGTATCACCCTTTGCAACTTAAAGAGCAATTTCCAATGTGTTGTAGATAATGGAGCTTAAATAAGACTAATGGGCAAGATTTTAAAAAAAAGATTAAAAAAAAAAACACCTCTATGGAGCCAATATCACTGAGGTTATCATGTGAGTGCATGATGTCTATGCCAGCTAAATTTAGCATTTAAATATCTTCTTTCTCTTCGAAATGTGTAAAAACTCATCTAGTCTGGCAGCTCCCTGTTGACTACACCTCTGAGAAGCCAATTATTCCTTCCAAAGTCAATTGTAATTTACGCATCTAAAATTGCTATTTAATCTCTTGTGTTCTCTCTCTCTTTTTAATGTTCTTTTTGAGCAATGACAAGAAGCTTGATCTCCAAATTATTGACCAAGAGCTTCCCAAATATCTACCCACAGTCGAACATTGATTCATCAGAATGCTTAGAGAAAGGGGAGTATTGATTGCTTGAATAATTGAGAACTAAACAGAAACCTCATTTAGTTGTTAACTCTTATTGCAGGTAATGTACTAGAAAATTACTCTGGAGTCAGAATTAAGAGTCCTTGTTCTATATCCTAGTTTTGTCACTATCTGTGTGACTTTGGCCAATCACTTCACTGTACTTTAGTTTTATTATTGATCAAATTGCCATTTGCCTGAAAATGCTAATAAATGCTAAATTTAGCTGGCAGCAACATCATGCACACGCATGATATCTTGAAGGACTTTTTGATGTCTAAACTCTAAGGTCATGTAATTCTATGAAAGCTTTTAAAAAGTGTTCAGTCCACCTGCCTACCTTCATAATAAAGAATAACTGATGCAATTATGTATATATGTATTTTAGGGCATATGTTTACTTATGTATATAAAACATGAGAATTGTACATGTATTGCATGCCTCCCATATGTTATATGCACACATTAGTATATACTTACTCACAGCCATGCACAGAGATCTGTCTGCTAGCAAGAATAACAACAGGACTGAGGATTTCTCTATTAGCCAGTCTAAAGAACAGGGAGAATGTTGCAGTGACCTGAACAGAATCTGCAGTGTTACATGTTTGCCACAGTCAAATGATATTTCTTTATGACCAAAATGCGGGCTGGTCTCCGCCTTAGAAAAGAAGGTAAAAGGACTTGAAGAATAATGCTCCACTTTCCAAGCTATTAGGGAAGATGAAGTATTCCTCAAAATAAATAATAACAGAAGAGCTCAAATGTTAAAACCATCAGAATGTATAGGTATGCCTAAATAACTTCCCTTATGAATATCGAGTGGAAATGATGAATAGACTTAAGGTATTAGATCTGGTAGATAGAGTGCCTGAAAAAATATGGACAGAGGTTCACAATATTGTACAGGAGACAACAATAAAAAAACATTCCAAGCAAACAAGAAAGCAAAATGGCTGTCTGAGGAGGTTTTACAAATAGCTGAGGAAAGAAGGAAAGGGAAAGGAGAAAGTGAAAGATATGCCCAACCAAATGCAGAATTCTGGAGAACAGCTAAGAGAGATAAAAAAGGTTTTCTTAAATAAGCAATGCAAAGAAATAGAAGAAAACAATAGAATGGAAAAGACAAGAAACCTCTTTAAGAAAATGAGACATGGGGCAGCTAGGTGGCACAGTGAGTGGAGCACTGGCCCTGGAGTCAGGAGGACCTGAGTTCAAACCTGGCCTCAGACACTTGACACACTTACTAGCTGTGTGACCTTGGGCAAGTCACTTAACCACCAATTGCCCTGCCTTCCTCCAAAAAAGAAAAAAAAAGAAAAAGAAAATGAGACATATCAAGGGATTGTTTCATTCAAAAATGGACATAATAAAAGACAAAAATGGTAAGATCTTAACAGAAGTAGAAGGGATTAAGGTGTGGCAAGAATACATAGAAGAACTGTACAAGAAAGATCTTAACATCACCAACAACCATGATAGTGTGGTTATTGATCTAGAGCAAAACATCCTAGAGAATGAAGTCATGTGGGTCTTAGGAATGTTGAGGATTATTAAGGGGTTCCCTGAACTTGTCTTTTTCAGTTGCAATATTTTCCAGAAACACAGCACCCAGAGAATGCAGGAAGCCCTGAATGCATCAAAGATGAAGCCACCCACCCCACAACCACCACCACTGCTGACATAATTTATTGTTTTCATGCAAATTGGACTTCTATGTGTCCTCGGGAGTCAAGACAGGCACCAGCCTGTCTGTGCCAGGCTGGAAAATTTGCTTGTGCAGGCGGGACCCTGTAGTACGCAGACCACTTTATCTTCATAGTCTAGCAGTTCCCAAAGGAAAAGAATGTAGCTTTTGTCATAGCCTTGCTCTTCCCCTTTGGAAGGGGTTTTGTCCTTTTTCTGCTTTTACTGCACTTCCCCTACCATCCCCAGGTAGAATTCTGTTTCCTCCTCCTTCCTTGGTAGAGCTGTCATAAATATGCAAACTTCTGTATGGATTGTGAAGTCTTTGGGTTCCACTTGCATGTTCATTTCTTTTGTAATAAACCTAGTTTTCACATAAGTTTCGCGAAGTTGTGATTGCATGTTGACAGGAAGCATTGATAACAATAACGCTAGAGGAGGTGATGGAATTCCAGCTGAGATATTTAAAATCCTAAAAGATAATGCTGTTAAAATGCTATACTCAATAGACCAGCAAACACAACATTGGCCACTGAATTTGAAAAATCATTTTTCATTCCAATCCTAAAGAAGGGCAACGCCAATTTTTTTTTAATTTATTGAACAATTGCACTCATTTCATATAGCTAGCAAGCTTATGCTTAAGATTCTACAAGCTAGGCTCCAGCAATATGTGAACTGAAAATTACCAGAAGAGCAGGCTGGTTTTCAAAGAGGCAGAGGAACTAGAGACCAAACGGACAATTGGATTATGAAAAAAGCAAAGGAGTTCCAGAAAAAACATGTACCTCTGCTGCATTGACTACACTAAAGCCTTTAACTGTGTGGATCACAATAGAATATGACCAATCTTCAGGAGATGGGAGTACCGTATCATCTTACTTGTCTCCCAAGGAACCTGTATACAGGACAAGAAGCAACAGTTAAAACCTAACATGGAATGACTGATTTGTTTTAGATTGGGAAAGGAGTATGCCAAAGCTGTATATTGTCACCTTGTTTATTTACTTATGTGCAGAATACATCATGCAAAATACCAAGCTGTATGAATCAAAATCTGTAATTAAGGTTACCAAGAGAAATACCAGCAATCTCAGATTTGCAGACAATACCATTCTGATGGCAAAAAGTGAAGAATTGAGAAGCCTCTTGATGGGGGTGAAAGAGGAGAGTGTGAAAACTAGCTTGAAGCTAAACACTAAAAATACTAAGATTACGGGCAACTGGTCTTATCACTTCCTGGAAAATAAAGGGGGAAGAACTGGAAGCAGTGTCAGACTTTGCATTCTAAGACTCAAAAATCATTATAGACAGTGACTACAGTAACGAAATTAAAAGATGATTGCTCCTTAGAAGGAAAGCTATGGCAAATCTGGATAGCATAATAAAAAGCAGAGACACCATCTTGTTTTTAAAGGTCCATATAGTTGGAGGTATGGTTTTTCCAGTGTTGTGAAAGTAACTATAAGAAATGCTGAGCACCACAGAATCAGCACTTTTGAATTGTGGTACTGGAAAAGACTTTTGAGAGTCCCTTGGACAACAAGGAGATCAAATCAGTCAATAATGGAAGAAATTAATTCAAAGTACACATTGGAAGCACCAATACTGAAACCAAAGCTTAATTGGCCACATAATGAGAAGACAGAACTCTTTGGAAAAGATCCTGATGTTGGGAAAGATTAAAGGTAAAAAGAGAAGGGGACAACAGAGGATGAGATGAATATATAGTGTCATGGAAGCAAAGAACATGAGATTAGACAAATTTCAGGCTTCAGATATTGGAGGATAGAAAGGCCTCATGTACTATGGTCCCTGGAGTCACAAAGACATGCATATAACTAAATGAATAAACAACAACAATGTTAAAATAATCAAAGAAACAAAGCTCTGAGGAAATAGAGGAACAGTGATCCCTGTCAAGAGGTTGGTGAGAGGAGGAATGTGACAGGAGAAAATGAAGGACTACCAAATACTTATTTCAGAAGACCAATATGAGGTCTTCTCAGAAGAAAATTTTGGATCATTTAAAGATGAAGTGGGTGGTTGCCCTCCAAGGAATAATGGTGTTACCATAAGCTGAAAAAATCTTCAAATAAGAGTCAAACAAGAGGGAGGCAGTAGTTGTGGTTGTTTATTCCTTGATGACAGGTACTGAATTAGGTTTTTGTTAAACCAGGGCTGTCCAACTTTAGGTTACCTTAGGACCACATTAAAATAAAATAATTATTCGAGGGCTGCACTCAGAATAAAAAATACAGTACACTAATAGAAAATGGGGGAATGTGTGTCATCAATATGACAGGCAAAGGCATGAAGCATGAAAGCAAACACAAAACGACAAAGTGACAACATAACAGTATAAAGGTAAGTGCATACTGACTAGTCTGCATTGTATAGATGGAACACATCCCACAGATCAATTGAAAATTCCATGCAATGTGTTCCATCTGTATTACTGCTTAAAAACACCAAAGAAAATTAACATCAATGAGATTATTTGTTAGTGATGGAATTAAAAAATCTAATATGCATTCCATGCAAATTATTATTTTATTTTTTTGCTCATAAAATCACACTGCAGGCTGTGGGTGGCCCAGGGGGCATATTTTGGATAGCCCTGTGTTAAACCAATAGCAACAGAGAAAGCTGCTGCTCTAAAATGTGATACAGAGCCTCCGAAGACCTGTCAAACCAGAAGGCTACTATGCAATTCTGGAGATTCACCCAAACACAAATCTATTTTCAGAAGAAGTCTAGATAGTATTTCTAGATAGATTTGGAGTCTCAGGGGAAACAAAAGTCCATAAAGATACAGAAGGTGTTTTCATTACTTTAGTCTATTTATGAGGAGAAAGGCACAGCCAAAAAGTGAATATCTAAATTAAGAACATGCTTTCTCAAAACAGGATTTTAACTTCTGTACTATGATAGAAAATACGGGAAAGTTGTCATGGCCTAGGATGGAGGACAGAGGACAAGGGCCAGTGAAGAATGTGCTTGCTTAGAGTCTTATAAATCTAATAATAAAAAAAGCATTAAACTAAAAAGGGAAGAGAGAGATAATTGACTATCCTATTAAATCAAGCTAGATAACTTAGGGAATAGATATAAGTGATGGAAAAAAAATGTTAATAATGCAGGTTAGACCTTAATATGGTGTCATTTGTTTGTTTATTTGTTTGTTTGTTTTTTTCACAGATCCAGTTATGAAACATTTAACAGCACACTCCTGAACCACAGGGCACTATTCAAAGAACTAAAACACCTGAAAAGGCAGGTAATAGAAGATGAACATAAGGTATAGGACAGATTAATGGGTGTCCATTGTTCCAGAGAGAGCTATAGAAGGATCTGGTTTTGGCTGGAACTTTCCACATGTCATCTGTTGTAGAAGTCTGAGATTTGTTCTTAATGCTCCACATTCTGTGAAGATTTTTCTAGGTGAAGGGATCTGTCCTTCCCTAAATCTCTCCCACGCTCCTCTATTTGGACTCTCTTAGGCAATTCATCATGTTCCAACTTGAATTATAGTAACTAAATTCAGATTTGACCATGTCACTCTACTGTTCAAGAAGTTTTGGTGCCTTTCACCCTTACTAGATTGTAGATTCCTTAGATACAGGAGCTACGTTGTTTTTATTCACTATATCTGAAAGCCCAATGCCCTACTCATAGTAAGTTATTGCTAAGCATTTATTGAACTGATTAGAATGTTCTCCATGAATCTTGGTTGTTATTCAGTCATTCAGTCATATCTGACTCCTCATGAGCCCTTGGACCATGCTGTCCATGGGGTATTATTGGAAATAATACTGGAGTAATTTGCCATTTCCTATTTGAATGAAAGTATCTTGAGGATAAGAACTACTACTATGTTGTTGTTTTTTTAATTTATATCCGTAATACTTAGCATAGAGTATGGCACATATTAAATACTCAATAAATGCTTTTCTCTGTGTTTTTATTAATTCATTAGTATCCTGGCAATTTCAAGAGAAATCAAGGAAGACCTCCCTGCCCACAAGTATATTGGGTATCAGAAATACATAGGCTGTGCTAGAATTGATGGGGTGCAATCTGCAAAATCATATATCCATTTAAATATCTATGTAGGTACCATTCTCTTCTTGAAATAGCCAAAAACATTTTATGAAGAAAAGTATGAATGTGTGAATGGATATTTTCCCTTGTGTACTACAGTTAACATATCATGTTTAAGTATTGGGCCCAGGGGAGACATTCAGTAAATATTTGCTGATTGATTTATAATAATGACAATGTGCTTATTGTATACTAGTGACACTAAACAATTTGTGGGAAGTCAGGGGTTAAAGGCCAGTGGAGGCAACCAAGCCTGGGAAGGTCAGAGTAGACTCATACCCAATAGTACCAAATAGCAATACCTACTATAGGGAGGGATCCAAGTTGCCAAAACTTGAAATAGAAATTAAGTAGGAACTGGAAACATCAATTTATACTCAATAGGAGTAGTCACTGAGAAGAGTAACAAGTCACATAGATGGTCAGAAAATAAATTTAAGAAATATCAAAATCTGGTTAAGACCAGTATATGAGCATTTAAGAGAGGAGTCAAAGAGGTAAAAATACTAAAAAGTGAGATGAGGTTAAAAAAAAACAAACTAACTAGCTCAAGAGTATCATAGATTGCTGGATTTGGAATCAGACTACTTGGGTTCAAATCTTAGATACCATATTTAAGAAACCATAAAACAAAATTTTCTGGCACTACTGAAACCAGAGGAAAAAGAGAAAATAGGTATAATCTACAGATCATTGCATTAAAAAATACCACACCCAGGAATGGGATGGCTAGATTCTATAGCTTAAAGAACAAATACAAAATATTGCAAGAGCAAGGGAAAAATGTCATGAACACCAAGGCCACAAGAAACAGTGCTTCATAGATTATTTGGTCATGATCTACTGCAACATTAAGTCCAAAAGAACCATGAAAATATTTGCAGTTTATGCGCCAATGTTGGTTGCAGAGGATAAATAAAAGGAAAAATTAGTTTGAGAATTTGATAAAGCCCTACAAAATAAGTTAACATATACTATTAAAAAAAAAAAAACATGGTTCAGGAAGAATGAGTGAGAGGGGCCAAAGACTTGTAGATGTAAAGGCTTCAGACCTTTATATCATTAATTAATATGAAAGAAAAGAATTTGTAGGCACTAGATATGATGAGAACCAAACAACCTTGCCCCCCCAAAAAAATAGATTATATTTTAATAGACAGTAGAGACTAGTTATTCGTATGGTAGATATCTCCGCATCTACTGTTTGTGTGCAGTCAGATCATCAACTTGTTAGACCTCAGATTAGAATTAGTAAATGGCAAAAAGAATCATCAATAGCAAGAAAACAATTAAAACAAATTCAATCCTAAACAAGTAATTGACAAACAAAAATGGAAAATGGACAAGAAAAATGATATCATCTCTAATTAAAATGATTGTATACAGATACTTAAACAACATCAATCAAAATTGTCAGAAAAAGGACCTGGGGAGCCCTAAAAGTGATAATCTAATATCTGACTTACTGATCAGAGAGAGATGGATGCCAAGGGAAAAAAATGCAAGGTAAAAATATTTGTTAAGAAAGTTGTTTTACACTTGATTGACTGACAATGTTGGTTAAATTACATGTCACTGTATTATGCATCAAATAAGTCTCGGAGAGAACCACGATTTTAAAAATAGATTTTCATTGATATCTTTTGCTTTTGCAGTGCCTAGATTTCTAGCTGTATCTGTCTCCCTTTTGTCCTTCCAGAGGGCTATGCCTTAAAACATATTGTTTTGAGGACCACAATATTAATTTAATCAATCCTAATTTACAAGTATTACAACTCTACTATGTGTTTGGAACTAGAGAAACAAATATACAAATAAACACAGTCCATGCCTTAAAAAAAATAATTGTTTTATATATTTGTCATTTGTAAAATCTCATCAAGATGGATAGTATACAATTATTACCAGAACTATATCATAAAGTGGAGAGAAGTGAATGATAAACCCAGTTTTAAAGACAGCTTAACTAGAAATCCAACTAAATCATCCCAAGAGCATTTGAGAAGAACAGTTAAGGAAGAAAGCAAAGAGAAGAAAAATAGAAAAGATTTGCAGAAATTTTTATGACAAACTCATATCAATCAAGGACAGTGGAATCACTAAACTTCAACCCCAACATCACAATTCCAGATGTGCTTTCAGAGAGCTAGAAATGACATCAAAGAGAATAAATACGAGAAAAGCAGTCAGATTAGACCAATTACCTGTAGAAAAGACACAATTTTGAGAGGGTCAAGGGATCAACAGATGAGATATCAAAAGAAGAGAAAAATATCAAAGGTGAAGGAAAAAATCTCTTATTGATTAAAAAAAAGTATTAACTGGGAGATCAATAACTACTGACCTTTATGCTAGTTTCCTACTTATAAAAACAAAGAAAGAAACAAAAAACTTAATGAATGATCTATGCACAAATCTAGAGCATCCTCAGTGAAGGTATTAGTAGGGAGCAAAAACCAAAGAATTAAACAAGTTATACCCCACAATCCTCCTCATCATTACTATTTCATAATTGACTGAAAGATATAAGGATTATAAAATCATTCAAAATTCTTTGAAAGATATAATAGGTAAAATAACCCTATTCAATAACTCTCTGACAAAAAAAAAAAAAAAACGTGAAATTAAGCATAACACTGGGAGACAGATGTTAGCCAAAGATGTTTGCCACTGTGATGGAAGAAATCCAGCACAGAGAGTACAAGTTGAACATTGATTCTCTGTCTATAGTGAGGTCCTCTAGATGCTCCTAATTGTGGATGAACATTGTGCTGAATCCATCAAACCTTGGAACATTGAAAAGCCTTCTGGGAGAGATACATAAATGTTCAAGAGTTTAGCCTGATCATCCATACGAGAAAGACAAAGTGGATGAAAAATATCTATTGCTCAAATTTCAATGTGCATTTATTACATTCAAGCTATTCCTTCCCAGAAAGGACTTGGGGGACCAAAGGTGGTATTATTGGGAAACATTTGTTTTCTAGTCACAAAGGTGACATGAATCCTATAGAATTTGGCCATGAGCATGTACACCTGAGACTGACATTACAAATGGACAGTAATCTGGTCCCAGATTGGACTATTTGTCTCTGAGAAATTGCAAAGCTCCTTTAATAATACCATGCTTCCAAGGAAATCAAAGGCCTGTCTTTTCATACTAAAATAATGATGATGATGATGATGATAACTATGGCTAGCATTTATATAACGCTTTAAGGTTTGCAAGGTACTTTACAAAATTATCTCAGCCTTTCCTTATAACAACCCTGACAGAAGGGTGCTATTCTTATTCCCATTTTTCAGTAAGGAAATTGAGGCAGATAGAGGTTAAGTGACTTATCCTGGATCATGCAGGTAATAACATATCTGAAGCAAGATTTAAACTCAGGAATTTGTAACTCCAAGTCTAGCTCTCTATCCACTGCACCTATTAGCTGCCTCAAGCTATATTCTGCCACTATTACTGCACAGCAGAAAGATGTGGAATTCAGTTGTCTCTGAAGAATTAAAAATGGTTATTATTGAGAGGACAATAGAAAGATGCATACCAGAAGGACAGGAGTAAAAGATTTTGTCAAGGAATTTTATGTCAAGAGTGAATTTGGTCTGACCATGTGGCAAAAGACTGAGAGGTAGACTAGAGTACTCTGCTGATACCATGGCAATGTCAAGGGAAAACAAGAAAGGCCCTTAGCACATTGGGGGGGGACCCATGTGGGGAACAAGAGTCAAACAAGATGAGCAAGCCTGGATAGGCTGTAATTTATATCATTGGTGGGAACTTCAAAATTAATGAAATTATGATTTCGTATCAGTTTTACTCTAGCAGAGGATGGATCTGAAAGAACAACTTGGGGCTAGGAGATCAGCTGAGAGGCTATTACAGTAGTCTAGGCAAGAGGTGAGATAAAGCTGTATTTGGGTAGTTGTGTAAGCAAAGAGAAGCAAATGGATCAAAGGGATGCTGCGGGGATTGAATTGATAAGAGTTAGTATCTTATTCAATATTAGGTGGGGGTAAATGAAAGATGGTGAAGATTCAAAGATAACAAGGTTACAAACCCAAATATCTAGGAGATCAGTGCACTTGACAGAAATCAAGAACTTTGGAGGAGGAGTGGTTAGGGGAGAAAATAATGATTAAAAAAAAGGAAAAATCTGTTTTCATGACTTAGCAACTTTCCTGGTAAGAAAACATTATCAGGATCATGGCCTGAAATGTAAACTCAGCACCATCTTTTAACTATTTTTTGTAGCCCTTTGCAATTTGCCTTCAATGGGAATTATGTATCTAACATATTATATATCTATGACTAAAGGCAGATTTGGACTTCAGAAAGAAGGCATATGACAAATGCTTTAAATTAATGTTATCAGCTGAACAGTTAAAATATGGGAGTCTGAGTACCTTAGGGCTCCCAGCGGCTACCATATCTTTCACTCTCCTACTTAGGAATAAACGGTATTCCTCAGGCAAATGCACCCATTGCCCCAAAGACTGTTCTTTTTTTTTCATAGGCCCAGAATACTCAGTTTAGGGCAGCTAGATGGCACAGTGAATAGTGCTGGGGCCTGGAGTTCCTGAGTTCAAATCTGTCCTCAGATACTTACTAGCTGTATTACCCTAGGCAAGTCAACTTAACCCTGTTTGCCTCCATTTCCTTATCTGTAAAATGAGCTGGAGAAAGAAATGGCAAACCATTCCAGTATCTTTGTTAAGAAAACCCCAAATCGGGTCACAAACTCAGACACAACTGAAAACAAATGAACAACTTACCTTGAACTGATTTCAGTGGATTGCCATTGTTCCTTTACATTTCACTTTGGAAGCTAGGAATTTTTTAACTAAAAAAGACAAATTTATGTAAACAAGGGTTCAAATATATGTAGAAGGCATATGGAAATAAGTAGCTATCCCTAAGTAGAGGGTAAGGAGGAGGGAGGTGGGAACCTTCCAACAATCAACAGGAACAACACTGCCCTCAGGCTTTACCATTTTGGCTTTGCAAACTTTGATTTAGTGACTTTACCAGGGTGGACTTTGGCCTGTGGAGAATCACAAGCTGTGTGGAAGCTAAAAAGAGACTGGCTCCCACTCCCTCAGACTTGGAACCTTTTGAGACAACAGCTCTAAATTAGGAACAAAAACATTCCATGGGGTACGTCAAAGCTTTAAAAATAAACCTTTGCACCGTAAGCTAATGACCTTGCTGATCCAAAATGCTTCATCCTCGATGCTCAACAAATTATTTGGTAGCAGTTTCCATAAGATTTTTCCATCTCATTTGATCATTGCAGTTGACAGTTCTCCTTCTCCTTGGCTTTTCTCCTCCCTGTTCTCAGGAAAGGCTATGCCCCATAAAATTAAGGATACTGGGCTTGATTCCTCAGTTATAAATCATGTGCTGTTCCTCATGGGACATAGATAGGATGAGAGTGAATAACCCTGAAAAAATGGCACTCCAATAGATTCTAGCTGGGTATAAGAAAATTCAGAATAAATTCATGGATTTCTAGATGTGGAAGAGATTTTGTGGATTATTCAGCCCAACTCTTTCATTTTACCAGATTAGAACTTGAGCAACTTGCACATGGTGGGTCGCACAACTGAGACTTGGCCCCAGGTCTCCTGACTCCTTGGCCTTTGTATCACAATGTGTCATATCACACAAGTGATTTGCAATCAATAGTTTATTTCTCCTTTTGTCTTTCTTGAATTCTAATGCGAAATTAGATATTACCTCCCAAAGCATGCTCTTTAAATCTGGGACTATATCACTTTAATTAAAAATGCATC
Source organism: Phalanger gymnotis (assembly GCA_028646595.1). Taxonomy (NCBI): domain Eukaryota; kingdom Metazoa; phylum Chordata; class Mammalia; order Diprotodontia; family Phalangeridae; genus Phalanger; species Phalanger gymnotis. Next base: position 210,251,409 of record CM053625.1, read on the forward strand.
TTGGTAGATGCATGGTAGAAAGAACCTTGGACTTGGAGCCAGAAGATCATCTGGCATTGGTCCATGAAGTCTTCTGTGGATAAAAGTAGGTAGTCATCCACATCTGGTCTGGGCACGTACAATCAGGAAGAAATCTGGTTTAAAAGCCTGATTGACACTGATGAAGTACAGGTTTTATAATCAGCTAGAATCAGAAACCACTTCAAGGAAGCAAACTAGGTAAATCCCCATGTGCCAGACCATTGGCTGGAGCTTCTAAGATTGGGTCCAATTTTTCAAGGTAGGTAGGATTTCTAGGGCTCAGTGAGTTGTCAAATAATGCCAAGAGCTATGTAGAAGTCACAATGGAAGTAGAATTTGACATTGGGAAGACACTGTGGCCTCCTAACCTCTTCTGAAAAAGCATGACATAATCCATAGGTGGGAGCAAGTTCGATTTGGGGCTATTTTCTGAACACCTAAGTCTTCAACTTGATTCCCACCACTTGGTCATATATACTTGCAGAGATGTGATTACCACTGTCTACCTTTCTTTCTCCATCTAAAGTGGGAGTGAGAATCTTTGTCCCCTGATATCTGTCCCTGAGATATCCTACACATTTATGAAACAGCCATCTACATTGTCTGAATATCATTCGAAGCCCATTTCCTTCTCTACATGGAAACCTAATAAATACCATTTGATTATTGTACTGAAAAGATGAAGGACATGCTCTCCTTTGTCAGAGAACAATTGCTATTATTTGTGCAAGATTGCATAACTACTTCCCAAACTTCTTACGATGGCAAAGAAAAAGACTTAGATAATGCTCAAAAGACCATTAAGTAAAGGTGCACAGGAAAAGAGAAAGACACGTGCCATTTGGGAAAAAAAAGTCACTGTTCTCACAAAATTCATTCTGGCAGTTTGTCAACTGTTTGCTGTTAAAGTTCTTTTGGTTAAATTCTTTAGCAAAATAGGGATTTTGAGTTCCTATATTTCCTCCAGATATGCCAGTCATCCTGCTCCATCAAGGAAGCAGCCTTCTGTTGGAGGAATGTGCTATTGAGGAGGGAGAGTCTTTTTTTCATTTTTCTTTTTTTTTTTTTTTTACAGTGGGGCTGTCAAAAGTGTCAAGAAAATTTGTTTGTCAAGGCAATGAATTTTCTTTATGGAAGCTTATAATAACTCTGAAACATTATATTCATCTTGGAAAAAGAGAAAATGGGTGAAATTATGTATTTTCATTCTCTTAAATTTCTCTACCTCCCCCCAATTCAATATGGGAGCCTCTATTATCAATGAAAACAACACATGTTTTAATGTTCTGATTATCCAGGAATGATGACCCAGTAAAACAACTACTATATTATCTAGAGAATAATATCCTGCTTTAAAAGAGGTTTACACAAGTAGGGGAGAGGTTTGACACCAGAGCTATAATGCATTCTCTTAATCAATAAAAAAAAAGGATCGAGTTTTATATCTATCTCACAGAAATGTGGACAGATGGTCTGACCAGCTTGGACTGACCTTTGGCCAAATTGTGAATTAGGCAAGTATTTGACTCCGATTACCTCCTCTTGATGTCTCTTCTCTCTCCCTCTTTCAAGATCTGTCCCCACCAGGTGTCTAGTGGTTCAGCTGTCCAATCCTTGTCAGAGAGGAAGATTTGATAGATTCATTCTCACATGAGGTGTTAAGACAATTTGTTGGTCTTGCTAGCACTGAGGGCAATGTAAAAATAGCCCTGGATTTAGAATCAGAAAACTTGTGTTTGTTCAAATCCCACTCTGAAAAATACTGTCAGTGTAAGATTAAGCATGTTGCTTTTTTTCTCTAGCCCTCAGTTTCCCCATTTGTATAATGGGAATAGAGGAGTACAAGAGATCTCAGAAGTCATCTAGGCCAACCCCTTATTTTACAAATAAGGAACCAAGGCCCAAAGAGGTTGTGGTTGGGGGACACTAATGTCATGGGGGAACTGAGGCTGCTACTTCTTCCCCCACCCAAAGGCCCACAGTATTTCTTGCCTCACTCACCACCAAGAAATAAAGAGAAAGTTCTGTCAGTCTGAACCTTTTCTCTGCACATTCAATTCTGGATAAGAAGTCAGTTTAGAGGCTTTATGTCACTATGTAGTAAACCTATAAGAAAATGTGGTCCGAAGAAGGGATGGAAAGGACCACTCTGTCACACATTTCTGGAACCATGCGAGCTCCTCAAGTTTCCACATGGCTTAGTACCAGATAGAGTATATTGTGCATCCTCTAAAGACAGGCCAAGTCTCCTATTACACTCATATTGGGAATCAGAAAAGGCTTGACGTAGAAGGTGGCCCTTGAGCCGAGCCTTGAAAAGAACTTGGTATTTCAAGATACAGAGATGAAGTGAGAGCCTTCTAGCCATGGGGAACAGCCTATGTAAAGTCTCAAAGTGGAAGTGGGAATATCACAAATGGAGAACAGCAAGTATACATGGACCAGTTTGGATGGACTTAGGGTGCTTGAGGTTAGAGAAAGCAATGCAAAATCAGTTTAGAAGATGGGGGGAGCTAGATTATGAAGGGTTATTAGAGCTTAACAGAGATTTTGAATTTTTAAAATTTTTTTATTAATTTTCAGTTTTCAATATTCACTTCCATAAGAGTCTGAATTCCAATTTTTCTCCCCATTTCTCTCTTTCCCCCACCCCTGGGCAGTGTGCATTTTGATTACCCCTTCCTCCAATCTTCCCTCCCTTTTATTACCCCCACCCCTTTTTCTTATCCCCTTCCCTTCTATTTTCCTATAGGGCAAGATAGATTTCTGTACTCCGTTGCCTGTATATCTCATTTCCCAGTTGCATGTAAAAACAGTTTTTAACATTCATTTTTAAAGCCTTGAGTTCCACATTCTCTCCCTCCCTCGCTCCCTCCCTATCCACTCTCATTGAGAAAGCAAGCAATTCATTATAGGTTACACATGTGTCATCATGTAAAACACTTCCGTAACAATCATGTTGTGAGAGACTAACTATATTACCCTCTATCCTGTCCTGCCCTCAGTTTATTCTATTCTCTCCTTTGACCTGTCCCTCCACAAAAGTGTTTGCTTCTGATAGCCTCTTCCTCCAATCTGCCATCCCTTCTATTACCTCCCCTTTTCTCTTATCCCTTTCTCCTCTGCTTTCCTGTAGGGTAAGATAGATTTCCATACCCAATTGAGAGTGTATATTATTACCTCCTTAAGCCAAATCTGATGAGAGTAAGGCTTATTTATTCCCTTTCACCTCTCCCCTCTTCTCCTCCATTGTAAAAGCTCTTTCTTGCCTCTTTTATGTGAGATGATTTATTACATTCTCTTTTTCCCTTCCTCCCAATATATTCCTCTGAATACTTAATTTTATTTTTAAGCATTATCCCTTCATATTCAGTTCACCCTGTGCCCTCTGTCTACATATATATATATATACATACATATATGTACACATATATGTATATACACATATATACATACACACATATACACATACATATACATACAAATACACACGCACACGCGCACACACACACACACACACACACACACACATATATATATATGTATATATATATACTGAGAAAAGTCTCTTGAGTTATAAATATCCTTCCATGTAGGAATATAAACAGTTCAACTTTAAGAAGGCCCTTATGGCTTCTCTTTCCTGTTTACGTTTTCATGTTTCTCTTGATTCTTGTATTTGAAAGTCAAATTTTCTATTCAGCTCTGGTCTTTTCAGCAAGAATGCTTGGAAGTCTTCTATTTCATTGAAATTCCAATTTTTCCCCTGAAATATCATACTCAGTTTTGCTGTGTAGGTGATTTTTGGTTTTTATCCTATCTCCTTTGACCTCTAGCATATCATATTACAAGCCCTCTGATCCCTTAGTGTAGAAGCTGCTAAATCTTGTGTTATCCTGATTGTGTTTCCACTATACTTGAATTGTTTCTTTCTGGCTGCTTGTAATACTTTCTCTTTGACCTGGGAATTCTGGAACTTGGCCAAAATTTTCCTTAGAGTTTTCTTTTGGGGATCTCTTTCAGGAGGTGATTGGTGAATTCTTTCGATTTCTATTTTACCCCCTGGTTCTAGAATATCACAGCAGTTTTCCTTGCTAATTTCTTGAAAGATGATGTCTAGGCTTTTTTTTTTGGTCATGATTTTCAGGTAGTCCAATAATTTTTAAATTATCCCTCCTGGATCTATTTTCCAGGTCAGTTGTTTTTTGTTTTTCCAAAGAGATATTTCACATTGCCTTAGATTTTTTTTCATTTTGGGGGTTTTGTTTTATAATTTCTTGATTTCTTGTAATGTCATTAGCTTCCATTTGCTCCATTCTGATTTTCAAGGAATTATTTTCTTCAATGAGCTTTTGGACCTCCTTTTCCATTTGGCAAATTCTGCTTTTCAAGGCATTCTCCTCATTGGCTTTTTGAATCTCTTTTGCCATTTGGGTTAGTCTATTTTTAAAGGTGTTATTTTCTTCAGCATTTTTGGGGTCTCCTTTAGCAAGCTATTGACTTGTTTTTCATGATTTTCTTGCAGCACTCTCATTTCTCTTCCCAATTTTTCCTCCACTTCTCTTAATTGATTTTCAAAATCCTTTTTGAGCTCTTCCATAGCGTGAGACCATTTTGTATTTTTCTTAGAAGTTTTGGATGTAGGAGCCTTGACCTTGTAGTCTTACTCTGGCTGCATGCCTTGATCTTCCTTGTCACTAAGTATGTAACAGAACCTCTTTTCACAAAGAAAGTACCTTCTATAGTCTTATTCTTTTTCTCCTATTTGCTCATTTTCCCAGCCAATTATTTGACTTTTGAGCTCTTTGTTAAGTGGAGGGTGTACTGCCCCAATCTCTAAGGACCTGTAAATTCTCAGTTCCTCCAAAGTGGCATGATCAAAAGAGACGTGTTTGCTCCTTTCCTGGCCCATGCTGTGGTCCATGAGAAACCACAAGAACTCTTTTCTGCCCTAGAACTGCAAGGCGGTTCCCTCTTCACAGCTGCCACCAGCTCTGCCATGCTAGTGCTCCTCACCCCAGGACCGCCACCCAGGACTGTGACCCACATCAGCTGCTTGGTTCTCCCACCATCTGTAGGCAGAGAGCTCCAAAAAAAGCTACCGCTGTGGCATTGGCTGCCACTGCCCTGGGGCTGGGCCTGCGGCCAGACCATGCTCCTCTCTCACCCAGGGCAGAGGGCTTTCCCGCTGCACTTTGAAGCTGTATTTAGTGTTTATGGGCTAAGAAGTTTGGAAACTGCCACAGCTGCCAGTGATTCAGTGCTGTGAGGTCTGCTCCAGTCCTGCCTGTGCCTGCCAGGCCCAGGCTGTGCTGTGCTCTACCCTGAGCATGATGGGATAGTGTTAGGTTCGTTAACATGAGAATGGAAGGAGACCAGAGACAACAGGAATTGCCAATCACATAGAACTCTTTATTACTGGCAATGCCAGGGACCCCATCCTAAAGATGAGAGACCTCGATTCTAGGTTTAAGGCAGAATTTATAGGGTACAGAAACAAAGAAGTAATTAGGGTACAGAAACGAAGAGGCAATTAATGCATAGTCAACATTCCGTTCCTATCAGTTCCTGGGGTCCAGATATTATCAGTTCCTGGGGTCCAGACGTTATCAGTTCCTGGAGGGGTCCAGACATCCTGACGCCCCATGTTTACCTTCTTCTTATCTGTAAGAACAGACCCCACCTGGAGGTCAGATCCCACCCAGAGATAGCCTGGAGGTCAGGTGGGACAGGCCCCACCTGGAGGTCCCACCCAGAGGTAGCTAATCTTGTTGTGACAATTTTTATCATTCTGCTCATATTTTCAATTATTTTCTTGTTGAGAGTATTAATCCTTTCCTAGGTCCCTACAATAGAACCTTCTTGCCAGCCTTCCAGATTGTCTTGGGCTGGAAATCTGCTTTACTTTGTCATTTTGTGGCTTCTGCTGTTCTAGAAATTGCTTAGTGTCATTTTTTACAGGTATTTTGAGGGGTTTGGGGGAGAGCTCGATCAGGTCCCTGCTTCTACTCTGCCATCTTGGTTCCGCCCCCAATTTTTAATCTTTTTAAAGGATAAATGGAGAGCCAATGATATTTCTTGAGCAGGAGGGTGACACCAACATACCTGTGCTTTAGGAATAACCACTTGTTGGCTATGTGGAAGATAGATTGATGAGAGGATAGACAGCAGATCATTGAGGAGTCTGGACAACAGTCCAGGAGAAAAGTGTTGAGGGCCTAAATTGGAATGGTGGCTGTGTACCTAGAGAAAGATGATGATTCTTGTAGATACAAATCTATAAGGTTCATAGGACTCTGGGTACATAAGATACTCTGTTTCTGTTACTGGATAATTAAAAAGAATGATGGTGAGGTCCACAGGGATTAAGTGAATTTCTATCTCAGTGTGATACACTAAGCAGCAAAGTCTTTTGTTCATCCTAAGAAGAAATAGTTTTAATTTCTTATAAGGTTTTTGTTGGGGTGGAATGGAATTAAGGGGAGAAGTTGTGTACTACCTAATTGCCAAGATAAATTTTCCATCCTATATCAGCTCCCCTTCCTACAATCCCTATTTCTGTGGTGATAAACCATTTGCTCAGTCACCTTGAAGTCATTTTTTGCTTTATCTCTATCTTTTATCCTGTATATCTAATGTCATCAAGTTTTATTGATTCTTCCTTGGTCTCTTATGTTTGCCCTTTCTTTTCCTTTCCCACAACTACTCCAGATTTTTGTATCTTCAATGCCTTCATCATTATAACATTATACTGATGAAACTCCTAATATGAATTGTAAACTGCAATCTTTGATAAGCTCAGAAACCTTTAGTGACTTCCCATTTCCTAGAGAGAATCAAGTTTAAACTCTGCTTGGCTTTCAAGACTTCATGTATGTGATCTGTTCCATCTACTGATCCAAATTCATCTTTTCTCCTTATCCTCAACACAAGCTCTCTTTCCCGAACACATTGTGTTTATTCCAACATCAAAAACTTTTCATATGAGATTTCTCCTCTGGAATCTGGTCCCCATTTCTTCCTGTCTGGCCATAATTTCCCAGAACTTTAAGATGCAGTTCAAGACCCACCTCTCCAGAAACTTTCCCCAGCAAGCCAATATACATTAATTTCTTTCCCTCAGGCTCTCAATTGCACAAAGTGTTTGAACTATTCTTTTAGCACTTAAATAGATAACATCTCATTGTTATTTAAATTTATCACTCAATTCAGTTTAATTCAACTTGCTTTTTCAAATGCAAGCCTTAAAATATGAGTAGAAACAAAGACAAAATAATTTAAAATCCCTGTCCTCCAGAAGTCTTCTTCCCTGGAGGGGAAAAACAATGTTGTTGTTGTTGGTGGTGGTGGTGGTGGTGGTAGTGGTGTGTAGTTTTCAGTCTTGTCCCGTCTGACTCTTTGTGACCCTATATGCGGTTTTCTTGGCAAAGATACTGGAATAGTTTGCCATTTCCTTCTCCAGTTCATTTTACAGATGAGGAAATGGAGGCAAACAGGGTTAAGTGACTTGCCCAAGTTCACACAGCTAGTAAGTGTCTGAGGTCAGATTTGAATTCAGGAAGATGAATCTTCCTTACTCCAGACCTGACATTCTATCCAATGTGCCACCTAGCAATAACAACAAATAAACAGGTACTATTAAAAAATTTGTAGAGGGCAAGAAAGCTCTAATTATTTTAAATGAACGGGCATAGTTTCCTATAATAAATGGACCCTGACTGGAATCTTGAGGGGTACTAAAGTTTTTTAGAGATGAAAGGGAGAAGAGTACATTTCAGATATGAAGGGCAGTCCCTTTACCAAGCCATAGATTTTGGAGATGGAATGCCAGAGTGGTTCAGCAAATAGCCAGGAGGCCAGTTTGACCAGAATATATAAGACATGACATGAAATCATACTGGAAAGGGAGGCTAGCAGCAGGTTGTGAAGGACTGAAATGCCAAATTCAGTTGTCGTTTTTTTTTTTTGATTCTACAAGAAAAAGATATCTACTGAAGATTTTTTAAGCAGGAGAATGACTGATCAAAACTGTGCTTGTGGAAGATGATTTCATATGTGTCTTATCTTCCCAAAAATACTATTGCCAGCCCTGCCTTAAAGAAAAGAGCTTTTTCTTAAAATAATGTTATAGGACCATAAATCCAGAACTAGAAGGGTCCTCAGAGGTCATCTAGTCCAGCCTCCATAACTCCAGGAAAATGGAGGCCTAGGATGGTAAATTGACTTGTTCTATGTACTCATAGGTAGTAATCATCACTGTCAGGAATTAAAGTCTGGCCCTCTGACTTTAGAATTAGCGCTTGTCTTACTATAACAAATTGCTTCCCTAGTAAGAGCCGTGATTTACAGTGTGTTAAGATTTGCAAAATGATTTAAATACATTACCTCACAAGTGCCCTATGAGAAAGATCCCTATTTTATAACTGAGAAAACCAAGTCCCAGAAAGATTGAACTAGTTGCCTAGGGTCACACAGCTAGAAAGTGGTCAGAAGCTAGATTTGAACTTGGGCTTTGACTTCAATCCCCTCACTTTATCCATAAACTATAATGCTTTTCATTATATTATATTTCCTCTCTTCTATCTCCATCAATAGCTCTCATAGTACTGGATGTCTAAAAGATTGAGATGCTACAGGCCAGAATGAGAAAAAGTGACCAGGTTCTGCTATTTACTGTTTAGAAATGAGAAAATTTCCTTATGTAGATTTTACCATTCCAAAACAGCTGGGGAGAGAAACAAGTTCCAAACAGGTATTTCAGAGTCTAACAACAGAGACAAATAGCTCCACTGGGTGATTGAGATTGACCTTGTACAATGTTATTGCATGATAGGAAGGTCAGTGGTAGTGGTAGGTTGTGTGTAACCTGATATGAGAAGACATGGTTAATGTTGAGAGGGATCAGAAGATTCAGAATTTCCTTGAGACTCTGTCCCTATACCATGGCTAGAGGGTTGTTCACAGGAGTTTGTCTTTCTGAATTCAGGACTTGATAACTTTAATGTCCACAGACAGCATATCATGGAGAGAGTGTACCATGATAAGAGCTCTCAGAATTGGACTAGTATGACTTATCTGAATCATGTCAACTGAACTTTTCATTTTCTCAAGGACAGAAGGGGAAAAGGGGCACCCGGCAACTTTACAATTACACAGTGTACACCCAATAAATATTCATGGCATTAAATTGAAATGAAAATGGAAAAAATAAACTTGACATGGCAAATTTCTGTAGTTCATGAGCAACCTGCCAGACATAAGATCTCCATCAAGTGTCACATCTGCTGCTTCCCTTTATCCTGAGTGGCAGAGTAAGAAAAAAGACCAGATGCCCAAAACTACCAACAAGGGAAGACAGCCAATAGTAGAAACATTTGGGTGACAGAGGAAAGATGTGATGATTGAGATTTTTCCATCTGTCACAAACTACTCAGCAGGATTTCTTTAGTACTTAATTTGCAATATGTGGTCCAAAAGAAAGTTCAGGGTATGTGCAAGAATAATTTGCCCTAATTAAATCTAGTGAACTTCTCTGAAGGCATGAGATATGTACATTAATGCTTACTTGGAAGATGGAAACTTTTACATTTGAGAGAAGGTTTTTAAAAACTAGAATGTGTGTGACTTTGAGTACTTTGAGGCTTTCTTGCTGCTCTCTGAGCTTGGCATCCTAACTCTTGCATCCAGGCCTTTGAATTGGCTATTTCTCATGCCTACAATGTATTCTTTCATCTCTTCTCCCTCTTAGAATTCTTGGCTTCCTTTGATGATCAATCCAACTGCCACCTTCTACCAAAAACCTTTCATGAGGCTCCTATGTTCCCCAGTTACTAGTATTATATCTCTGTATCCATTAAAATGTTGTGGCCCCAAGCAGAATGTAAACACCTTGAGGTCACAAACATTAATTTTGTCTTTGCACCCCAAGTCACTAGCACTAAGCTCACTAAAGTGAGTACCAAAAATACTATTTGAATTGAATTGAAAGTCATTGGCAATGTAGAATGTTAGAGTAAACCCTGGAGGTTCCATATTATTCCATATTTCTACACTATGTTTCTATCTCTTGAAGAGCAACATGTATAAGAAAAGATAAAAATGTCCATGTAGTTAGTAGTTATTCAGAATCTGTTGGGTTTTTTTTAAGACTCTATATTAAGGGTCTGTTAAAAAAAAAGAAAGAAAAAGGACACATTGGACCCACATTGTATTCTCATAAACCCACCTCAGGGCAAATGAATTTCTCAGGATTGGATTCAGGTACTATACCAGGTCCAAGTCCTTTCATGATGGCTCCTACATTTGCTAAGTGGGCCATTAAAGAGTATGTTCTATGAAGGAAAAGATCAAGGTTAATGTTGCCCTTGTTCCTTTTACCACCACCTCCCAATGCACCCAACACATGCTGCTATTGAGATAAGTATAATGGTACCAGGTCAGATATGGGACTGATGTTTTCAGGTAATCAACCTTTCTTCATTCTACACACTTTCAGTGGCTACATATATTTCATATTCATTTATCCTTACCAGTTGTGGAATTAGGAGTGAAAGCATACTCCCACTAGTCTTCAAAATGTTTCAGTGCTTCTCTGTTGACTGCATCCATACCCTCCCACCCCCTTGCTCTGTGAATGATAGTTGGATACTTTAAACCTAGTATTATTTGTAAGAAAAATGGAAAGGAATGATCATGACCAGGTACCAGATATAGTTCAAACCTTGGAAAATGGAAGGAAAGTTTGTTTTTTGACATACACCTCAACCCCTACTTTCTTTCTTGCTTTCCTTCTGTAAGAGCAAGCACCCTGGCACACTCAGGATGGCCTGCTAGCACAGGTTGTTTGATCTGTTTTTTTAAAGGAAAGCAACTTTAAAGGAGTCAACAATCTTGCTTTAATTACATTCACTAGTTCAGGGGAAAGGTCAGCACCCTGAACGTGGAGAAAATACAAGCAGAGAAATAAGCACTGACATCAACAGACAGGGCTCCCGCTGTCTGGCCAAAGTAATACAACCACTTACATACACCACTAGATTGAGGGAGCACAGATACATTTGAGTAGTCAGGGACTCTGAACAAACAGCCACTCAGAGTCCTATCCAGGGAATCAAAAGGTCCCTCTCATAAACAAACGCACGAAGCAAATACTAGCCTCAGAATATATATATATATACACTTCTCAGAGCCAGAAGGCATCACAATCCTCATGACTCAGTGCCTAATTAGTTTAGTACCAAAAGGTGTGAAAGCTTTCCTATGAGCAAGCCTCCCAGTGAGCAAACCTCCCCCTAAGCAAGCTCCTCTTTAGGCAAGTTCCTCCCCCACTGGGCTCTATGTGACTCAGAATGTATCACAGCTGTGATTGAACACGAGTGGTCACATAGGCCCATTAATAGATGGGGAAGATCTTCCTATTCCATTAACATCACACCTTCTTACACAACTGTGTCCCTTTTCAGGATCATCCTTGACACATCCCATCTTACTTCCTCCTATGAAATGTTTCTTCCTTTTCTCCCTTAGACAATATACAATAGGAAATTATTACTAAGCTTTTGTTGCTAGAAGCCAACTGCCACAAGCAACGAATGGTCACAACAAACAATTCATAACAGTTGGACTCATTAATTTGACCATAAAAACTCATAAACACTCAGATTCACCAAGAGGTAGAGTTACATTGTGGAGATAGTATGACTTATAACCTTCATCCTGAGTTACATAGATGAAGGAATCATTCATGTTTTCACCAATAATTTACTGTCCTACCATGTAAACAATGTTTGAATAGGATAAGGACTTCAAGTATATGGTGATATAGAAAAATATGAGAAAACACTAGATGGTATATGGAACAAAGGCAAGATATAATTTGGATATCTTAACTGAATGAGAAACAATGTCTTGGAATTACCTAGAATGGTGCCACAAAGAACAACACTACATATGAGTATTTAGTAAATCTTATCTTTGTAAAGAAAATTTTCCCTATAACCAACTATAATGTGGAGAACTGATTTTGGCTAGGGCTGAGACTGAGGAGACAGGGGACAGAAAAGGTCCCTGAATGTGCTTGGGTGGGGTAGGGAGGGTGAGATGGTATTCAAGTTTATGCTTGATATTTGAGGAAAAAAAAACATCCTAACAATTAGACTATCCCAAAGTGAAATGAACCCCCTTAAGAAGTCTTCTCCAGAGATCTTCAAGCAAATATGGAAGGACCAGTTGGATATGTTGTTGAGGGAATTCTTATGGCTTCTGGAAGTCCTTCCTAATGCTGAGAAGCTGTGAAATAACTAGATGTGAATATGATAATATAATTAAGGAATCAGACTAGAGGAAGTTTAAGAGGAGCTGATGAGGTTATCATTGAGGAGAACTAAGATAAGTTAATTCATAGAATCAGATTTAAGTGTAAAGGCAATCAGTAAGTGAGATGGGGGGGGCATTTGAATAGGCTTCAGGTGGGGCTCAAGGTGGGGCCAACAAAGGGAGGTCTGATTAGATCTTTACTCCTAAGTAGGCCCCAAACTCCTAATTACTAGGTGCTAAGCCAATGTGGGTGTGAAGCCCCCAGGGCCCTAAAAGGAGTTGCTAAGACCAGAGCCAATGGTATGTCCCTAAGTTCTGGTCCATCAGGTGATGTTCTAGTGGATCTGATGATGTCTTAGAACCGTCTAAAAAGAGAGAACAGAGCTTAGAGAGGCAGATGTGGTGGAAGCAGGAGAAGGAGAAGCAGTGGAAGCAGATCCAGCAGAAGCCTGAGCAGTAGAAGCTGAGTGGAGGAGGAGTGGAAGCTGAGGAGCAGAAGAACCTGAAGCAGCAGATGCTGAAGAAGCCAAGAAGCTGAAGGAGCAGCAGAGGCTGCAGAGTACTGAGCAGGGGCTTGGGACCCATGAGTGATCTTCTTAGAGGAGGGCCCCAGCATTGGGGGGAAGCACAAGTATGGTTTGGCTTGCTGCCATAATATTTTTCTATAACCTCCTGGTTACTATTGTGAGGCAAGCTTATTGACTCTGGAAGGTTTTGGCCATATTATTGAATTGGGGGCATTGGTTCTTGGGTCTGGTATTTTGGAGTTTGAATAAATGCTTTAGTTCCTCTGCCTTCTACTTAGAGAATTCCTTATATCCTGTGATTCCAAACCATTCAGGCATGCTCACGATCTTCTTTGAAGTCATGAATTTTGCCTTAATGCTATATTAGAGAATCTCAGAATCATTAGGGAACCAAAAGGTTATGCTATAAAATGTATGTCTGAATGATAATCTCCTGCATTGCATTCAGTCTCTCTGTTTGATAAGCTCAAATATTGGAAAATTACCTGTCTCCCCCAGACCAAACCTTTCACTTTAGGTTAGCTGTAATTTTTAGTAAGGTCTCCTGACATAAATCTGAAATTTATTTCTCTGCAACTTCTACCCTTTGACCTTATTTCTACCTTCCAGGACCTTGCTTCAGCAATTATTTTCTCTTTATCATTCAGCTTTCATGTGTTACCCTTCCCTGGCTCCTTTCCAGCTGCCCAAGAATAACAAAAGCTAACAATTTTGTATTCCATTATAGATATCATTTCATTTTATCCTCATAACAACCCTGGGAGGTAGTTACTATTGTTATCCTCATTTTATAGATAGGGAAACTGAGGCAGAAGATAAGTGATTTTCTCAGGGTTATACAGCTAAAAAGCAAAAAAAGAAAAAATCTTGAGCTCTGGATTTCCTGATCTGCTGTACACCTAGCTGACTACAAATAAGTCCAGGTTTCCCCATTCTTAAATAGACCTTCCCTTGATGATTCTCCTTCAACATTAGTGGTTCTCAAAAAATGATCTGAGTATCCCTGGGGTACCCAAAAACCTTTCAGACAGTCCCTGAGGTCAAAATTATTTTCATAGTAATGCTAAAATATATTATTATGGTATTGATAGATATGACAAAAATAAACAATATCACTATGTCAGGGTTCTCAATAGTTTTTTCAAGTGTAAAAAGATCTTGAAACCAGAAAGTTTGAAAACCATTGTTCTACATCAAGAAGGTGTTACTGAACTAAAGACATTTTTTCCCCAACTGGAATTGGCTTTAGAGATCATTTACTACAAAATTACATTTTACAGATGAGGAAAGCAAGGCTCAAAGAGGTTATGTGTTTGCACAGTCCCATATCCTATCTGTGGCAGAGCCCCAGACCAGAACCTCAGATATCCTGACTTCAAATCCACTATTCTTTCCATTTTATCCATGTGTTTATCCATGTATTGTCAAAAGTTAATTGTTTGGGGGGCGGAGCCAAGATGGCGACTGGAAAGCAGTAACTGGCGTGAGCTCCCCACCAAGTCCCTCCAAAAACCTATGAAAAAATGGCTCTGAACCAATTCTAGAACTACAGAACCCACAAAGGGGCAGAGGGAAGCAGG
>CM053625.1:210266351-210287228 GCA_028646595.1 Phalanger gymnotis
AAAAAAAAAAAAAAAAAAAAAAAAAAAAAAAAAAAAGTTAATTGTTTGGCCAGGCTGCACTCCTCTGAAGTTCTCCATCATGCCACAGAAGCTCTGCACCTTGGAACTCTCTCTGCCCCTACAACTCCTCCTTCTTTGTTCTTCTCCAGCATGCACACCTTAGCCCTGTACTTTCCCCATCCTTTTCTAGCTTCCATTTATGTGTTTTTTTCCCTATTAGAATGTAAAGCAGGGACTATCTTTCTTTTTCTTGTTTTCTTATTCCCAGAGCTTAGCACAGTGCCAGTCATATTGTAAGCACTTATTAAATGTTTATTAACAGGCTGACAATCAATTCAGTGAAATGATTTAATAGCTGTTTTATTTCCCTTCATGCCACACCCACTGTAGGCTTAGCTTGAGTAAGAGCTATGATCAACAAAGCCAACTGCCTTAAATGGCAGGTAAATAAGAATCTTGACCTGGGGCCTCTTATCCTTCTAAGCTTGGGATCACCCGGCTACACAGACTTACTCAATGATATACTTTCAAAGTTGTCTCTGACATTTCATTTTGCAAGAGAGGCAGAAGCAAGCCCCAAGCTTGTTCATAATCAGTTTCTTTGCAATCACTAAATTTAATTAATTGGTGACTCCAGACAGGAACCCTTCTGGGGTTTTCACCTATACATGTAACAAATAGACATGGTAACACTAATCATCAAATCAGCAAATTAAATAATAACACTCAATTTATGCTCAAAGGTGTGAAATAGTTAGCCCATGCTCCAGCTAATTCAAGCACTGTTTCTGAGAATTCATGAACTTCAAAGATAGCAGCTTTAAGGAAGCCATGATTAAAAGTCAAAATAATAACCTCTTTTAGTTCCTTTAAAGGTAGCCAGGTTCTTTTGGGAAAGTGATAGATTTAGAGTGAAAGGACCTTGGATTCAACCTTTGGATTAGTTATTTATTTTCCTTGTGGCTTTAGGTCACTGCTCTCCCATTTCTGGAGCTCAATTTCCTCATCTGAAAAATGAAAATTTTGGCAAAGTTGGTTCCCATTAATTGAGGAATGACTTTAAAAATTATAGTACATGAATGTTATAAAATATTATCATATTGTGAGAAATGTCAGCCTCAGATTACTCAGAGCTTTAAGAATTCTTATGCTATTCTTACAAACCCGGATCATATTTTTGCATTCATCTTCCATTACCTGCCCCTGCTTCCATCTCTTCTACATGTCTCTTTAAAATCTTGAGATTTGGGCTTTTGTGAATTCTATGTGCATTTTTCTTTTTAGACAACCTCCTTTCTTCTTCACTAGAATTATTTCTCTTGATGTTTTCCAAACTTCATGCTTGAGAGTTTCCCATCTCTCCTGTCCTCAATTTCTCTATAGAATTTTAGGCCATAGGTTCCTTTTCATTCTTTATCTGAAACCTTTGAAACCTTCTCTTCAAAGATATAAGGTTCTTGTCAAACCATTCCTGGGTTTCCTTTCCTCCTCATTCACAAATTCAAACAAAGTGATTGCTTTCTCTCAAGGTTTATATCATTGTCAACCTAGAAATCAGTTTGTCCTTTGAGAATTAAATCCAAAAAATATATATATTCATTGACTCATCCACCTTTTTATTGATATATTCTTATTTCAAAATCAGTTTCCAACAAACTCCCAAATAATAGCCCTCTACCAAATATATTCCCTAGAGACAGCTAGAAAATAAACAAACAAAAACATTCAATAAGATGATTAGGACTGATAGTACATGAAAATTTCTACCATTTCTATAAACAACTGTTAGCAATAGGAACTTTAATTTTGATAGCCAGGGACCAATATTTTGGAAATGGTATGCTACTGATGTTAAAGTCAACACTGAATTGCATGTCTATTTACAGTCCCACCATTGACTTATTAGAACAAAGATCAAAATTAGTACAAAGCTAAAAGAAAGAATAAAATTTTTAAAAAGATACAGAATTCAATGGAAACAATTCAGTTCTGTCCTATTCAAACAAATCATTGACAATGGAAAACTCAAAACAAATAAAAGAGGTTAAGACAGACAAGAACAATTTCATACAGAAATTAAGCTGATGGAAAGCAATTGCTATAACAAAGAAGCCAAAATAATTTTAAAAGTGCCTTCATCAGCAGACATTTGATCTACTTGCCAAAATGAGAGAGATGAAAGCCAAGGGCAATACTGGTTTAGAATATAAACTTGTTTGTAAAATATGGAGAACAATAACAGAAAATTGTGAATTACATTGCCCCATAAAGCAGAAAGAACCCATGGAGAGTAAAAGCAGTTTAAAAGAAAATTGGCAAGAAGACCAGCTAAGAAAGATCATCCTAAAGACATTCAAGGATGAAAATATAAGGAGGAAACCAGGCAGGAGAAAAGTAGAAAATATCTGCAAAGATGTTTACTACATTTTTTTCCCTCTCTGTCAGGAACAATTCTCTTACTCTTGACCTCTAATATAATAATCCTAATCATACTTATCTCTAAGCACATAGAAGACAGTAGAAGGCCCTAAAGAAAACCAAGACAGGAAAAGTAGCTGTAGTATACCAAGTAGGCAGATGTGATGTTTATGGGATATGACACAATTCTGAGGGTCTTCAGAGACTGATTCACAAAGTAACTGGAGGGGGGACAATGCCATAGGTGTGAAAAAAGAAGCTCAGATGTTAATACTAAAAAAAAAACAACCAAGAGAACATCAGCAACTACTGACTTATATGATACTTCCCAGCTACACAAATTTTTTTTTTTTTTACATTTTCTTTCTGCAGTGGGGAAGGCAGGGCAATTGGGGTTAAGTGACTTGCCCAAGGTCACACAGCTAGTAAATATGTCAAGTGCCTGAGGCCACATTTGAACTCAGGTCCTCCTGACTCTAGGGCCAGTGCTCTACTCACTGCGCCACCTAGCCGCCCCCTACACAAAATTTTTATGAGATTCATCTACACATATAATTAAGAACAACATAGGTGAAAGTATTAGTAGGAGACAAGTAAGCTTTCACAAATAGTTCTCAAACAGAAATATGTTAAGAATACATGATCTAACTATATTCATTTTCGTTGATTACTTTAAAAAAATTAATTCAATAAAGAAAAGCCATCTGAAAGGCTCTCTTTCAACAAGATGTCTCACTTCCATATATCTTTTTCATAAATAAAAGTGATACAAGATATATCAAAAATTATAACAGAAAAAAAGCTTTTTGAGACACTGATAATAGCTAGAAGATAGTTAACATGAAAAGAGACATGCTTGCCAAAAAAAAAAAAATAATTGCTGCAATCACGAATGAATTCCTCTTTAGACTAAGTTGAAAAGTGATGGATAATGAGGACTTCTAAATGTTTATGTATGTGGATCACCCTATATTGGTTGCATTAATCCCATAACATTGCAGAGCCTCTTAAAAAATTTAAACATTCAGAAGTATTTAACTAATAAAAATGATAATAATACCTAATTTAATTTATGTATTCAGTGTCATGTGATTCGAACTACCAAAAAATTACTTTATAGAGTTAGAAAAATAACAAAATAACAAAATCCATCAGGATCAGAAACAACAGTCAAGAATCTGAAGGGAAATAATGAAAAAAAATGTGAAATGAAATTTCAAAGCAGTAATCATATGAGTGATTTGGTGCTGGTTAAAAAACAGTGGAACAGAGTAGATATACAACATACAGAAGCCAATGAACCAATCTAATAACCCAGGGTTCAGTAAACACAAAGACACCAGCTTGTGGGGTAAAGAGTCACTATTGGATAAAAACTGCAGGAAAAACCAGAAAGCAATATAGAAGAAATTAGGTTTACATCAATACCCTATATTATATACCAAGATTAGTTCCATATGGATAAATGATTTACATATAAAAATCACATCAAAAAACAAATTGGAAAACAACAAAGAAATGTCCTTTTGGATTTTTGCATAAAGGAGGAGCTTATGACCAAAATGGGATGAAGAAGATCATTAAATATAAAAGGTCAATATTGATTACATAAAATTAAAAAGCACTTTTGAACAAACAAACAAATGCTGCTAAAATTAGAAGGGAAATAATTAGAAGGAAAAAAAAAAAACCTTTGTAGCAAATTCTCTGAGAAAGTTCTCATTTTCAGTAAATACATGGAATGTGTTCAAATTTGCAACCAGTCATTCTGCAATTGACTCATAGTGAAAGGACATGAACAGGCCATTCTCAGAGGAAGAAATCCAACCTATCAATAGCCACATTAAAAAAAATCTCCAAATCACTAATAATTAGAGAAATACAAATGAAAGCAATTCCAGGGTACCAAATCACGCCCTATTAATATTGGCAAAGATCATTTTAAAAAGGAAAATTACAAATATAGGAAGGGTTGTGGGAAAATATGAAGATTACTGTACTGTTGGTGGAGCTGGGAATTGGGCCAGCCATCCTGGAAAGCAATTTGGAACTATGACTAAAAATTTACTAAGCCATGTCTAACCTTTGACCCAGGAATTCCTCCATTAGCTCAGTACTTCAAAGAAATCAAAGAAAGAGGGAAAAAACCCACATATATAAAAATAGTTATGACTTCTTTTGTGACGGTGACTATATGGAAACTAAGAAAATACCATCAATTGGGGAATGGTTGAACAAATTAGATATAAGCCTATAATGGAATACTATTATACTGAAAGAAATAAGAAAATGATTGGTTTCAGAGAAACCTGGGAAGATTCATACAAACTGATATTGAGTGAAATTGAGCAGAACCAGCAGTACTACTTATGTAGTAACGACAGCATTAAAAAGAGAAAGAAGAAGAAGAGGAAGAAGGGGAGGAAGAAGAAGAAGAGTATGAGGAGGATGATGAGCAGAAGCAGGAGGAGGAGGAGGATGAGCAGGAGCAGGAGCTGGAGCAGGAAGAACAAGAGGAGCAGGAGAGGAAAGGAAGAAGGAAATGGAGAAGAAAATAAATTTGTCCTAATCAGCCACAGTGGGAAAAAACAAGTGGATGGAAAATGTTCAGATTATGCTATGTTGTTATATGGACAAGCTATGGATCTTATCCACGAGTATACATGTCTGCAGCATGGTGCAAATGAATAATGAAGTGAGCCCAGAATTAAACAAGAAAGAGATAGTAGTAGTAGTAGTAGTAGCAGCAGCAGCAGCAGCAGCAGCAGTACTAGCAGTAGTAAACATTTTTCTAGCACTTAAGGTCTGCAAAGAGTTTTGCAATATTAGACAAGTAGATTTTTACTAAAGTGATGGGATGTAGGTGCTATTATTCCCACTTTACAGATGAAGAAACTGAGGCAGACAGAGATTAAGTGACTTTCCCAGGATCACACAGCTAGTCTGAGGTTAAATTTAAACTCATATCTTCTTGACTTTAAGCCAAGCATTCTATCCACCATGCCACCTAACTGCTGGAGAGCAGGCTATATTGCCTTTAGATAATTGAAAAGCTCCTTTAATGTCCTCAAACTTCTTTGAAAAAGAAAAAGATCCAGCTTTTTTAAAACAAACATTCTATTGGTGTTTCTGTATGTCTGGGAGTCATTGAACACTATAGTCTCCTAAGAACTAAAACAAGAATCATATAGAAAACAAAAACAAAACTGAAGAGGTAGGTTACAACATATAAGACATAAGGAACTTTGAAGAAGAACTGGATGCCATTCCATGTCCTACTTCCTTGAATTTGAAAAGTAGTCTCTCTATGCCTATAACAGCCTCCATTCCCACCACTGCCTTTTGAAATCCCTAGCTCCCTTCAGGGCTCAACTCATGGTTGTTCTTCAAGAAGCCTTTCTTCAGTCTTCCAGTTGTTAGAGGGAAGGGAAGTAAGAGAATAAACATTTATATTGAGCCTACTATGTGCCAGGCACTGTGCTAAGTACTTTTTTTTTTTTTTACAAATATCATCTCATCTGATCTTCACAATAATCCTGTATATAGATGCCATTATTATTCTTATTTTACAGCTGAGAAAACCAAGACAGAGATTAAGTGACCTGTACAGGGTCACACAGCTAGTAAATGGCTGAGGCTAAATTTGAATTGAGGTCTTCCTAACTTCATTATATTCACTATTACTCCCTTTCTCCCCTCATTGCCCCCACTCAGCTCTCCTATATTTACTTATATTCAAACATGTTGTACTCTCCTTTGTTGTGGTTATTCAGTTGTTTTAGTTGTGTCCTATTTTTTGTGACCCCCATCTGGGGTTTCTTGTCAAAGATACTAGAGTGGTTTGCCATTTCCTTCTCTAGATCATTTTACAGATGAGGAAACTAAGGTAAACACAGTTATGTGACTTGCCCAGGGTCATACAGCTAGTAAGTATCTAAGGTCAAATTTGAATTCAGGTCTTACTGACTCCAGGAGAATATAAAGTCCTTGAGAGCAAAGTCTGTCCAACTTTTGTATTTGTAATTCCAGAACCTAGCACAATTCCAAGGCCTAGCACATGATAGATGCTTAATTTGTTTTTGTTGATTGATAAAGAATGTTATCTCAGGAATATATGCATAAAAAAGAAGATGGATTGGTTATGTAATGGCACCCAGCCCAAGTGTCTCTGCAGTATAGTTGGAATGTCAGGTGAACATGAGAAAAATCTCTAACATGTTAGGTAGACCTATAGAGATGAATTTGGGGGAGCATCTGGACAAGAGTCCAATAGGATAAACAGGAACTGATGTCTTTAATATGAGGGAGAAAACCCAATTGAATATTTATTACATTATATTTGTGGTTTTTGGCTAGGTTAATTCCTGGATATTTAATGTATTTTGTAGTTATCTAGATGAGAATGCCTCTTCCTATCTCATTCTTGCATATTTTATTAGCAAAATCCAGAAGGGCTGATGAGTTTTTTGGTATTCATTTTGTCTGCCACTTTTCTGTAGTTATTCTCTTGATTTGGTGAGGGGGTTATGATGAGGTAGGGAGAGGTGAGTCTCTAGTGTTCTTGGAGACAATCATGATATCATTTGCCAAAAGAGATACATTTGCCTCTTTGCCTACTCTCTACATTCCTTTAATTTCTGTTTCTCGTCTCATTGCAACAGCCAGAATTTCTAGTATTATGCCAAATAATACTGGGAATAGGATGCATCTTCTTACCTTCTGATGTCATTGGGAAAGCTTTCATTAATTAGCCTTTAGAAATATGCTAACTCTTAGTTTTAGGTAAATGATTTTGCCTATATTAAGCAAAACCATTTGTATTGTCCATGCTCCTTAGCATATACGCACACTGTTGTTTTTTTCTTTATCTACATCTGTTAATATAATCATGTGATCTTATTATTTTGTTAATAATGCCATTAGTTTTCCTCATGTTGAACTATCCTTGCATTCCTGGTCTAATCTAACTTGGTCATAAAGAAACATAAACATATATTACATACAAACACACGTACATACATATACACATATGTTCTTTAAAATATTTTATTTAGTATTTGAATATTCATTAGAAATATGAGTCTAATTATTAAGAAGCTTTTGAGGGAAAGCCAAGACACAAGTTGTGAGTATAAAATGTGTTGATTTTTTTTTAAGCAAGACTATATTGGTCAATAGCTTGCTACCTCTACCTAGTTTGGGCATCGAGGCCCCATTTGTTACATGGAAGGAACTTAGCACTGCACCTGGAACATAGTAGCTACTTAATAAATGCTTATCAATCTTGACTTGACCTGATTGTAATCTTTATCATTTTGTAGCCTAAATGCATTAGCATTAGCATTAGAGGATAGCAAAAATAAATGTTTGCTCACAAGTATGAAACAAAGAGGCTTATATATAATATAGAAACCACCTGCCTACATATCACAAATAATTTCTCGAGAGAATCAGTTGACTCTGGACACAGCAAGTATATTTGGCCCAAGAAATGAAATTGCTTATGTTCTAATAGAGAAAAAACAATGAGTTACTAATAAGAGATTCATTTCTGAATCACCATCTGTATTGTCATCAACTTTTTCAACAAAAGATCAAAATTAAGGAAAATTTAGAAAAGTTAATACAATTAAAAGTTATGGCATGCTATTGAGGAAACTCCAATTTGACATTTAAACAAGATATTGATGCTGAAAAAAAGAGGAAAATGAATAAATAGATATCAGTATAACATGTCATCATTTCTAAAGGAAGTATAACTAATGTAAATTTGTCAAAGGGACCAAAAGAACCTAAAAATTCCTTTATTAAATATATACTTGATCTGCTTGCCAAGTAGAGAAAAGAGCAATACTGGATTTCTCATATTGAATCATCCTTGCATTCCTGGTATGAATCCAACTTGATCATAGGGAAATACATACATATATACACATGTGTACATCCATATATGTACTTTTAAACTTTCTGGGCTTAAATTTCCTCATCTTTAGAATGAAGTTAGACTAGATGGCTTTCAAAATTCTTTCTAGTTTAGTTTTATTATCATATCGTCAATATAATCATCATTAGCAAAAACAGCAAGCTTTTATTAAGCACCTATCCATCACTATTCTAAGCACTGGGATTACAAATAAAGGCAAAAACAAAGAACCTGTACTCGAGGAACTCAAAATTTAATGGGGGCAGACAACATGCAAATATTCATATGCTGTTTTTGTACTGTCATTTCTAACTCTTTGTGACCTCATTTGTTGAAAATACTGGAGTGACTTGCCATTTCTTTCTCCAGCTCATTTTACAGATGAAGAAACTGAGGTAAAAGGGGTTAAGTGACTTGCCCAGGGTCACACAGCTAGTGTCTAAGGCCAGACATGAATCAAGAAGATGAGTCTTCCCGACTCTAGACGTGGTACTCTATCTACTGTGTCACCTGGCTGCCATCAACATCTTGTGTACATACAAAATATATACAGATTAAGGAGGAGGTAATCTCAGAAGAAAGACACTAAGACTTGGGGGACAGGTATTGGAGGTGGGAAGAGGAGACCAAGAAAAGCTTCTTGCAGTAGGTGGAATTTGAACTGAATGTTGAAGAAAACCAGGAAATCCAGGAAGCAGAGACAAATAGGGAAAGAATTCCAGGCACTGAGAAAAGCCACTGGAATTTATTGATTAATGGAGTAATATGGTCAGACTTACCTATTAGAAAAATCACATTTAAAACTGAAGATGGACTGGAGTGGAGAGAAGCTTAAAGCAAGAAGTTTATCATATGTAGGTTTTCCAAACATACTATTCAGAACCATAATTTCCTTCTTCTTTCTGAAGTCTTTCCTGATCCCCTCAACTGCTAGTGCCTTTGCTGTCTATTTTGTTTTTAATTTAGTGTCATTGTATGTATTTTAATATACTTATTCTGTTCATACTTATATGTGCGTAGGTTGTAAGCTCTCCTTGAGAATAGAAATTATCTCATTCTGCATATTTACATCCCCAGTGCCTAGAACATAATTTGTACTTAATAAATGCGTGTTGATTGAATGACTCCTATTATACTTGCATATATTTGAAAGAGGTATGTTGAAGTCACTGACAATTATTACCTTACAATTTATGTCCTTTTTTTCCATTTAGCTAGTTCTTCCTTTAAGGACTTATATATCCTATGTTATTTGGCTTATCCATTTCAATATTGAACTAATTTAATTATCTATGCTTTTCTCTATTATCCATATATTTATGCATGATGTGTTTCCCAATTAATCAGCAAGAATTTATTATGGAATTATTACATCTAAATACTGTGCTGGGGGGTGAGGGTACAAATATAGAAGGGATACAATATCCACCCTCAAGTAGCTTATATTCTACAAGTCATTCTCCAATTGATAAATGATCAAAGGATATTAACAGGCAGTTTTCAGAGGAAGAAATTAAAGCTATCTATAGTCACATGAAAAAATGCTCTAAATCACTATTGATTAGAGAGATACGTATCAAAACAACATCAGGCCTATCAGATTGGCTAACATGACAAAACACGAAAATGATAAATGTTAGAAAGTTGGAACACTAATTCATTGTTGGTGGAGCTGTGAGCTGATCCAACCATTCTGGAGAACAATTTGGAACTATGCCCAAAGGGCTATAACAATGTGCATACCCTTTGACCCAGAAATATTTCTTCTAGGGCTGCATCCCAAAGAGATCATAAAAATGGGGAAAGGACCCACATGTACAATATTTATAGCAGCTCTCTTTGTGGTGGCCAAGAACTGGAAATTGAGGGAATGCCCATCAATTGGGGAATGACTGAACAAGTTGTAGTGTATTAATGTAATGGAGTACTATTGTGCTATAAGAAATGATGACCAGGCATACTTCGGAAAAACCTGGAAAGGCTTATATGAACTGATGCTAAGCAAAATGAGCAGAACCAGGAGAACATTGTACACAGTAACAACCAGTGTGCAATGACTGATTTTAATAGACTTAGATCTTCTCAGTAATGCAAGGACCTAAAACAATTCCAAAGAAATTATGACAGAAATGCCATCCACATCCAGAGAAAGAACTATGGAGTCTGAAAGTAGTGCAAAGCAGACTATTTTCTTTTTCTGTTTTGTTTTGTTTTCTTTCTCACAGTTTCTCTCATTCATTATAATTCTTCTATACAACATGACTCATGTGAAAAATATGTTTAATAGGAATGTATATTTATAGCTCATATCAGATTGCGTGCCATCTTGTGGAGGGAGGGGAGAGGGAGGGAGAGAAAATTTAAAGCTTATAGAAGTGAATGTTGAAAACTAAAAATAAATAAATTAACCAATAAAAAAGTAGCTTATATTCTTCCAGGAGGAAGTAACTTGCCCACAAATGATCAATAGATAGATAGATACATAGATACATAGTTAGATAGATAAATGATAGATGGATAGTTATCGTTTGAGGGCAAGTTGCTTCCTCCTTCCTTTCTCATTGAGGGGTGTATGCACAAGGCATGTATACATACATGCATATACACACATACATATTATATAATATACCTGGGAGCTAGCAAGTAAGTGGCACAGTGGATAGAGCTCTGGACTTGGTCTGAGGAAGATCTGAATTAAAATCTGACCTAAGGAACTTATTAGCTAAGTGACTTTGGACAAGTCATGTAACTCCGTTTGCCTCAGTTTCCTCAACTATAAAATGAGGATAATAATAGCATCTCCTTCCCAGGGTTTTTGTGAAAATCAAATTAAATATTTGTGAAAACACAGCATAATGTTTGGCATAGAGTAGCACAACATAAATGGTAGCTATCATTATTATTACTACAGGATATATAAAATAATTGCACAGTGATTAAGAAATCAAGGAAACTAACAACTAAGGAAATAAGGAAATGCCTTTTGAAGAGAGTGACATTTGGGCTAATCCTAAGGAGGAAGAGAGGGGTTCCAAGAAGTATAAGTAAAGTGGCAGAACATTTTATTCAAGACATGGAATGTCATGTATAGGGAACAATCAATCAATAAGCATTTATTAAGTGCCTACTATACGCATAGCATTGTGTTAAGTGCTGGGACAGCACTGAAACAGAATGAGGGATAGTTTCATGGGAAGATAAAGAGCATTAGGAGAAGTCACGTGTAAGCAACTTTAAAAGGTTGGTTTGAGCCAGATTGTGAAGGGCTTTAAAAGCCAGAGTAGCTTGCATTTTGTCTGATAAGCAATAGAGAAACACTTAAGCTTCTTGAGCAAAGAGAATGGCATCATCAAGACCTGTGCTTTTGGAATATCAATTTGGAAAATGCATAGAGGATAGATTATAGAGGAAAGAAATTACATGAAGCAAAATGATTACAGGGCTACTGAGATCATCAAGGCAAGAGCTATTGAAGTACTGAACTAGGATGGCTATCACCTAAGCAAAAGGAGAAGAGAATAGATTTAGAGATGTTGAGGACATGGAATCGGCAAGATTTGACCCCTGATTGATTACTGGGAGAGTGAGAGTGAATAATGAGGAAGATTTCTTGGTTGCAAATTTGGGAGATTGAAAGAATAGAAGTATCCTCAAAAGAAAGAGGAATGCTAGAAGTGGTGAATTGCATTTGAGGCGTGTTGTGTTTGAGACGGCTATGGTATATCTAGGGTAGAGGTATCTGTCTATCTTTTTTAATAGTAATTATTTTTCCTATTGCCCTCCTGAAATCTTGATGTCTAAACCTGCTATTTTGGATTCATCTGACAAGTAATAAATTTGACTTAAATTTTTCTTGTACCTTCATTTGAACTCTGTTTGAATCTTTATATTTTAAATGTATATATTGTATTCAACAAACTGACAGGTTTTGCTTGACAATTCATTTGAATATTCTCCAATTTTAATGAGCTAATTTTTCCCATTAATATGCAATATCAAGTGTTCTGACCCAGGGGAGCAAATGAAGTTGCTAAGCACCAAATCTCTGAAAGCTGCCCACTCCTTTTCTGCTCCACTGTTCCCAACTGTGTATTGACTTAACTTTCCCTCCAAGTTAGTAACAAATTGTTTTATCTCAGAGAAGAGCTCTAATCTGTTGACATTAATATTTCTGATAGTCATTTTGCCTTGGGGACACCACTTTTGTTGAATGCAAATATTCAGCTTGGAGAGGATAAGTCTACAATCAGGCCAGCACTCTGCACCACACACTGCCTTTGTCCCTCTCACATCCTGTCTGTCTCTTCTCCTTACAATCACATATTCTGTTAAATGCCAATGTTTGTTGCAAGGGTGCATTTACAAAGTTTTGTTGTGTTTAGGTAGATGGAAGACAGTATTAGTGATAAGGTCATGAGATGTACAAGTCTTCAGTAGTAAGTGACCATTGCTGTTACTGTTTCCAGCTCCATTTCCTCCCCCAGGACTCTCTGCCAAGTCTCGTACTACTCTAGCATTAAACTCAAGCATTAAAATTACCCAGAATTTTTAGCTTGTCCTTTTTTTCTACATTAATGATAAGGGTCTCCAGGTCTTCATAAAATTTTTCTTTGATCTCATCAGGGTTCGTCATGATGGGAGCATAGGCACTGATGATGGTAACATGACATTTTCCTGCAAGAGGCAATCACGTTGTCATGAGCCTGTCATTCACTCCTTTTGGTAGGCATACAAGCTTGTTGATTAGATTAGTTTTGTTTGCAAAACCTGCACAAGCTTCATAGCACTCCTCTTCACTGTGGCCTCTCCAGAGAAAATGTGTATCCAGCTCCAACTTCAGTAAGCGGAAGCACTGGTTACAGTAAATGGGGAAGTTTTGAATGCTGTAAATACATTCACTTACCTTGGTAGTGTACTTTCCAGGGATGTACACATTGATAATGAGGTTGATCCATGCATTGCCAGAGCTAGCTCAATGTTTAGGAGGCTCCAAAGGAAAGTATGGGAGAGAAGAGGTATTAGACTATCTACCTAACCGAATGTTTGTTGTTGAGGAGCTGTTGCGCTGACCTCATTGTTGTATGCCTGTGAAACCTGGACATTCCACCAGCACCATGCCAGGAAACTGAATTGCTTCCATTTGAATTGTCTTAGGAAGATTCTGAAGATCACCTGGCAGGACACTGAGGTCCTTTCTCGAACTAAGCTGCCAAGCATTCAAACTCTACTTCAGAGAGTGCAACTCAGATGGACTGGCCATATTGTTCAAATGCAAAACATATGCTTGCCTAAGAGACTATTTTACAGAGAATTCACACAGGATAAGTGCTCACATGGCTGTCAGAAGAAGCAATACAAGGACACTCTCAACGTATCTTTTAAAAAACTTTGGAATTGATTGTGTGACATGGGAGACCCTGTTGGCACAGGACTGCTCAGCATGGTGTGCCCACATCAGAGAAGGTGCTGTGCTCTATGAGTAAAGCAGAATTGAAATAGCTCTAAGGAAACACAAGATATGCAAATTTAGAGAATCTACCCTAAATGTTCACATGGACTATTTGTGCCTGACCTGTGGTAGAATATTCTGAGCTTGTATTGGTCTGATCAGCCACAGTCAGATACACTGAAATTTGACTCTAGTATAGTGATGTCATTTTGGTCCACTTTGAGAACAAAGCACAACAATCAACCAACATTGAGATTATCATTTGTTTTCTCCTCTATCAAATCCTGTAAATTTTTTATTTTTAAATGAAAATAATGATATCAATGATATCTGCAGCTTGTTTTACTCAAAATATTCTATTCACCAACCTTACCCTTAATTGGAGATTCACCTCCTCTGAAGCTCTTGCCCTGCCCAGCCCGCACATACTTTTTTTGGCTTTACTGACTGCTACAATTTTGATATTTCCCTTGCCTGGCTCAGATAAGAATGTGGTCCATCATTTCCCTTTACCTGTAAGCCCCATATATCTGCCTTTGAGTGATCTTCACCTACGGTATTCTGATTTTAAGAAAAACACTAAGTCATTTTTGTCACTTTCCCTTTTTCATTAGGATATTTTTTCCCTTTTTTGATCATCTGAGCCCATAGCTGATCACTCTTTGTTCAATCAAGGAGGCAAAGAAAATCCAAACTCAAAATGCGCATTCCTCTTAGAGTTCATTTTCAACATGTAAACATCTAATGTAACATGTAAACTCCTAATATTTCAAGTTATTTAACTTTCACAGATTCCTTTTGGTCTGTGTGTACATTCCCAAAACTCTGCTTTATTCTTCTAAAAAAATTTTAGAAATTATCAATTTTATTAAGAATTTTTTCCTAAATTTGGATTGTGTTCATGTCTTCAAGCCATTTTCCATTTTTATATAGTCTGTTTTTTTCTTTCATTTCTTATAGTTGATTAATAGTCCTCAGAAATTTAGCTATATAATCCTTGGCAAATTAGTTGTTTCTTACTATTTGCAAGGTTTTTTTTTCCCTTTTCCAGAAATCTCTGGAGTTTGAAATTATATTTCAAGATGAATTAGATCTGAGATTTCTATCTTATGGCATCATACACATTCCACTGATCTGTGTTTTTCTTCCTGTTATAATTCTTCTGGTGAACATTCTTTTGTGATTTTATGAAATATGATATTTAGGTTTTGATATTATTGCCTGGGATGTCAGTGACTCAGCATATACCAGAGTTAGTTTCTTTTGCTTATAGAGCCCTCACAAGTTCTTCTACCAGTGTGGTCTTTTCACTTTCTGTAATTTGTCTTGTTTCAATTCAGGTTATTTCATTTCTGTCTTTTTATTCTCTTTTTTCAGACTATCAACAGCTTTTTGAAAAATATCTAACTTCTATACTAAACCATTTTCCAGTTTCTCAGGCCCACGATCTAAGTGTCATGCTCAACTCCTCTCTCACTCCCCTTCCTCCTTATCAAATCAGTTGCCAAATCTTAGCATTTCTACATTTATAACACCTCTTGTATATGACCCTTCTATCTTCTGACACTGCAACCACCCTGGGGTGGACCCTCATCACCTAAAGCCTGGGCTATTGCAACAGTCCGCTGGTTGGCACCTATCTCTGTCTCAAGTCTCTTCCCATTCCAGTCCTTCCTTCACTCAAATGTCAATCTGATTTTCCCAAGTTGTAGGTCTGACCATATCACCCCCTCTATACAATAAACCCAATAGCTACTTATTACCTCCAGAATCAAATATAAAATCCTCTGTTTTGGCTTTTAAAGCCCTTCATAACTTTTCCTAGTATTTTTACACCTCACTGTCCGCCCTACACTCTGCAGTCCAGTGACACTGGCCTCCATTCTGTTCCTCACATATCCATGCCCCAACAGATAATTTTCATTGACTGAAAACTCTCCCTTCTCACGTCTGCCACTTATCTACCCTGGCTTCCTTCAAATCTCAGCTAAAGACCTCCCTTCTGCAAAAAGCCTTTTATAATCCTCCTCAATCTTAATGCATTTTCTCTGAGACTACCTGTGCATGTATGTCTGTGTGATATTTTCATATTGCCTCCTCCATTATACTGAGAGCTCCTTAAGAGCAGAGACTGTGTTTTTGGTTGGGATTGTTGTTTTTTTCCTTTCTTGGTTGTTGTTGTTTCCCTTTCTTGGCACAATGCCTGGTACATAGTAGGAACTTGGTAAATATATAATATATACTATATAGTATATAGTATATATTATATAAAATATAATATAAATAAAATACATATTTATATGACGGGCTCATTATTATGCCATGCTTCTGTGCTAGTGTTATGATTCACTTCCCAAATGCTTCACTTAGTTCTTTTTTTCTGTCCAAGTGAGCAAATACCATTTTCAATATCCTTTGATAAAAATATGATCCCTGGGTCTGCTTCTGTTGATCTTTGTCCAAATGATCATCGCTATATTTTCTCCCTCCAATCTCAACACAAGATATTCCCTCAGGGCTGTTCTAGAGCCACATTTCACCTCACATCACCACCTCTGCCTCCTGACCAGGTTCCAAGGCTCTCCATGCTATACCAAATCCCTCACGATTCACGACAACATCTTTCATGATGTTAGAGCCTTGAAAGATAACCTTGAACCATCTAATCGTGTGCTTCATCATTCACTCTCCCCATCCATTGAAACTCATTTCTTAATGGTTATAACCTTACTCCTCTTTTCTTTGTATCTGAGTGGTGCTGAACCCCTGGATGCAAAAGAACAAATTCATTTTTCCTACCCCAGCTATTCACTCCCTTATTACCGCCCATCTCGCATTTTTATTTCCCCAATGTCCTGCTCTAGCTCGTTAAACCCTTCTACTACGCCTGCTAGAATGTCTGCTCAATCATTAACAAACTTCTTTTTGTCTTCCGCATAGTCCTTTCTAACTCCTATTTTCTGCCCCTCACTAAGACCTGGCTTTCTCTCCTTCATTTCTATGCATCGTATGGCACTATTGACCACGCCTTCCTCCTGTGCTTAGAGATGATCATTGGACCCTTCCAAGCAGATGAGATCCCTTAGAGAGTTTGGGACAAGAGTCCTCAACCTGAGGTCTGTGGACTGTTTCAACAATCCGGCTAGCAGCTTCTGTGGGGGTGTACGATCCACCCACAGCCAGCACCCAGAAAGCTGCCAACAGGTTCTTTTGGTCTGCTTAACTAAGGAAAGCAAAGTGAAGGGGTTGACAAGCTTACTTTAATTCAGCACACAAATATCATTCACTTAGCTCAGGTGAAAAAGACCAGTACGCTGAACTTCAGAACAAAATACAAACAAATTACAAACATCAACAGACAGACCTTGCCTGATTCAAATTCCAATACATAGTTAACCAGAGTTTAACAAAGTCTCAGCATCCAGGTTACAAGCTGGAGGGCCCTTAGCTCCAGTTGCCGGGAGTCTCCTCATCAACACCATCTCGAGAGCCCTGCACAAATGGTTCTGTCCTCCCTTCTTATAGGGCTTCAGCTGTCATCAAACATCATCTGAATGACCAAAACTTAGGCTGCTATGATTGGCTCTTGAGTTAGCCCCTCCCCTTAGGACTCTGGGAGGTTCACATCCACATAGGTTAGGTTAACACCTAATAGGGCATGGCTCTGGAGTTAGCACCTCCCCTTAGCCAGCCCCACCTTGGGCCCCACCCCACTCACCAATCCACACCCACATAGGTTCCACACCTAATAGGGGTTTGGGCCTGGGGCTTAGCACCTAGTAAGGCTCAATGAAATACACAGAATTACTCAAAGGAAACAAACCAAACTCTTCAAGGGCACTTGTTGAACTAAGTGCTAAGAAGCTCATTTTGCTTACCAACACATGGACTTATTTTTTAAAATATTTTAATAACTATTTCCATATAATTGGTTTTCTTCATAATTTTATTTGTTTTATTTTATGCATTTAAAAACATTATTCTGAGGAATCCATAGGGTTCACCAGACTACCAAAGGAGTCTAGAATACTAAGGGGAGAATACAAGTTGTAGAGAGAAAAGAGAAAGTAGTCTGAAGCTAAGGGGCAGGACATGAATGATGGTCTATTTAGAAGGGGTTACATAGAATAAAGAGAACCAATAAAGAGTAATGTGTTGAAAACTGAGTATCCAAAGGGCAGTTAGTTGTCACAGTGGATAGAGTGCCAGGCCAGGAGCTAGGAAGACTCATCTTCCTGAGTTCAAATCTGGCATCAGACACTTACTAGCTATGGGCAAGCCCTGGGCAAGTCACTTAAACCTGTTTACTTCAGATCCTCATCTGTAAAATGCAATGGAGAAGGAAATGGCAAACCACTGCAGTGTCTTCACCAAGAAAATCCCAAATGGGGTTGTAAAGAGTCAGACACAACTGAAATGCCTGAACAGTGAGTATCCAAGAAGAAAACCCATTAGATATTTCCAATTGTATATCTCATAGTCATATTAAGTTCAACATGTCTAAAACAGAATTCGTTTCCTTTTCCTCTCAAGTCCATCCCTCTTTTGAACCTCCCTGTTTGTTGTGAGGGTATTTCCATCCTCCCTGTCACCTATGTTTGTAACCACTGAATCTGACTCAACTCCATATTTTCTGTCATTCCCCCCATGCCTGATTAGTTGCCAAGTTGTATCAATTCTATTTCTACAACTTCTTTCAAATTGGTCTCCTAATTCTACTCACACAGCTTTTAGTTAATGCCCTTATCACCTCTTGCCTGGACTGTTGCGACAAACTTCTAATTGGCCTCTTTTCTTTAATCTTTCCTCCTTGGGCCTCATGCTCCACATCTATGATAAAATGATATTCTGAGAGCACAGGTCTATGTCACTACCCTCCTCAAGAAACTCCAACGAGTCTCTGTTCCCTGTAGGAAAAATCCCTTTATAGTCTGACTCCGGTCTGTATTTCCTGATTTAATGTACGTTATGCTACTTCGACCTCTCTATATTCCTGCTAAATTGGCCACTTCATCACTTCCCAGGAAAATGTACTCCCTTTTAAAATATTTTATATTGACTTTACATATTTTGCACATATGTACATGCTCTTTCCCACCACTAGAATATAATTTCCTTGTGAAAAAGGGCTATTTTTTTTGTCTTTGTATCGCTAACACCTAGTACATAGTCTAGCGTGCAGTAGGTATTAAATAATTAGTTGTTGATTGATTAAAATAGAAGGTTAGTGAGTATGTGGAAAAGGAATTGGTAATTTTTTGGCAAGGCTTCTTGATAAGTAAATCAAGGAAATTCTATAAATAAAGCTGATCTAGATTTTAGTAAAGTGTTTCATGCTGTTCCTGGAGACAAGTAAAAAGACATGCTAGACAGTAGTATAGCTAGGTGGATTTAGAACTAGGTAAATGGCTGGACCCAAATAATCATTAATGCTTCAATATCAGCATGGGAGGAGGTTCTAATGTTATGCCCTAGGAATCTGTACTAGGCTTTGTATTATTTACCAATTATTTAATAATGACTTGGATAGAGGTGTGTGTGTGTGCATATATGTGTGTAAATAATGATTTATGTAGGGATTTAAGAGAAGTTGAAGAGATTAAGAAGTAGTGAGAATCATAAAAGAACTGCAAGAAAGATTTTAATATTACCAATAACTACCATAGCATGGTTACTGATCTAGAGCCAGGTGTCCTAGAGAATGAAATCAAATGGGCTCTCGGAAACATTGCTTACAATAAGGCTAGTGGAGGTGATAGGATTCTAGCTGAGCTATTTAAACTCCTAAAACATGATGCTTTTAAAGTGTTGCATTCAATCTGCCAGCAAATTTGGAAAACACAACAGTGGCTACTGGATTGGAAAAGATCAGTTTATGTCCCAGTCCTAAAGAAGGGCAATACCAAGGAATGCTCAAATTACCAAACAATTGTCTTCATTTCACACACTAGTAAGATTATTAAGATTCTGCAAGATAGGTCTCAGCAATATGTGAACTGAGAATTACCAGAAGTGCAGGCTGGTTTTTGAGGAGGAAGTAGAATTAGAGATTAAATCATCCAACATCCTCTGGATTATGGAGAAAGCAAGGGAGTTCCAGAAAACAATCTAATTCTGCTTCATTGACTCCATTAAAGTCTTTGACTGTGTACAGCACAACAAAATGCAGCAAGTCCTCGAACGGAAGGTAGTACCAGATCATCTTACTTGTCTCCTGAGGAACCTCTATTCAGGGCCAACAAGCAACAATTCAAACCAAACATGGAATAATTGCTTGGTTTAAGATTGGGGCTGTATATCGTCACCTAATTTATTTAACTTACATGCAGAGTACACCATGCAAAATGCCAGGCTGGATGAATCAAAAGCTGGAATTAAGGTTGTCAGTAGAAATATCAACAGATATGCAGATGATGCCACTCTGATGGCATAAAATGAAGAGGATTATGAAGACTCTTGATGAGGGTAAAAGAAGGGAGAATAAAAGCTGGCTCGAAGCTTAACATTAAAAAAAAAAACCCTAAGATCTTGGCAACTGGTCCTTTCACTTCCTGGCGAACATAAGGAGAAGAAATGGAAGCAGTGTCAGATTTTATATTCTTGGGCTCAAAGATCACTGCAAACAGCAACTGCAGTCATGAAATTAAAAGATGCTTGCTCCTTGGAGTGAAAGCAATGGCAAATCTGGACACCATACTAAAAAGCAGAGACATCGCCTTGCCAACAAAGGTTGTATAGTCAAAGCTATGTCCTGTTGTTTTTTGATAGGCAATTGGGGTCAAGTGACTTGCCCCAGATCACACAGCTAGTAAGCATCAAGTGTCTGAGGCTAGATTTGAACTCAGGCCTTCCTGACTCCAGGGCCGGTGTTCTATTCACTATTCCACCTAGCTGCCCCAAAGCCATGGTTTTTCCAGTATGTGCCAGTAAGGCAAAATGAGCTTAGTTTAACGGGTGTGCTTGAGGAGTTTGGCTTTTGTTTATGGTGAAAGTACTTTCACCTGTTAAACGCTAAGCCCCGGGCCCAAAGCCCTATCAGGTGTGAAACCCCTGTGGGCGTAGATTAAAGACTTAAAAGGGGCCAATT
>CM053625.1:210287728-210307376 GCA_028646595.1 Phalanger gymnotis
TTGGTTCGCTAATTTGTTGCTCTGGGCCCTGAATAAATTTTTTGATGCCTTCTGCTTGGAGAATTCTGTATACCCAACGATTTCGAACCATTCTGATATTTATATGATCCTTTTTGAGATCATAAATTCGGCCTTCCTACTACACAGTACCAACGTATGGCTCTGAGAGTTGGACTATAATTAATGCTTTAAAATTGTAGTGCTGGAAACTGTTGAGAATCCTTTTGGATAGCAAGGTCAAATCAGTCAATACTTAGAGAAATTAATTCAGGCTATTCACTGGAAGGTCAAATACTGAAGATGAAGTTTTTAAATACTTTGGCCATGTAAGGAGAAGATGAGACTCATTGAAAAAGACCCTGATGCTGGAAAAGATTGAAGCCAAAAGGAAGAGGAGACAGCAGAAATTGAGATGGATAGATAGATAGTATCTTGGAAACAACGAACATAACCTGGACAGACTTTGAAAGATAGTGGAGGATACAAGGGCCTAGCATGCTATGGTCCATGGGGTCACAAAGAGTCTGACATGACTAAATGACTGAACAACAACAAAATGTTTTATATGTATTTGTGTACACACACACACACACACACACACATAAATGCTAACTGTTACTTCTAGTTTTCTGTTATCTGAAAATTTAGTAACCATGATATATATATATATACATATATATATATATACATATATATACATATATATATATACATATATATATGTATATATACATGCCAAAAGTAATAGTTAATACACTGAATGACAGAGTAAAGATATAAATTGTTCCAATAGCCTGAAGTATTGGGCCAAATCTACTAATGTGAATTAATCTGAAAACCAATATCCCAAGTAAAAGATAGAGGTGGCAGGACTAGTGGATAGAGAGAGCACTGGACCTGGTATCAGGAAGATCTGAGTTCAATCCAGCCTCAAACTGTTGCTGAGACACTGGATAAGTCACTTAACCTCTATTCTGCCTCAGGTTCTTCATCTATAAAATAGGCATAATAATAGCACCTTAATTCTTAAGATTATTGTGAAGATAAAATAAAATATTTGTAAAATGTTTTGGAAATATTATGGCACCGTATAAATATTATTATTACTATTATCCGAAAAAAAGATCTTGCAATTTTATGACTTCAGTATTATAAGACTAATATGAATAAGAAGCGTGGTTATCTGGTTTTAAAATAAGCAAATTTAATTTTCAGAATGAATTGAGAGGCACAGTACCCAGAACTAGGAATAGACCAGTATCGTGTAATTTTTGCCATAGATTGAATGTATCTGTAATGTTGCATACAATTATTGTGGCCACGTATTAGGATGGACATTGATAAGCTGAAATATTCCTAAAAGAAGGATATCAGGATGGTTTTGAACTTCGATTGTGCCACACTAGGATTCACAGAATGAACTGGGGATATTCAGCCTGGAGAAGATAAATAGAAATAAGGGAGAAATAATAGCTGCCTTCAAACATTTGAAAGAATTTCACATTAAAGAGAGATTTGACCTGTTTTACTAAGCCTCTGCCCCAGAGAGCAGATCTAGGAGTAACAAACAGAAGGACACACACAGGTTTTCATTTGATGTGAAGGAAACTTTCTAACAGAACTATGCCACATGAAGGAGTGTGTTCTCTCTTACTAAGGCTCATCAAATAAAATCTAGATGACCAATCATCAGGGGTGTTGTAGCAAGGATTCTTATTTAGGTATATAGATTATAGTAGATCTCTGATGTATCTTTAATTTTGAAATTGTGTCATAAAGACTGATTTCACTGAGGAAACTTCATCATGTTTCAGAGCTTGAAAGCAGCTGTAAAAATACATAATGAAGCTAAAGTTTTGGGAAATCAAATTAAGAGTCTGACAAACACATTTTGGCAGGCTTATCATCTGTAGATATTCCTGCTTGTTTGTTCCAAGAATTGAATCTCAGCACTCTGGATGGAGTTCATACTTATTCTATTATCAACTTGGGTTTAGGAAGTAAGCCCTAGGAAGCAGGTATCCTCTTCCCCAGGGGTTTACCTATTGCAAGCTCAGAAATATGATTCGTTATTTTGTTTTATTACAGCTGCTTGTATTCCATGTCTTTCCTCTGATTAAAAATTATATGTAGGAGTAGAGTCTGCCATCCTTCCTTTCAACACAGTTGCCTCTATGGTCAGTGGGCATATAGTTTTGTGCCTGATTTAATATTGATACTCAATGGATTATTGAACTGTTTTGTCTTCACAATTGAGTATGTAATTGAGTCTTTAACAATTCAATTAAGCATTTATTCAGCACTTACCCTTGAATGGATCAGGCACTAGGGGTACAAATTTAAAAAATGATGTCTGCCCTTATGGAGCTTACCTTCTATTAGGGAGTAGCCATCAACACATAAGTCAACAAGCAACTTACCTACTCACTAAAACCTACTTGTAGGCCCCAAATCAATACTTAGGGCACTTTAAGAGTGTAGAACATGTTCCCAAATAAGGCTGAACAAGGTGATGCTCTGCCTCCTTGTTTCAACTTTCATACTGTATTGTCCTTTTCATGGCCTATTTAGTGCCATATTTTTTCACATTTTTATCTTTTTTGTTAGTGATTTTACTGTTTATGATGGCCCCCAAGTGTAATACTGAACTGCTATTTAATGTTCCCAAGAGAAAGAAAGCTATGATGTACCTTATGGAGAAAATACATGTGTTAGATAAGCTTTATTCAGGCATGAGGTACAGTGCTGTCGGCCATGAGTTCAAGGTTAATGAATCAACAATATGATACAACCAGAAAAAAGGAGAGGAAATACCATCTCTGTCTATGAGGCTGCTCCAGAAAGTGCTAAAGTAAATGTGTGCAGAGGCTCACAGGAACCTAACTCTGTATTTCCCCTGGAAGCAATGGTTCAGTATTCTGTAAGTCAAAGCTTTATGGAAAGCTACCAAGAATGATGAGAATCAACTGTATAAGGAAAGTAATTACAGGTGGGATAGCACTAATAACTGGGGAGAGGGGATATTCAGTATTGGCTTCCTATGGATGGTGGCCCTTGAGAAGAATTTTGTAGAAAGCTAGAGATTCTTATGAGGCCAAAATGTGTGGTGAGTACATTGTAGTGGAGAGCCTATGCAAAGGAACTTATGCCCAATATGGAATGCTGTTTATAGGCAATAGTAAATAAACTAGTTAGGCTAGAATATGGAATGTGTGAAGAACAAAAAGATACAATAAGCCTGGAAAAGTAGATTATAACCAGATTGTGAAGAGCTTTAAAAACCAAACCAAAAGAGTTTATATCCTAGAATTAAAGTGGTGCTACTTGAGCTTCTTGAGGACGTTAGACTCTAAACATGGTCATACTTGTACTTTAGAAATATTGATTTGGCAGCTATGTGGAGGAGGGATTTGAAAAGACTTAAGGTGGGGAGACCAATTAAGAAGCTACTGTAATTACTCAGACAAGAAGTAATAAAGGTTTAAACTAGGAAATGGCCAAGTAAATGAAGAGAAGGCAAAAATGGAAGATATGTAATGGAGATAGACTTGACAAGACATGGCAATTGATTGGATGGGAAGGGTGAAGCCAGCTGAAGCATATAGGATAACTCAGAGATTAAGAACATTGATTCTTAAGGAAGAAGGTTCCTGGTTCTTGAAGCAAGATGGTGCTTCAAAATCAAGTCAAGGAAATCGAGATCAAAATCAAAATAAGGAAATTGGGAAGTGGGCAGAATTCAAGTGGGAGGTTGTGGAGGGAAGACAGTGAGCTCTGTTTTGAATATCTTAAGTTTATCATACCTACTGGACATCCAGATGGAGGTATCTAATAAATAATCCGTGCTACATAGCAGGAATTAAAGACAGAGACTAGAGCTAGACATTTGCCATAGACGTGACATCTGAACACATAGGACCTAACAGGTCACAGAAAGACAAAAGGTAGGGAGAGAAATGAAGAGGATCCAGGATTAAGCCCATGGGGTGAGGATGATGACTAGCAAAGAAAGATTAAGAAGCACCGGCCCTGGAGTCAGGACGACCTGAGTTCAAATCCAGCCTCAGAAATGTGACACACTTACTACTTGTGTGACCTTGCAAGTCACTTAACCCC
This sequence comes from Phalanger gymnotis, assembly GCA_028646595.1. Classification (NCBI taxonomy): domain Eukaryota; kingdom Metazoa; phylum Chordata; class Mammalia; order Diprotodontia; family Phalangeridae; genus Phalanger; species Phalanger gymnotis. The sequence continues at coordinate 210,291,845 of CM053625.1, forward strand.
AATTGCCCTGCCTTCTCCTCTCCAAAAAAAAAAAAAAAGAAGACTAAGAGGCAACCAGAAATAGGTGAAATCAATGTCCTGAAAATACATGGAGGAGAGAGTGTCTAGGAAGAGGAGGTAGTTAGAAAAGTTAAATGCTTCAGAGAGGTAGGGAAGTCTATGGACTGAGAAAAGGAAATTAATAGATCTTTCATAACCTTTTGGTTTGTTCTAAGGAGCCAGATATGGAAATCAACACAGGGAGTAGGATCTTATATTTATTATATTTCTAAGTCAGTTTTGTGATTATGATGTGCTTTACTATAGAAAATTTTCTCTGAAAGCCTGCTATTCCTATCAAATAGTATTGTCAAGGATACCTTTGATGTATTCAAACACCATCCTCATGACTTTTATAAATATGTGAAAGTAGGTGCTATTCTTTTCATAGCCACCTTTTTGTTTGTATTTTTAATGAAAATACAGTTTTTGACTTCTTCCTTTCTTTGGTAGTCTTTGGTGTAATGGAGAAGGTCCCATACAGAGTTAAGAAAGAATTCCCTATCAAGCATGAAGTTCTCCAGATGTTTCTGTTCACAGATGACATTTTCCCAGTTAGATCAAGCCATAGCCATTCTAAATATATTGGCCTAGTCACATCTACACTAGAAAAACTAAATAGATTTTTTTAAAGTCCAAATTACAAAATTATGTTGGACGGAAAGCTCATAGATTTGTTCTATCTGTGTTTTTTATATTGAATAGATATTATCATGAACTGGACCCAGAATTGAAGAGAAGGAGCAAGTCAGGTTGAATCTCACTTTATACATATATACATATATACATCTCGCTATATACACTTTTAATTATGCTTGTTGCCAAAAGACCCATTTTTAAACTATTATATTCTCTCATTTATATTTTACAGCTATGGATCATGGAAGATCATTATTTCAAAAGAATCAAGTCTTAGGTGAGTCAAAGGCCAATGGAAAGATCCAAGATGGCTATGAACCATTGATTTTTTTTCAAATTATAATTTCTCATTCAACATTATGTCAAAATCTAGCCAATATTCATTTTTAATCTACTCAGCTTTTCCAGTGTGAATGGCTAGCTCAGTCTGTTTGAAATGACTATGGCTCTTCAAGACTCTGGGACTTGATGTAATTTGGACAATGCCATCAGAAAGAAATGGTGTAAAAGACATGATAAAAAATAAATATTACTAGAAAAGGAGATGCATTGCCATATATCAAGAATGAGACACAACAGATGGATAATTCAAGTTCTATACTGACCTATACATGGTGTTAAAGAAATAGGAAGAATGAGCTAGCACATTGTTCCTATCTTCTATTAAGAGTTTTATAGAAAAATGTAGATGGTAATCATACAGGATGAGAAAATAAGGGAGAATTGAATTCTATACCAGTGAAGGGATTATCCATTCTGATGAGATTGTAGATCCATCCATCCAAACTAGGTAAGCTGAATGGGTAAAGAGATGATAAATGAGTCCTCTGTGAAATGAGTAAAGGAATTAAAAGAGAAAAATTAGGGAGGGAGGACATAGTCACTGCTTTTAAATATTTAAAGGCCTGTCATATAGAAGAGAGATTAGTTTTATTCTTTGTAGCTCTAGGGGAAAGAACCAGGACAGTTAGAACTGTTCAAAAATAGAATGAACTTCCTCACTGAAAAGCATGTTTCTCCATCATTGCAGTTGTTCTAACAGAGACTGCCTAACCACTCATTAAAGGGATCCTGTATCAAGCCAGGTGTGGGACTAAAAACTTCTCAGGTCCTTTCCAACTGGGAAAGCCTATAATTCTGCAATTTGGGATTGTTTTGTCTGAAGAAGTAAAAGCTGAGGCATAGTGTGGATTGTGTCACAATAATTGGCATCAAAAAAATTAAAATCTCTTTAGCTTTTCCTTTGTGAGATTCGTATTGTTTGTTTTGTCTCTCCTCTAGTTGGTAGAAAGCCCCATTAGATGAATACTTTTGGATAGCACTGCCAAGCAGTTTTGTAGTTGTTCAGTCCTTTCAGTCTTGTCTGACTCTTCACAACTCCATTTGGGGTTTTCTTGGCAAGGACACTAGAGTGGTTTGCCATTTCCTTCTCTAGCCAATTTTACAGATGAAGAGCTGAGGCAAACATTGTTAAGTAACTTGTCCAGGGTTACATAGCTAGTAGTAAGTGTCTGAGGCCATATTTGAACTCATGAAGATGAATCTTCCTGATTTCCAAGCCCAGTGATCCATCCTCTGTGCCATCTATCTGCATCAGGCAGATAGATGGTCAAAATGTTTCCAACTAAAACTTATGTTTAGGATGATTTTAATGACATAAACAAGGACCCAAACTTAGTGTCTCTTGCCGCAAAGAAATGATGTGTTATGTAGTCTTGTGCTTTCATAGAGAGCAAAAGGAAGCAATTTTAAACTGTGATGAGAAAGTTTAATTAGAAGTAAGGATAAAAGTTTTTAATTTAAGGCTGTTTCAATGTGGAACAAGCTGCCAAAATTTTCCATCTATGGAAATCTTCCAAAATATGATGATACCTATGTCTTAGCTAGTTTAGATATTTTGGCCTGATCTGGAGTCAGCCCATGGACCAGCCGACTTTTAAGACCCCTTTCCAGATTTATGACTTTTTGAAACTCCAAGTTCAGGTCTAAACACATCTTGAGGTATTAATTCATCTGTGATGGAATCTTTTTTTTTAAAGTGCTAACCATGGATGTGCCAGACAACTACAATGAGCATTACGTACATCTTGTAGTCAAAGCAAGTCAAATATTTGCTTTCTTTTTTCCCTAAAAAGGAAAGCAAAAAAAAAAAAGAATGAGAAATACGATGGTTTCAGTTTTCATGAGAGTTTCAATGTGTTACAAATCATTGACTAAGACACAATGGGAAATGAGATAACTGTAAGTCCTCCACTAGAACAAGAAACTTAGCAACAATGCCTTAAATGTGTATATTCTAACAGTTTCAAATGCTATTTGCCCAATTAAAACTAACGGGTGAAATCAAAATGAGATATATCCTCCTTGCCAAGCCAAAGAATATTACAATGCAGATGCAAAATTAGCAGAAGGAGGTGGGTCAAAATAAAATTAGCTATAAAATAAAATTATGGTATCAGTTTCAAATTGATACAGCTTAACCAGCTGGGAAGGAAAAGTGAGATGAGGGGGAATGAGTTATAAAGCTTTATGCAGAGGAGTAAGGTCAGCGTTTTATGCTTTTAATATTCACCGACTTCAAGATATTCCCCTTTTGTCCTGCCCTCCCTAAAGAGACCTAGAGATAGCAAAGAGATTTGTAACAAGGGGACCAGGGCAGATACAGATGTGTAAAGCATCATTTCATTGCGCCACCTAGTGGATCTAGGCTCCAATTCTAAACAGCTGCAATTGAAGGCAGTAAAATTGGTTGCATGAAAAAGAATTCCATTCAAAGAAAAGCAGATATAAACTCAATACCTGGGGAAAATTGTAATAGAGTAAAAGATGAGACTGCCAAAATGATTGGATAACAGAAGAATATCCCCAAAAGAGAGAAGCACAGGTAAAGTCAGCATCATCAGGATGTTGGTGGGAGAAAGGAAAATCCATGCAGATGAACAAATAGGATGAGGAGGGTTTTCTTTCTTTCATTTCTGTGTTTGCAAAATGTCCTCGGTCCCAAGTATTTCTAGATCTCAATGGCGATTTGTTCTAATTTGTGCTACTTTACAAATGAAGTAAGGCAATAGCTGTTTTCACTACTGATAGCAAAGCGGACAGCCCCACATGGAAAGCCATTTAAGGGGGTTAGTCCATTACTTCAGAGCACATCACAGGAGGAAAATAAAACTCAGGCCAAGTCCAGCAAAAATATTGACTGTACCTGTGTGTGTGTGCATGCGTGTACATGCAGGTTTAGCAATAAAGATTTTCATAAACATTGTGCTTTCCTTTATATTTAAGGATACTTTTCGCTGCATAATGGAATTGCTAAAAACCACTTGACAATGAGAAGAAAAATTTCTCAGTAATGAAAACCTAGCCAAATCAGAGCTTCTTACTTACCAGAATGAGACAGAAACTATCATCATGGGGCTACTCGTGATCCAATCCTTTAAGCTTTCTGCTGGCACTGGAAGTAATGTTAGAGTTTAGGATCAGGCCTTTTGGTCTTTATAATCCATGGGAATTTAGAGACAACGTATTAGTAAGGATACTCAGTGTTCTCAATATATAACTAAAGCACAAGGGGAAATAATTAGAAGTGACTCTAGCCAATTTAAGGGCTATATTGTTTGAGTCCCTTTTTTCTTCTTTCTCCTGCTTGCCCCTCCTTGCCTCTCATGACTGGTCACTTTGGATGCATTTCATTAGCTTAGAAAAAAATTTATTGATGCCTTCTGATTTTTACATCATAGTCATTTCCAGATATATATACCCAAAACTATAGTCTTCCCTTGTAACAATCAAAAACAACAGTGACTGAACCAAACATTTATACAACATTCCTCATCAATGATCCTCCACTTTTCTACCAGTTAGAGAGAAATGCTTCCTCAACTCTTCTGTGGTCCTTATAGTTATTAAGATTTTGGTTGTCTTTCAATGTTCTTTTCACTTACGTTATTGTAATCATTGTATATATTATTCTCCTGATTTTGCTTACTTCACTCCAACTCACTTCATACAAATCTTCCCACGTTTCTCTGAATTCCTCATATTCATTGTTTCTGAAGGCACAATAATATTCCATTATGTTCCTATACTCCAGCTTGTTTGGTCATTCCCCAGTCTACATTTACTTGTGTGTGTGTGTGTGTATACACACACATGTGCATGTGTATACATGTACATACATATACATATGTATATTTCTATTCACAGAAAATGTGAATATGTTGGTTTAGATAGGGCCTTTATTCCTACCTTTGACCTTTAGGGGGATCTTCACTAGCTTTTGCTAGTGTAGGTAACAGAGGGAATGAAAGGAACTGAAAGGCACATCTATTCCATTTTAATATACACTGTCTTAGCAGCTACTGCCAGAAGTTTGGGGAGGAAGGATTCGAAATTAATGACATAAATGAGAGATGAAGATCTGTGTTGGTAAGCAAAATGGGCTCTTAGCACTCAGTTCAACCAAGTGCCCTTGAACAGTTTGGCTTTTGTCTCCTTTGGGTAATTCAGTGTATTTCATTGAGCCTTACTAGGTGCTAAGCCCCAGGCCCAAACCCCTATTAGGTGTAAAATCTATGTGGGTGTGGATTGGTAACTAAAGTGGGGCCCAAGGTGGGGCTAACTCAGGGGAGGGCCTAGTTTTACACATGAGTTTTAGTGATAGGTTTGGGACATCAGAGGCTCTTAGACCACGTGAGTTTAAGTGGCCTCTTTGTGATGCTTTTAGGTCACGTGAGTGAGTCGCATGTGTGACTCACCCCTGAGGCTGAAAAAGATGTAAAACCAGGGGTTGGCTTTCTCTTCTTTGGAGCTCTTTCCCACAGCAGTGGTGGCGCACGTGACTCTGGGCCACCCCTTGTTCTGAGCTCCCAGGCTGAACCTAGATATTTGTAACTATGAATCTGTATTTGGTCTGTCTGTTGATATTTGTAATTTGTTTGTAATTTGCTCTGAAGTTCAGGGTGCTGGCTTTTTCCCCGGAACTAAGTGAGTGATATTTGTATGCTGGATTAAAGTAAGCTTGTCAACCCCTTAAACATTGCTTTCCTTACTAAAGCAGATCAAAAGAACATGTGCTTTTGCAGTGTGCTGGCAGTTTTCTGGGTGCTGGCTATCGATGAATCTTACACCCCCACAGAAGCTGCTAGCTGGATTGTTGAAACAGGTGCTAAGCCTATGTGGGTGTGAAGCTCCCAGGGTACTAAGGGGAGGTCAATCGTAGGAGCCTAAGTTCTGGTTATTCAGATGATGGTTGATGACGTCTGAAATGGTATAAGAAGAGAAGACAGAGCTATTTGCTCAGTGCTCACTCTTGGTTGCCAGCTGAGGCAGAGACTCTGGGCAGCTGTAGCTAAGAGCCCTCCAGCTCATAAACTCAGATGCTGGGACTTTGTTAAACTCTGGTAACTATGTATTGGGATTTGAAACAGGCAAGGTCTATCTGTCAATGTTTGTAATTTGTTTGTATTTGCTCCGAAGTTCAAGGTGCTGGCTTTTTCCCCTGAACTAAGTGAATGGTATTTGTATGCTGAATTAAAGTAAGCTTGTTAATCCCTTAACGTTGCTTTCCTTAGTAAAGCAGATCCCTGGGCTTTGGCAGCGTTCTTGTTGTTGGGCTTGTGTTGGTCTTTCACCCCCACAACAGCTGCAAGGCGGATGGTTGAAATGGGATCCTTTTAAAATTCCTTTTATCTCTGTTAGTCCCATCCCCCAGTGCAAGGCTACAGAGAACCTACTGGACCTATGTTCCATCATGAGATGGGTAGATGCAAGTAACACTTGCTTTATGGTAAGTTTCTGATTCAATAGGAAAGAAAGAGGCTGAACAAGGAGTTTCCTTCATTTTGACTATAAAAGTCACCATAAATAGGGCATCTATTAAAAGAATTGGCTTTTATGCAATGGTAGAACAATGTATAGGACATGGATTTTACAAAAACCTCAAAAATCAATTCTTATTTTTTCCCTTATCAGAACTACTAACCTAAATTTTCCATCAGATTATACCTCATAAAGAGAACTAACAAGTAGGGTTCTACCTTGGCATGAATCTCTACCATAAGTATATCAGCTGGCTATGTAGAAAGTGATGAATCTGAATTTACCACATAGACTGATCAGTAGCCGTGTCCCAGAAAAAGCAGTCTTTCCCAAGCAAGGGGGAAGTGAGGAAGATAGAGGGATAGGACCACAAGGTTTTACAACTGGACCATAAAATCCTTTTTCATTCTCACTTTGCTTTGCATGTGCCCAAACCCCTTATCCCCAATGTTCGAGGGACTGGCAAAGCATTGCTGCAGCAATTGGAGTCCCAGAAGCAGGACAGGGTTTGATGTTGCACACGGCTACTAGTGACTTAGGGTTTTCAAGCTCAAATATTCTACTTCTGCCAAAGGCTGTGCTCCAGTCTTGAAATGTGCCAAAACCTCACTTCTGCTCATGAAACTTTGGATTTTGAGGCTCAAACATTACAAAGTCAGAATAACCAAGATCAATCAGTGGACATGATGGGGTTTAGACTGTGGGAATCCCCTTGGACCCCAAAAGAATTTGGGTCCTATTTGTTTGAGGAAAGAATGATGAGGGCACAGTCTCTGGGAACCCCCTTGAACCTAGAATAGTCTTCTGGGAACCACCTCGAACTCTCCTTGAATCTTCCCACTAGATCTGGCTTTGGCCTGAGGCTATCTACCTAGCCTTGCCCTTTATAGTCAATATCCATGCCTTCAGCTACTTCCCACCCTTAATCCCATTCTCTTGGTTCCTGGAGTCTGAACTCATCCAGGTCCCATGGGACTCTTCCTTAGACTCCTCCTCAAGACCCTCCCTAAAACCCTCCTCTAATCACCCCGGACCACCCCTCAATCCCTCCCACAATCTTTGTGTATATAAGTCTCATCTTGCCTCCATGAAGGCAGTCAGACTAGATTGAATCTGCCCTGCTTGTGAAAATAGCCATCATAAAGGGTGAGGTTTCTTAAGACAGCTCATTATGGTGAATCCTTAATAAACTTTGTCTTTTCCTTTGGCTGAGAAGGCTTGAGTCAAATTCTTTAGGCAGGACCCAGAATGTAGGTACTTTGGGGTGCTGAGCACCCCTAAAAATGTATGGTTCCCTACCGTCATTCATTTTTCTTGAACTTATTCATTCTTTGGTTCCCTGAGACTGGCAATACTGCTCAGCTCAAGTTCTTCTCCAGCCAGGACTGGAAGGTAAGCCTCTCTCTCTCCCAACCCCTTTCTCACTCTCCAAGCATTTTGGAGGTGCTTTTCAGGCCTCACTTCCCAGGTCCCCAGTAGGTCAGACAGCTGCTTGCTGTCTCAGACTCAGCCTGACACTCTCAGGTTCTCCATCCAGTGGTTTATGTTTGAGGCCATGGACCTGGGCACACCTTCTGAAGCGTAGAGGACAAGGATGAATGCCCTATCCAGAAGTGTGCCCTCAATTTTCTCAATTCTCTCAGTGCTAGGGAATGGGAAAACCTCAGGTATCTTTTTGTGTTTATTTTTTTCTGTCTTATTTTGCTCCTTTTTGAGGCTTACTCCCAGATCCTCCTTGCAGAAGAAGGGACTTCCAGCCCCCCAAGACCATAATGGGTCAATCCTCCTCAGTCCCCCAAAATTCACCCTTGGGCTGTCTTTTACAAAATTGGAAAAAAATTAAATTCTCTAAAGAACTTAAAAAAGAAAAAGCTAGTGCTCCTTTGCACTGTTTGGCAGCAATATTGCCTAGAAGGCCACGAAGAGTGGCCTATTTTTTACAATATAATACTCTCTTGCAGCTAGAGCTATACTGCTGGCAAGAAGGAAAATGGAGAGAAATAACCTACATAATGGCCTTCTCTCAGAACCTCGTTCTCGGAAAAGATTGTAAGATGCTCATAGCTAGAACCCCCCCTATAAAGGGGCAATGGGGGTCAACAGGACATTTTGGATAACCCCCCCTTATGGCCCCCAGGGCTTCAGCCCTACCCCCTCCTCCTCTCCTGTTCCCCAACCTCCCCAGATCATTCCTGTGCTCCCCCTCCCGTGGGCATCCCCTCTTTCCCTTGGTTTCCTGTAGTGCAACCCCTCTCTTTTCCTGCCTCCTTCATGGTCCAGGTCTCAATCCTGCATCTCCTCCCATGGCTCTTCCCACTTTGGCACCTCCTGCTCAGGTCCCAGCCAAGGTTCTTGTTGAGATGCCTTCCTCTGTGGCCCCTTCCCCCGAAGGAACCCCTACTCAGGTTCTGGCCTCATGGCCTGCCCCTATTTCAGGCCCTGCAGTATCTACCACCATGGGCCCTACCCCCGAGGCAACCCCTACTCAGGTTCCAGCCTCTGGCCCTGCCCCCATGGCAGAACCTCTTCCTCTGGCCCCACTCAGGTCTCTTTGGTATCTCCCTCTCTGACCCCTACCCCTCCTTAGGAACCAGCTACTCTTCTCCCTTGCCAGCCAGATGTCCTGGCCTTGTGGTCTGATCTAGTTCAGCTGGCACCCCCCAGCCCTTCCCTCATCCAGAAGCAGGACTTCCTATACCCCTCCCCAAGCTCCAGGTCCCACAGTGCCTTCGCCTTCGAGGCTTTTTCCCTTGAGGGAAGTGCCTGCCACCCATACCAGGACAAGAAGAGTGCTTGTTCCATTCTCCATTTCACATCTCATTCAAATTAAACTGGGGAAGATCCCACTAAGTTTACTGAGGGTTTTAGGGATCTGTCCCTACAATTTGAAGGAGAATCTGGGAACAAGCCCAAAAATTTGGGGACCTCACAAGGTTACTTATCTCACAGTGTAGTTATGAAGCACAAACTAGATAATGTATGTAAAGAATTAAGCCTTTCTTAAAGCACTCAATAAATATCAGTTGTTAATAGGTAAAGGTAGTGTTTATCAGGCCCTTCTTTACAAGGTCCTTCTTTTAGTTGCCCAAAGGGTCTAGTGAATTCATACTACTCAGGGATTCTCTTATTATGGAAATTAAGTGGTCAGATAAGCTAAGTCACAGTCAGGAATTTAAACTGATTGCCTCTCAGACCTGAACTGTGCCTTAGTATAAAGATCTTAGTGTTATGCAAGGAAGAATCCATGGAGGAGGAATTTTACTTAGAGGAGATTAATGGGAAGGGCTTGACTATATGACCCCTGAGGTCCATTTCGACTCAAAAAGTTTTGTGGATATATTACTACAAGTAGGAATTAGTTGCCTGGATTAAAAAGGAGTTATGTTGCTTTGGATAAGTCATTTAATTTATATAAGTTTCTCTGTTTTCATTTGTTTAAAAAAAAAAGGCAGATAGGCAGCAAATATTTATTAAGTGCTTATTATGTGCCTGGCACTGTGCTGAGGACTTGGAGATATAGGTACAAGCAAAAAACAACCCCTGCCCTCAAGAAGCCTATATACATTCTTATCAGGAAAGACAGTGCATAAAAGGGATCTAAGAAGCATTAATCACTGATTTACCTTACAAGATTGTGAGGACCAAATACGATCAAACCTGAGATAATATGAATAGTTATAAGTTATATAAATATAAGGTTTTTTTTTAATTTTAGACTAGTCCCAGAAGAATCAATGCTTAAAGTAAAAGAATCGGTCCCCAATTTTTTGCACTATTGTACCTAAATCGAAGGCATATTTATTTGTTGAAATTAACTTGACAATGAGAAAAAAAAATTTTCAGTGAACAAAGCCTAGTCAAATTAAAGTCTATTCTAAAGCCCCAGAGGCCCTTCTGACTTTTCTTAGATCAACCTATAATCACAAATATCTACTTCACCTACACATGAAGTTAGTTTTTCTGTTGATTGGCATGTCTGATGGGGTTTAGACTGTGGGAATTCCCTTGGACCCCAAAAGAATTTGTGTCCTATTTGTTTGAGCCGGGAATGATGAGGGCACAGTCTCTGTGAACCCTAATCACTTGTTCTGTGTACCACACTGCTTTGGGGTTTCAGGAGTGTGGGGCACACCCGAAGAATTAGGTCAGGAGTATCTAAGAGCAAGGCTTGAAATTTGGTGAGCCTGTGGCTAGCCAGCCACTGGTGGCCCTCTGCTTCTAGGATGCTCTGAACTCAATGGGGATTCAAAATTTCTAAAGGCTGGTCAACTAGAGGTTTAGAAGCTTCTTCAATTAGAGTGGCTGTAGCAGCCATGGTGTCTAATTGTTTTGAAAAACAGGCAACTGGCTTGGGATCAGGTCCTAAGGATTGGATTAGGATTCCCAAAGCCTGTCTTCTCCTTTCATCATACAGAGTAAAAGGTTTTTCTAGATTAGGTAAAGCTAATGCTGGAGTAGTGGCCAATTTAGTTTTCAAAGTCTTAAAAGCTTTTGCTTGGTAGGGTTCCCGCTCTAGAGGGAGTGAATCAGGGAGTGGCAATTAATGGTTGCAGTCCCTCCCAAGCCTTGGGCTTAATTGGATGGAGGGGAACTATGGCTGGGGTGGCAGAAGTACCCTGCCCAGGTATTCCCTGATCCCAAACAATTAGCTCAACCCTCTCCCACACCTCTGAGGAAACATGGGGAGGTCTGGTAAATAGAGGGAGAAGGGAGTTATGAAGTTTAACTAGAGAAAATTGGCTCAATTAGCATTTCCTTTTTCCTTGTACCTGGGTTATAATTCTCTTGAGATTGTGAGCCTGGACTCCACCAACGAGAGTAAGGCCAGTGCTGATGTGGGGGGTTGCTCACGTTCTGCCCTCTGGACCCTGCCTCTCCCTACTGATTTCCTATCAGTTCAGAGATCACCTTTTCCCCTTGGGATCCTAATAAAATTACTTTCTACTTTCAACTTGAGTTGCCTCTGAGTTTAATTTAATTTTGGGGGGTTTAGTTTTTATTAACTTATTGATTTAATACTGAGTAAAAACTCTACAAATAGCATTCCCACATGTCTGCTTGTTTCTTCCAAAAGCAAATTTCATCATTTCAGGGTCATATAACTAATACTCATTTAAAAGACATCATCGAGAGACATAGATGAGGTCAGTGAATTGGGCACATAACTAAAAAAGAAATTCTGAAAATCCAAGAAAATATTAACAAAATTAAAAGTTAAAAAAACATTGAATTGATTAATAAACCTGGGAGATCATTTTGGAAAAATAACTCTAAAGAACAGGCTATTAGATGATTTTATTGAGAGAGTAAAGAATGTCAAACAGCCAGTATCAAAAATGAAAAAGGAGAATTCACAACACATGAAGAGGAAATGACTTATTAGAATATATTTTTCCAATTATATGCCAACAAAGCTTATGAATTCAATGAAATTGATGCATATTTACCAAAATATAAAAGACCAGATTAACAGAACAAGCTATATGGAGTATTTACATAAATCCAACTTCAGAAAAAGAAACTGAACAAACCACAAATGAACTTCCAAAGTAAAAACCCCGGGACCAGATTTATTTACAAGTGAATTCTATCAATTTTGCTAAAGTAGTTCTATAGTATTTCCCTCTGATCAGAATAGTGGGCATGGTTTGAGAGTGGATTTCTACAAAAGCTTGATAGGCCATAAGGAATATATTATTGGTCTTTTTAAGATGGCAACATTAAAGGTGATAGAGAGGCCCAATTCCCCCCAATATGCTCAACAAAAAATTACTTCCCATAATACATAAACTGTTTGCAAAGATAGGAAAAGAAACGATTCTACAAAATTCATCATACATGATACAAATATAATCTTTACACCTAGATCAGAGAGAGGTAAAAGCAGAGAAAGAAAACTATAATATTCTCAATGAATATTGACACAAAAATATTGAACAAAATATTATCGAAGAGACTAGAGGTCAAATTAAAAAGATTATTACACTATGATATACTTTAACTTATGCCAGCACTGTTAATTCAATGTAAAAAAAAAACCCAATAATGATGAGGGTACAGTCTCTGGGAACCTCCTTGAACCTGATGGAGTACAGTTTCTGGGAACCCCCTTGAACTCTCCTTGAATCTTCCCACTAGATCTGGCCTCCCTGAGGCCATAAGCCTTTCCTTTCACTAGGTCCAGATCTCTTCCTTGACTAGCCCAGCTGCTTCCCACCCTTAATCCTACCAAAATCCCATTCTCTTGTTTCCTGGAGTCCTTGACCTCTGGTAACCCCAGTCTCATCAGGATCCTCCTTGGACTTCTCCTCAAGACCCTCCCTAAACCCCTCCTCTAGCTACCCTGGACCACCCCCTCAATCCCTCCCACAATCTTTCTGTATTTAATCTCCATCTTGCCTCCATGAAGGCACTCAGATTCAATCTAGCTCAGTAGGTTGAATCTGGCCCACTTATTCAAGCATCACAAAGGGTGAGATTTCTTAAGACAACCCATTATGGCGAATCCTTAATAAACTTTGTCTTTTTCCTTGGCTAAGAAGGCTTGGATCAAATTCTTTCAGCAGGACCTAGCATGTTGGTGTTTGGGGTCTTGGGCACCCCTAAAAACATATGGTTCTCTACCATCATCATTTTTCTTTAACCTCATCAATAAGAATCATGATTATATCAATACATTCATTAAGTAACTTTTTTCTATGTGCTAAATATCTGCAGGAAATCAGGAGCTGGTATTCTCTATAATGAAGAAAGGCCAGATGCCTTTCCAGTAAGATCAGAAGTAAAAAAAAGTAGGTCAGTCTTTGTCACTTCACACACTTACTAATTAAGTGTCCCTAAGAAAGTCACAAACTCTCTGGGCCTGAGTTGCCTCATTTGTAAATGAGGGAGTTGGACTCAATAATCTCTAAAGTCCCTTCCATCTCTGAATCCATAATAGTATTATGTTATTGTCATTGTTTAATATAATTCTAGATACCTTGGCTATGCCAATAAGATAAGAAAGAAATTGGTAGAATAAGCATAAACAATGAGGAAACAAAATTATTATTTTTGATAAGTTAGGATGACTTACCACTTAAAGAAGCCTAGAAATGTGAGTATGAAATTAATTGTTATAAATTATTAAAAATTACTTCAGCGATGTAGTAAGACATAAAAAGCCACCCAAATGGTCAACTTTTTTTGTACATTAGCAAGAAAATCCAGCAGAAAGAGATAGAGAAATTCCATTCAAAATAACTAAAGAATGTATAATAGATTTCAGAATCCAGCAACACTCAAACAGGAATTATATGAGTACAACAACAGCAGCAAACTACAGAAATGAAAACAGACTAAATAATTAGTGACAGTTTCTCATGGTTGGACATTGCCAATCTGATGAATTGAAAATATAACTGAAATTAATTTAGTCAATGTCATACTAATCAAACTACCAAAGGATTATTTTACAATATTGGAAAAATAATAAAACAAAAAAAAAATAGATGCACAAAAGGTCAAGAACCCAAAGGGAAATAGAAAAATTAAAGTAGAAATAAAAGGTGTAGGCCATATAAAGTTCCAGATTATGCTATAGTGCAGTAATCATCAAAGTGATTTGGTATCACTTAAAAAAATGTACAAGGATCAATCACTAAAACAAATTAGACATACTAAATATGTAGGCAAATGAACATAACGGCATGGTCTTTGATAAACTAAACATTCCTAAATACAAAGGTAAGATTCCTCCCTATTTGTTGAAAAGTGATGAGAAAACTAGAAAGAAGTTTGGCAGAAATTAGGTCTACACCAAGGTTTCACAGCATATCCTACAATAAACTCCCATTGGATAGATAACCTATGTATAATTAGTGGTATCATAAGCAAATGAGACAACTAGTGAAGGAGATACCACTCACCAACAGGGATAAGAGAAGACTTGATCAAACAAGGGATAGAAAAGATCACAGAAGATAAATTGGAAAATTTTTATTACACAAAATTGAAAAGCTTTTGCATAAACAAAATCATTGCAATTAAATTTATACAAGAAGTGTTTAGTTGCAAAAAAATCTTGGCAACAATTTCTCCTGTAAAGATCTGAAGTACAAGATACATAGGGCACAATTCAAATATGTGAGAATAATAACTATTCTCATTAGCTAAATGGTCAAAGGATATGAGCAATCAATTCTCAAAAACAGAACGCAAGATATTAACCTTAGAAAAATAAATCAATAATAATAAGAGAGTTGCAAATTAAAGTAATTGTAAGGTTCCACCTCAAACCCAACAGATTAACAAAGATGATAAAAAAAAAAAAGAAAATGACAACTGTTGGAGGGGTACATGCCATAGTAGTAGGCATGGCATGGACCAGAATACTAGTACATTGTTGGTCTAACCAAAAGGAACTTTTTATTTCGAAAAATATTTAGAATGATACCCCCTAAACTACTAAAGTGTAACTGAATTTTGGCAAGTTAATGACACTAGTCAGGAAGCATTTATTATGTGCTTACTATATGCTAGGCACTGTGCTAAGCCTTGAGAATACAAGTTCAAGCAAAAAGAAAAAGGCCCTGCCCTCAATGACTTTACATTCTAATGAAGGAAAGACTTGAAAAGGGGAAGGAGTAAATGACAAGTGAGAACAGGATGAAGAGAGAAGTCCAGAGAATCAGAAGAGCTCTAGGTGTGGAGTAAAGCAGTGAGCTTGGTCAACTTGGACACTTACTCAAAATAGAGGTTCTGGAAGGCACTCTTAATGACAGGAGGGGGCCACAGAGTCAGGAGGATCTTCTAGGGTAAGGTCAAAGGAGTATAAGTGTCTTCCAGAGAGAGAAGGCACTACTAGGCCATACCCCAAAGAAATTAAAGAGAAATATAAAGGACACAGGCATACAAAAAAAAATTCATAAAACATTTTATTATAGCAAAGAATTGGAAACTAAGGAAGAGCTATACATATTATTATTTTTTTTAAATTTTTTTTTAATTTATTTTTGACATGTTTGGTTTTCAGCATTGATTTTCACAGGCGTTT
>CM053625.1:210307876-210375933 GCA_028646595.1 Phalanger gymnotis
AGCCCTGCTTCCCTCTGCCACTTTGTGGGTTCTGCAGCTCTAAAATTGGTTCAGAGCCATTGTTTCATAGGTTTTTGGAGGAACTTGGTGGGGAGCTCACGCCAGTCACTGCTTCCCAGCCGCCATCTTGGCTCCGCCCCCCGAGCTATACATATTATGGCATATGAATGTGATTGAATAATGTGCTATAAAAATTGTAGAAGAGACAGATTCAGTGAAAGCTGCATAGTGAAGTCAGCAGAATCAAGAGAACAATTTATAAAACAACAGTACTCTAAAAACAACTTTCAAACCGTTAAGAATTCTGGTCAATGAGCACAGTGATGAACCGCAATTCCAGAGGACCTGTGATGAAGTATGCTACTCACTTTCTGAAAGAGAGTTGATGGACTCATCAAGCTCATAGAATAACACCTACATTTCTGGATGTGGCCAATATATGTATTTATTTTGCTTGACCATGTTTATTTGATAAAAGGGAGAGATTTTTTAAAAAAAATTTTGTTTTGGTAAGAGAAGGATCGGGATGGGCAGAGGGAGGTTGGCAATAGTGATGAAAAAAAGAAGTGTGTCAATAAAACTTATAATTCAGAAGGCAGCTCAGAGAGAGGCACAATGACAAATTTGAAACTAAACATATTGAAGTTCATGTATACATTTTGAAAATTAAGTTGCACTTAATAACAAATCAAAATTTCACATGGTTCATGGATCTAGATCTGGAAGGAACCTCAGAAGTCATCTGGTATAAACCTCTCATTTTACAATTGAAGAAATTGAGGCTCATGAAATTTAAGTGATTTTTCTCAATGTCACATATAATTCTGTTGTGTATATGTGTGTTCTTTATGTATAGAAGTGTAAAATGTTCATATTTGTTGGTATTTGTCAAGTTTGGAATAACAAAATTATTCTTAAAAAGAAAAAAGAAAGCTATCGTTGGCTTGGTAATAATAATGGATAGTTATACAATGCTTTAAAGTTTTAATTGGACTTGTCTACATAATTGATCAATCAATAAACATTTATTAAGCACCCACTGTGTTCTAGGCACTGTGCTCCAGGCACTGCGCTAAGCACAGAAGTCACTGTGCTAAGTCCTAGGGGAAGAACTGTGCTAAGCAATGGTGATCTTTCAACCTCACAAAAATTGTAAGGTAGCTTTAATAAATATTATTATCCTCATTATATTAATGAGAAAACCAAAAATCAGAGAGATTAAGTATCTTGGTCAGTGTCACACAGTTAGGAAGAGTAAAAGGCAGAATTCTATCTCAGGTCATCCTGACTCCAAATCCATCACTTTATCAACTACATCACACTGCCTGGGTAGGGCAATATGTTGTGTTCATTTTTAATTGTCCTAATCCAACTAGAAAAAAAAAATGATCTAAAACAACCAGGCTATTTAATAGAAAATTTGTATCAAAGATACAGCAGTGTAGATTTTTTCCTACTTAAAAAATGGACCATGCTTCCATGGAGATGGAATAGACCAAGCATTCTTGCAACAAATTTTCTGAAGGAATGGTTGGATGGATGAATAGATGAATGAATGGGGGGGGAAAGTGATTACTTTGCATAAAGCACTAGGGATAGAATTTGAAAAGTAAGACAGTCCCTGCTCTCAAAGAGCTCTCATTATAAATGAAGTAGGCAAAATGAATGAAAAAGTTTAGCTGCAATGCAGATGGAAAGATTCCATGGTCCTTATGATATAATGGCAAAGAAAATGATAATTCCTCTTCTTCAATGTCATTCATCTTTTCTGATGTTGATTCATTTGACAGTACCAAGGCCTTTGGTAACAAAAATTTTCTTTTCTGGGTCTTCAGTAGCTGTGGATGCAATATATGATGGAGAAGGTGCCTGGCTGCATCTCTATGGGGGTATATCCCAGGATGATGGCTGAGGAAACTGGGCTAGAAGCCTTACTGTTCCCAAGGCTCTTAGGTTCAGGGCCAACCAACTATAAAACACAGGAAAGGCATGCCAACCTAGCTGAAGCAACAAGGTCTCTGAGGGAGAGGCAGGAGGTAGCATGTGCCAGGGAAGTCAAACCGCTACCACCACCTTGAATATTATCTCCCCTCAGATCCCAGTGGAAACATTTCAAGACCCTGAAACCGTGGGAATAGCAGTACTTCCAGTCCAGTGCCCTCAGCTATCGTCCTGAGAGACAATCCCTATGGAGATGCAGCCTGGCAACTTCTCCTTCGGGTTCCATAGCCACTGCTATTGAAGACCCAGAAAAGAAAGCTCTTGTCATCCAAGTCCTTGGTGATGTCAAGCGATTCGATATCAGAATATGATATGATTTTATTAGTGGAAATCATATTAAAGAAGAGGTCTTACCATCTGCTTGGCCCCTGTGTCATAAGGACCACGAGACTTTTCCATCAGCCTTGCTGCTGAAATCTTCTGTGCTATTGAATACCCCATTTTTAACGAGAGCTCTTTAAGATCAGGGACTTTTGTCTTACTTTTCTGTTTCTATCTCCAGTGTTTAGTGCAGTGCTTTGAAGTAAGTACTTCATAAACACTACATTCATTTAATTCAAATCACATCAAGTTTTCTGCAACCTGTAGTCTGAGAGAATTGCCTGGGGAACTGAAGGGTTAAGGGATTTGTTTGGGGGGAGGGGGGGAAGGGTTACATAACCAGTATGCATCAGAGTTAGAATTCAAATACAGGTCTTCTTGACACAAAGGCCAACTTGTTTTCTAGTATACATATCAGAACAAACGAGTCTCTAAAATAGAATTTTAAATGTTATACATGTCAACTGCTATTTGGTAGCTTAATTGCCAATGTATTATTAATCCACTTGACCTTACAGAATTCTACTTAGCATTACTGTATTATTTAGTGCTTTAAATGGATACTTTCTGTCGTTTCCCAGACTGTTTTTCGAATAATCGATAGCCATCATTATTCCAAGGTTCCAAGAGTAGCTATAAATAAAACTATAATAGAGTATGGGGTCCCGTAGATATAACATCCAATTTGAAAAGTACTTTGTCTAAAGAAAGATCATAGTCCTAATTCTGTTTCAGACTAGACTGTCCAATCACCCCATTGGACAATAGGGGTTATGATAAAAATAATTTATTTTTTAAAAAACTGACTTTGTTCCATTAGTCACTAATTAGAACTTCTAAAATATGCACACCAACTTCCTTAGATAATCATGCCCTTGTACCTTGCACATGAGGCATATTAATGAGCACGTTATCAAGATGCATTCACTATAAGACAAGATGATGGTTTTCCACATTATACACCATGAATAAGAAAACTTGTCATAATTCATTTTCCTAATGATGGAACAGCCCTTTGTTTCAAACAAGAATTGAGCAATTGTTGAAATGATTTGAATTTTTTTTCTACAAGATTTCCAAACAGGCAGGACTTGCTGGAGCATCTATGATCATGAAGCAGCAATGTTTCACTGTGTGTTTCATTTTCGTTGCCTATGGTAACTTTGGTCCTCCTAGCTGTATGAGCTGATGTGAAGGACAAGTCATTTAACCTCTCTGAGGATCGCTTTCATTATCTATAACAAGTGTTCTCCAAATATTTTGAATGTTCACATCTTTCTGTATAAAATTTAATTTCTCCCCCCGAGGGGTATAGTTGGGGTGTATGGGGAGGAGGAGGCAGATTTTCGCTGTTGTACCTGCCCAGATGCTCTTGAATTGGGACTAAATCATGGTTTTTCTAAGGAGCCCACTCAGAAGGAGAAAGGTTGGGAATTTGAACAGCAAGGAGAAGTAAATAGGAGTTAGGATGTAATGGGTAAAGGGTAGGTGTGATGGTGCTGGACTGACTATTGCTGAGAGAGGGATGTGACCCATCTTCCCACTTTGTCATTGGTTGATCACATACTCCTTGGAATCAAACTAGGAGCTGCTTGGTTCATAGTACAGTCTCTCAGGGAAGCCTGTCTCCCCCTTTGGAGACCAGTGATCCAGAAAATGAGAATACTAATGCTTTAGTACCTACATCATGGGGTTGTAGTGAAGATAAAATAAGATGATTTATATGACACAGTTTGCATATTTTATAGAACTATGCTAATATTGGCCATCATTATCTTTGTGACCTTGACTAAGTCATAGCCTCTCTGGACCTCTGTTTTCTCCTTTATTACATTGATGGCTTGAATTAAATGATTCCTAAAGTCTCTTCTAGTTCTAAATCATATGATCCTTTGAGTGGTCTGAGAATGTAGATGAAGAAGCAGAGTTCACGATGAGAGCAAAAAGTAGGTTGAGAGAAAGCGAACTAGTGAGAGAGGTGATGTAGCATTTAACCATAACCAGAAAATGGAACTTCCATGTCCCAGGATTGTAGAGGTAGTGCAGTTTCAGCAGATGGTGAGGTTCATATTGCTCTGCCACTAAGACAAGAGTAGAATTGAAATGATTGGGGTGGTGAAATGAAACATTGAACTCAGAGGCCAGGGTGTCAGAACAGCTTTCAATATAATTACTGTAGTCGCCAAAATGGTAACAGCAGGTGGAATGGAGAAGAAGACTGTTAGCTAGGTGTATGAGTCCTTGAGGAAGATGAGAAAGGGTCCTGGAGTTCAGGAGAAGAAAACAAACACTAGGACTGGGATAGTGAGATATGATTGAATGGACCGAACTGCAAAGGAGAGGTTATCGAGTGATGGTGGTAGATCAAGGCTAGTGGGTAAAGAGGACGCCAACTGCTCCTATTGACTCTTAGCCTGAGAAAATTTGGTTAACCTACTCTGTCCAATTTTGAAAACTGATAAGGCAGAGGGTTGCAGGAAAAAGAAGGTGGAGAAAGGTTATTTCTTTGTCTGCTTCACAATTCTGCCCAGGTTCTGCCCTGGCAGCCTCCACCTAATCAGACTAGATAACCTTTTAATAAATATCTACCTATTAAACCATTTCCAGATTTCCTATCAGTCTAAAGGCAGGTTACCTCCCAAAGCCAGGCTATTCAAAGTGATAGCTAAAAAGCTTGCTTTTTGTGTGTGTTTAAACACCCACTTGGAATTCAAGGGTCTCAGACTACATTGTGAATATACAAGCAAAATGCCAGTTCACTCCCTTCTTTGTAGTGGAATCAAGCCAAGGCAGCTGCAACTGTCCTGCAGCTGTTTAAATAATCAGCTAGCAAGATAAGGCCAGGATTGTTTTTCCTTGTTTCTGCAGGACTCCATGCTCAGAAAAAAGGCACTTCAAGGCTGAAGGGTGTAGCAAAGGCAAGTCTATAATGAAAATTGAAATTAAGAGTTCATTTTTTTTCCTGGCTTTAGTAACCTTGCATCCAAACCAGGTGATGTGGACTAGATGAAATTCTCGCTGGCAAAGTGACCAGAATCATAGAATACTGACAACAGAAGGAACCTTAGACATTAACTAGGTCAAGCTACTTACTTTATAGATGTAGAAAATGAGTGCCACAGAAATGAAGTGATTTGCCTCAAGATTCCACAGGTAACAAGAAGCTGAGCCGAATTTTGAACTGAGGTCTTCTGTGACTCAAACAGAAATCTTGTGATGCTTTGTCCTGTGCTCTCCTTGAGCATATGGATAGATAGATAGATAGATAGATAGATAGATAGATAGATAGATAGATAGATAGACAGACAGACATAAATACATATATATGCATACATGCATATACACACAGACATACATACACATGTATATATGTGTATGTATGTATTTATATATATATATATATATATATGTATTTACACACACATATATAAAATGAGGCTGAGGACGAACAAAATCTATGGTATCCAACTGAAATCCAAGTGTGAGAAAGGAAATGAGCCTCTAATCAAGAAATCCATATCTACTAAAACTCTTCCATAAAATTATTAACTATATGATAAAAGGGATAAGGAGATTTGAAGAGTAATAAAGTTGTAGGCACTCTCATGGCCACACAGGTCTAGACAACTGGGTTATAGCTAACTTAAATCTGTAATGCTTCAATTAAAGCCAGTTTTTTCCTGTTAGCTATTTGGATGGGGTAAGAACAGCTGGTCACCATTTCTGTCTAAAAAACCTTCATGCACTTAAAGACTATAATTAAGTTGTTCCTCAACCTTCTTTTCTCCAGCCTGAATAATCTTAGTCCCTTGGTTTAACCTTTCCTTCTCAGTCTTCCCATTTATCCCCTTAATTATTTTCATGACCTTTCTCCCTTTTCCCATCTAGAACTAGCTGTGAAGTCCAGAACTAGACAGAGAAAAATGTCTGTGAGGTGTGGAAAATTGAGTTTCATATCCAGCAGTTTCATTTCTGCAATTTCATGTTTGCTTAATCAGACAGTACTATATTGCTAACTGAAGGTCAGCTTGCTATTCACTATGACCCTTAAACCTTTTTATTTTTCTTCAGCATTTAAACATAACTTGTTCTCTCTGTCTCATATTTATTCAGTCTGATTCCCATATCATTGAGATCCCATACCATAACATTGAGATGTAGTATGGGGTAACAGGTAGAGTGGATTTGGAGACAGAAAGATCTGGTTTCAAATCCTACCTCAGAAACTTACTAGCTTTGTAACCCAAGGCAAGTTAAATTCTTTAATGCCAGTTTCCTCATCTGTAAAATAAGGAAATTGGATCTGATTAACTTTAAAGTCTCTTTTAGAGTGAATTTGATTGTATGATCCTGAATGATATTTAACACAATGCTTGGCACATAGTAAATGTTTAACAAATAAATACTTGATAACTGATTTAACTGTTCATGCCACATTGTTTTGATGGGGATGGGATCTAAACCCCTCAAAGGAAAAGACCATGTCTTTGGGATCTGGACCCCAAAAGGGAAAAGCCCCTGGACATGGCCCAGGTCCCTGGCATTCACCTGGGACAATTGGCCCTTCCCAGTTAATTAACTGCCTTTTCTTTGCCTGTGCCTGGCCCCACCCTAGAGAGCCATTCTCTTAATTCCATCTTGACCCCTTCTCTGTTCCCACAGTCCTCTGTATAAAAGATCCTTCTTGCCTCAATTAAAGTGCTCAGATTCCTTAAGAATCTTGCCTGTTCACATTAGTGTTACAAATGCTCAGATACCTTAAGAGTCTAGCCAATGCTTAGAGTATGACCAATACGGTGGTGGATTTTTAGAATCATGCCCACTCTCTATCAGTGTTCTACTAAACCTTGTCTTTGGCTGAAAGAAGGCTTGGGTCAAATTCATTTGGGCAGGACTTGTGTGTCACTATTTCTGGGTCCCAGCACCTCTAAACCTCTGCAGTTTCAATATATAAACACAACCCATATGTGCATTGGCGCTACAATCAAAACACATAGCCCACATTTATGCATGTTTTACAAAGTGCAGTCATCACAACAAAACTACAAAGTAGATAATATTTAAATAGATCTGTAATCTCATCAATTCAGGAGATTCCTCAAACGATTCAAAAATAGAAACCCATCTATGCTTGTCCATTCCACATAACTATTGTCCATGTCCTTCCTATCAGAAGTTTTCACCAGAGAGTGCTTACCCAATGGGCTGGAGGCCTTCCCTGATTGCAAGAGTACCAGTGGAGCACTCTAGCTCTCCATCTGTTATCCTTCATTCTTACTATGTGACCAATCCATCTTCTTTTCCTATAATGCAATTCCTTGATGACACCTTTTACTTCTGTATTTCTGTTCTCCAGAGTCTCTCATTTGTTATATATGATAGCTTACTTACACTCATCAGGCACCTCTCCATTGCCCTTTGCTTGATAATCATTTTTAATTCTGCAAAAACTGTTGTCTTACTGCCATATAGTAACACAGGTAGAATGGTAGTATTGAAAAGATGGCACTTTGCTTTTTTGGAAGCTTGGATTTAGTAGAGGAGTTTTATAATTTCTTGAAAGAAATCCAGCTTACTATCCTCCCCTTGCTCAACTCTGGGCCCAACTCATTGTTGTTGCTGTTTGTCCTTCTTCCTCTGAAGAGGAAGAGGAGGAGGAAGAAGAAAGAAGGAAAAAAAAGAGGAAAGGATGGAGGCAGGGAAGGAGGGAGAAAAGAAGGAGGAGGGAAGAGGGAGGAAGGAAGAAATAGGAAGGAAGGAAATAGTAGCATTGCCCAACTGGAACTGGCCCGTTGGGTCTCCAGTAGGGCAGCTACTACTACTCACAGATTATTGTTCATCCTTCTCTGGAAGTGGACCGATTACATAAGGAGGGTGATGTCTTGACTGGCAAGTGAATTAGCTTTAAGTGAGGAAGAGCTGGGCAAAGTTGTCAGCCTCATACTCTCCTTCAACCAACTCATTGTCCATCTATACTGTCTGTGTCAGACACTGATATCAATTAACGTGTATCATCAATTTAACCATATAGACATCCATCTATATATCTATATGAAGGTATAGATATAGCTATGTAGATAGATGGACAATATTATCTCTTCAAAAGTATATGGGATTTTTGGCAACAGGCATTATTCATCCATATGATCTTTCTTGTTTGGCTAGATAAGCCAAATTCCTTTGAGGAATATATCTCTTTCAGGAATATCTCTTACCTTTGGCAAATATATGTTTCTGTTTTATGCTTCACTTGATATTTATTACCAGGGTCTTTGAATAGGGGTATTTTTGTTGTTATATCTTCCAAGGAGTCTTGAATAATTTTGATGTGTAATGGGAAACACTTTGTTGCCAGCTGACATTTTGTTCAATCAGATCAAAAGCTTTTTCATAATCAACAAACAACAAACCCGAATGTGGTCTTCTATTCTCTACATCTTTCAATTAAATATAAAATGGAAAAGTGGTTCACTGTTAAAAAATCATATGCAAAAGCCTATGCTCATCAAGGATTCCCTGGATATATGTGGGTGTGTAAATATATATCATAAAGATTTTCTATAAATAGAAAACGAGTCATATGATGCAATAATTGATGTTCTCTTAGTTACTTTTTTTCAATATTAAAAAACTTTATCTGATAGATACACCCATGTTACAACTGAGGAAATTGAACCTGAGAGCACCTAAATGACTTGCCCAAAGTAACACAGCTAGTGTGTTACCAGTGCTTTTTCTACTACACTATATTGCTCCTTTCTATTGAGAAGCCAAAAGTATTTCAAGTCTCTTCACCTCTTTAACCATCTCTACCGAAAAAAAAAATCTGAGGCAGGACACTTATAAGAAGGAGTAATGGGATTTTCTTTATAATGTACTTAGGGTATGCAAACCTTATAAGTGACTTTTGTGAGTGATGACTCTATCAAAGGAAATGGTGGTAAAACCATATAACTTTATTTAGAAAAATAAGGGCTAAGTTTGTTCCTAGAAAGGATTGTGTTGCAAATGCAATTAAAATGTGTACTATTTGATCCTATAAGATTCATCAACTGCAGAAAGAAGATAGTGTTTTGCTCTTGCTTGGTGGAGAGACCACCAAGCCATGGATCCAAAATGCAAAAGGAAAAGAACAATATGACCCTAATCCATAGTCTATGATAGAAACTGATAGACCCAGAATGCTGGGTTCCCCCACAGAGCCCTCACCCCCACCCACTGCCTGTCATATAATAAGCTCACACACATGGTTCCTTCCTTCCCTCCTTCCTTCCTTCTTACCCTGCTCCTGATTTCTAAGGACTCTGTGTTTTCACAAAGTAGTATTAGGACAGTACTCTAGTCGGAGTCCCTTGTCTAATCTTAATGAGGAACCACTGGCAGCCCTTCTTTAACTATCAATTTCAAAGCAGTGTCCTGAACTGAAATCTTTTAAAATAATTTCTATGGAAGGCCTAACCAGTTTCTAAAGGGAAAGACCTGATCATTCCAGGAAGGCCTCTTTCCTGAAGTGTTTAGGGTAAGGATCTGACTAGGTGAAGGAAGAAGTCTTTGATTAATTTATTTAATAGATGTACTTATTAATATCACCTTTGACCAGGCTGAAAGGATTATCTCTAGAGGGAGCAGTTAAAGAGAGTTTAATGGTTTGGGGAAAATGATTTCCCTAGGGTGTGCCAAAAGTTAAGTGACCATTGTTCTATTTGATAAATGAGAGCCTGTTACTTAAACTCTGAACCTTGAATAATCTTGACTCTGGAATTTTTTCTTTGTTTTTGAAGACTATAAAATATATGAAGACCTCGCCTGGTAGGGAAAGTTTATTTTTTCTTTTTTTTTTTTAATAAGTTTTAATCGTTATTTTCTGTTTCTTTTTTAACATTTATTTTTAAATGTTCAGTTACAAATTATTTTTCTTTCCCCAGCCCCTCCCTCACCAATTTAGAAGGCAAGTAATTGATACTCATTATACATTTAAAGTCATGCAAACTATTTCCATATTAGCTGTGTTGCAAAAAAAAAAAGTAAGGAAAATAAAGTGAAAAAATATGCTTTAATCTACATAAGTTCATCAGTTCTCTCTGGAGGTAGATAGCATTTTTCATCATGGGTCTTTTGGAAATGTCATAGATCATTGTATTGATAAGAATAGCTGTCTTTCATAGTTGATTATCATTATAATATTGCTGTTTCTGTGTATAATTTTCTCTTGGTTCTGCTCACTACACTTTGCCATGGTTTATAGGTCTTCCTGCATTTTCCTAAAACCATCATCATCATCCTTTCTTACAACACAATAGTATTCCATCACAGTCATACACTCTAACTTGTTCAACCGTTCCTCAGTTGATGGGCATCCAGGAGGGAGATAGTAAAGGTAACTCTGCTATTTAAATCTTTGAATCTCCCTTGAAACAGGAATGGTTATAAATATTAATATATGTACACACATACACACACATACATATGTCTATGTATATATATTCAATAAATATTTACTAAGGGCTTACTTTGTGCCAGATACTGTGGTAAGAACTTGGGGAGACAAATAGAAGCAAAAATATGTTCTTGGCCCTTAAGGAACATACATTCTAATATACCTATGTACATATAGCGAATGTAATCTCAAAGGTAAGGCAATAGTAGTGAAGAAATAGAGCTCTAAAAAATAGGACTGGTGCTGTTTTATAAGAGACCAAGGAAATCAGGAGGCAGAAGTTTTATATATTTGTACACACGCATATGTACGTATATGTATTTATGTATGTGTGTATGTATGTAAAAATGCACATGCATATTAATAATGTGCCTTCTGATAGAATAGAAACCTAAAACCGAAAGTGCTAAAGTTTTTCTTCCATACAAAGTTGCCAGATATTTAGAATTAGTTACTGAGGGGAGAAATTAGTAGGAAGCCCCTTGGTAATCAGTGGTTGACACTTAGTCAAGATGATAGAAATAGTTAATTCAGGGCATCTCCTGTTTAGGAAATATCTGTCCCTCCATGACAAGAGCCACCTCAAGTGTGGAAAACATATGTCAAACCTCTCTTTGGTGGTCGAGGTGAGAGGACATAGGCTTCATGAGTGTTCCTTGGGGTAGAGAGAAAAACAACTTCTTCATGTGTCCTGATGGGATTAGAATCTCAGAAAATCAGAGCAAGTGTGTTGAGCCAAAGACAGACTCTGGGTCACCACTTGAAATCTTGAGGTTAAGGCAGCTTGGTGGTACAGTGGCTAGAGTGCTAGACTGAGTGAGCATCAGGAAGACCTGAGTTTGAATCCAGCCTCAGATACTCATTAGATATATGACCCTGGACAAGTTGATTAACCTCTCTAAGCCTGAGTTTTCTTTCTGTAAAAAGGAGATAATTATAGCACCTACTTCATATGATTGTTACGATGACCAAAATGGCATCAGCTAGATCTGGGTTCAAGAATCCTGCCTATCAATTCTTTACTGAGTTGTTATGAGGCTCAAATGAGATGATATATTTGAAACACTTTTGAAACTTTAAGGTTCTATATATCAATTAATGTTTTCCCAAGACAGAGAAATCACACTAATATTCTCTAGGTTCTGCAGGCCAAATTTAACAATGTTGTGGAGAAATAGCAGTGTCCTTGCAGTGAGCATAAGGCTTCCTTTGGTGGCTGTTCTGAATAGGACAGCTGCACTCATTTGAATTTAGCTCTTATTATATGGTGTTTGCCCAAAATGTCAGTTATATTATAATCATACCTCATGACTGTGACACTGAATTTAAAAAAAAAGTCAGAGAAGAGAAACATCCCTATAGGCCAGAGCTATCTAGTAAAGCCTCATGGAGGATGTGGAAGTGGAATTGGATATTAAAGAAGAAATAGGACCCAGATAGGTACAGAAATGGAAGGAAGTTCTACTCACTCAATCAACAAGCTTACTGTGTGCCCTGGGCATAGTGCTAGGATCTGGGACACTAGAATTAAGAGAGGCTTGGAAAGGCTTCCTGCAAAAAATGGGATTTTAGTTGGGACTTAAAAGCAGTCTAGAAGCCAGTAGGAAGAGCTAAGGAGGAAGAGCATTGCCAGAGAAAATGCCCAGAGCCAAGAGATGAAGTGTCTTGTTCCTAGACCTGCAAGGAGGCCAGTATCAGTGGACAGCAGAGTACATGGCAGAGAATAAAGTTTAAGAAGACTAGAGGGTTGGGGCTGTGGTTAGTTTGTAAAGGGCTTTGAATGCTAAAGAAGATTTTGTATTTGATCACAAAGGGCATAGGGAGCCACTGGAGTTTATTGAACAAGGGAGTGACTTGGTTCAACCTGAGCTTTAGGAAAATTACTTTGGTGGTTGAATAGAGAATAAATTGGAGTTGGGAGAGACTTAAGGCAGGCAGATCCAACAGGCTACTGCAGTAATCAAGGTATGAGGTAATGAGAGGCCTGTCCCAGGGCGATGGCAGTGTCAGAGGAAAGAAGTGGGAGTATTCTAGAGATGTTGTAGAGGTGAAATCAACAAGCCTTGGCAACATCTTGGTTATGGGGGATGAGATAGCAAGGAGTCAGGGATGACACCTACCTTGTGAGCCTAGGGACTGCGAGAATGGCGTTGCCTTCTACAGTAATAGGGAAGGTGGGGGTGGGAGGGAAGGGAAAGGTTTAGGTAGAAAGGTGAGTTCTGTTTTGAACATGTTGAATTAAGATGTCTGAAAGGCAGTTGGAGATGTGAGATTAGAGGTCAGCAGAGCAATTAGGGCAGGAAAAGTAGATTTGAGGATTATGAGCATAGAGATGGTAATTAAATCCATTGGAGCTGATGTGATCACCAAGTAAAGTAGTATAGAGGGAAAGGCAAAGAGGATCCAAGATAGAACCTGAAATAGTTCTTGTCCTCAAAGACCTCGCATTCAATTGGGGAAGAGACAACATATCTATCTAAGTCATCTAGAGCTACATCTATACCCATATATCCATATCTGCATATCATCTACATCTCCATATCTATATGTCTATATCTATACTTTATCCTCTGAGTCCAAAGCAAAGGAGAATGACTATGCAAAACTTTGAGGTGTGGAGGGATCGATATGAGGTCTAATTCATTTAAGTAGAGGTAAGGTCACTTCTCCTAGAGAGAAGTCAGCAAAGATGGAGTTAGGGGCTTGAGAAATGAGAAAGTTTGGCACAACAGTTATAGGACATGTGATATAAAGACAATAGGAAAACATTAATAATAATGATGATGACGATAAGTAGCTAGCATTTATGTAGATCATTAATTGGCAAATGCCTTTAAATATTATCTCATTCGATTCTCTGTGAGTTTGGTGCTATCCCCATTTTACAGATGAGTAAATTGAGGCAAGCAGAAGTTAAGTGACTTGCTCAGGATCATACAGCTAATAAATGTCTGAGATAGGGTTCAATTTCAAGCCTTCCTGGCTCCAAATCTAGTTTTCTGTATGCTCTATGTCACCTAACCATTGTGCAGAAGCAAGGTGAAAAGTGAGATCTGAGGTGCAGGCTACTATCAGCTTTACCTATGACTTTGGGAAAACTGTTCATTCTCTCTCCGTTTCAGTTTCTTCATCATTAAAATGACAGGACTGAATTAACAGTCTCTTCTAGCTCTAATATTCTATAAATCTGATATCTCTTTAGATTTAGATTCTAGGTAAAGAAGAGTTGGGTTTCTACTGTATGAATCATTGAAAAAGAGCAAGAACAGAGAATGATGGGAAATTTATGTCCTATTGACTTTGTGTTCCAAAATTGTGTATGTGTATGTGTATTTATGCATATACATACATATACACACATATATTTTAATGAATTCTGAAAAGTGCTTTATACATTAAACAGCCTATCCACTGGATCTGAACTTGGAGGTGCAGTCACCTCCCTCTGCTTCAGCTTCCTCATTTATAAAATAGTGATAACAATAGTTACGCCAGGGTTGTGGTAAGGACCAAATGAGATATTTAGAATGTGCTTAAAGCTCTCTATAAATGCTAGCTATTATTATTATATGCAGATTCCTCCTTTCTGTATACATGGAGAAACTAGTGAATAGCCCATCTCAGGGGTAAAAAAGATTTGAGAAAATGGGTGTCTACTGAAGGACACTAATTTAGGACAAGTTCGTCATGAAAGGCCTCTCGTCTTCATAGTGTGAAAGGCACTGGAGACTGCCTCATTCTCAAGCTGTGCTAAACCAAAACTGCCAATTAGTTGAGCTAGCACTGAGATCTTTCAAAAGCACTGAACTCACCCTTCTAAAAGTTATCTCTCTTCTTGTAGTCATGGCCTTCATCCTGCCCTGAGCGTGATGAAAGGAGTGAATATGCTTCCACAGCTTATGGAAATCAAATGATATTATGTATGATGAACTTAGCCTTGCTTTGGTTTTTCCCTTAAAATTTATTTCCCTTTAGGATGAGTATGTATATAATTACTATAAAGGTTATAGCAGAAATGAGGCTGACAGTGGGCAGTGGGGAAAAGGAAGAGATCTCCTCTATCTTCTGTACATCACCACATACAAGAATGAAATCACCAGTAACTATAGTCTCTAACATCCATGGGATGGGGAAGTTATGACTTCATTCATTCAAAAGTTTTAAAATCACAGAACTTTAAAACTGTATGAAACTTTAGAAATCTTATACTCCAATACAGCTGTTTTTGTAATTCAAGAAAGTGAGACCCAAACAGATGAAGAGATTTGTCCAAGGTTATATATCCAATTAGTGGCAACTTAGTCAAAGTTTTTTGCCTTTCAGTTCAGGGTCCTTTCGATTGTTCATAAGCATCAGCTTGCACAGGCTATCTCTGCTAGGCAAACTACCAATCTATTTCTGCAGATACGTAACTGACAGTTGCATATATGTAGCAGATGGTTAATCACATGTCCATAAAAGTGGTGCAGATCATTAAAAAGTTCACTAAGTATGCAAATTAATCATTTGATGCATAATATTATCAAGCACACACACAAAAAGAGAAAAAGAGTCATGTGAGACACCAAATTAGGGAAGAATAATTCATGATCTTTTCCCCATTAGGAATGGTTTCAAAGGGCTAGATTTCTAGACTTTTTGAATAAAGGAAGGGAGAAGATTAGGTGAACTGGCACGCTAGAATGCTTAGGAGTTCTTTGAGACCAGAGGGCAAAGCCTTGAGCTGTATCTGTCTTGGCAATTTATGGTAACTGGCTCTGCCTAAATGTGAAGAAAGCCTTTCAAAAACCAGTAGGGTTGGGGCAGCTAGATGGCATGGTGGATAGAGCATGAGCTCTGCAGGTAGGAGGACCTGAGTTTGAATCCAGCCTCAGACACGTGACACTTATTAGCTGTGTGACCATGGGCAAGTCACTTAACCCTGATTGCTTCAAAAAAACAAACCAGTAGGGTATGTTTCCAAATAAACAGAATAAAGAAATCCCTGTTTAAATGGAAATTAGCTTTGCTTTCCTACTTGACTTTTCATACTTGTCTAAGTCAAGTTCTCAAAGTCTATTATTTGTTTCGGGCTCTCAAACATGTCCTTAGACTGATGGGGTAATTTCAGAATAGCCTTATCAGAAATGCAAACAGGATGTATCTGAAGGGCTTTGTCATCACAGTCTTGACTTTTCCATTAAATTGTCCCCTTATCCACCAATGAAGGTACAGAGTATAGGCAGTGCACACAAGATGTCAGAAGAAGACATAAACATAGAAACTTGTTCTCTCATTTGTTGATTTTCCGAGGGTTGGTACACTGAAGAAAGAGAAAAAAAAATGTTCCATGTAAGGAAAACTCCCTTGGAGACCCAGACAATACAGCCACACCCTAAGACCCAGATGTTTACTTGAGTCACATTCATCCTTTTTGATGGCCAAGTATGGCTAAAGGCAACAGGATTTTCCATCAGTATCAATTTTCATAGTTACATATACCAGATGAGTACTTCTTACATGCAAATGTCAATAAAGGTGGCACAATTGATAGCTAGGTGGTTCAGCTACTCCTTAGTAACCCAAATGTCTTGTATATACCTTTTCATAAGCCTCTTTTTATTTATTTTCTTATTACAAATATAGATAACCTGGAGATATGTATGGCTCCTGGAAAGTCAAAAGAGGTGAATGCAAGGTTACTTCAGGGTAACCAAAAACCTAGGAGAGGAATCTTTGGAGAGGTGAATAAACTCTCTCCATTTAGGAGGTCAGAGACCAGGGTAGAACCCAAGATTGCCCATGTATTTTAGGAACAGAAGGTCCAAAAGAATTAAATTTGAAGCTAATTGAGAGAAAAGTCAAGCCATCTACTTCTAAAAGGAAATGAGAATCTTAGCAGAATCAGAAAATCACAGAATCTAAAGGTAGAAAGGGACGTCAAAGGTCATCCAGTCAAACCCACATAATAAAGTCCATTCAACAACAGGTCTTTGCTTAAAGAACTCCAATGAGGAGAAACTCACTACATCCTGACAAAGCATATTCCACTTTTGGATCACTAATAATTAAGAAGCTTTCCTTAGATCAGTGTTAAATTAGCCTCTTTGCAACTTATTCCTATTGCTCCAAGTTCTTTCCTATTGGGCATTACTATCCTCTCTTCCATGTGATAATTCTCCTATATTAGCGATGGCAAAATGAAGCTCACTTAGGCTAGGGATCTGAGTTACTTGGTAGCCTCTATTGCAGGCATAATAGAGGCAAAAAATAGGAATGAAAAAAAGTGAGCCATAAGCTGTGCCAGCCAACTCTATCTATGGCTGTGTTGTAGTTAAGGAAAACTGGGCTTAGGAAAGCTCTTTGGTTTGTACTTTTGATTCTCTTATAAGGATGATTCTCAGGTAAGATTAAGAGAAGCCAGATAGTAAAACAGGACATGAGCTAACAAATATCAAGCCTGTTCTATAAATGTTCCAATAAATATAAAGGCTATCTACTGCTGTGGTCCTTTGAGATGTCAAGTATTTTGAAATTTCTCCCATTGAGTTGATATTTTGTCTACCTAGTCAAAAAGCAGTCAAAAAGAAAAAAACACTCATCATCATTACCATCATCGTCATCATCATCAACACAGATAATATCTACATAGTGCTTATTATATGTCAGGCATCATGCTTAGCACTTTACAACGATTATCTCTTATTCCTCTCAACAACCCTGGGGGGTAAGTGCCGTTATTTACCCCCATTTTACAGATGAAGAAACTGTGGCAAACAGAGGTTAAGTGACTGGCCCAGGGTTACCCAGCTAGTAACTGAGGACAGATTTGAATTCAGGTCTTCCTAACTCCAGGCACAATGCCCTATCCACTGTGTCACCTAGCTACTTGAACAAACAAACAAACAAAACCTTAAAATAGTCATGTAGTCATTTCAGGAGCTATGATATAGGAGTAAATGGAAACTTTTGTTCTATTCTATATTAAACCTAGTAGTATTTATGTAGGAGAAAGAAGATAGAAAAATAAGGAATAACACTGAGTCAAAGGAATAGGAGAATTCTAGAAAAAAAATTCTAGAGATTCTAGAAAAAAAAAGATAGCAGGGAATTCAAAAGGCAGAAGACTGTAAATTAACAAAATCTGAAGCAATGGCTTCTTCCACTATTGTTCAGATAGTTAATACCCTTTTTTTTTTGCTAAATGTGTTGATTTTTTTTAGTTAATCTTGAGTTATCTTTAATACTTTTCTGCACCTAAACAGGGATGATAGTGCCATTCAGAAATAGGTATCACCATCTATAAATGGGCAAGCTTCTACATAAGGATTGTAAAATCCCCAAGGCTATGAATAAGAAGGAAATTGAGAAAGTTCTACTCTATCTCCACATTCACCCTCCCCCCTCAAATGATTGTGAAACTTAAAAAAGTTTCTGTGGAACATAATTAATTCCCTACATGAAAGGTGAGCCTGAAGTTGGAAATTATCAAGATTTCCTTCCCTCGCTGTAATAGAAATGGTTCTAATCTGCACAAGCTGTAGATGTGATGAATTTTCTCATTACATCTTTCACAGTCTTTGCATTCTGGGAATCTAGGTTAAGTCTTTCTGTCCAGCTTTAAAAAATATAATTCGTGTATGATGATAAAAGAGGAGAAGAAAGAGTCCACTCCTTTTTTTTTAATCAGTCAACAATCAACAAGCATTTATTAAGATCTTACTATGTTTTAGCTGATGTGTTATAACAAAGAAGACAAAAAATACTATCCCCTCAAGGAGCACACATTTAAAGAGGGAGGAAATGGAAGTAACTATGAACATTCAATGCAGCTAGGTAGTACAATGGATGGAGTGTCAGGCCTGTAGCCAGGAAGACTCATCTTTCTGAGTTCAAAACTGGTCTCTGACATTTACTAGCTGTGTGACCCTGGTAAGTCATTTAACCCTTTTCGTCTCAGTTTCCTCATATATAAAATGAGCTGGAAAAGGAAATGGAAAATCCTTTCAGTATCTTTGACAAGAAAACCCCAAATGAGGTCATGAAGATTTGGACATGACTGAACAATAAAAATTTATATACCAGATATATTTTGCAGACTAAGCTATCATACCTGGGCAAAATTGACCCTATATTATCAAGTTATCCATATTTTACACCTGAGCTCCTTGAGATAAAATATTGTGCAAGGTATGCTAGGCTTAGTGCAAATCATCATGAAATGCTCTTTTCCAAAATGTGCTCTTTTCCAAATATGCTCTTTCCAAAATCATATCCTCATGCCTTGTTCCTCAAACCTGTTTATCGTTCCTCCTGCTACCTAGTTGGTGGTCTTGCCACTGAATCCACATATTCTCCTCAGTAACTTTAATAATAATAATAATAACAACCTCCCTCCACCCCACCCCAACACACACAAACACGCCCTGGCCACTTCTTCAGGTTTACAGGCTGCTATGCATCCAAGCTACTTCATTGACCCATGGATTACCAGGGGTACTTAGTTGCTACATGACTCCCACATCTGCAAGCCTAATAAATATATTGCTCGTTCTGATCTCAATAGCTTTGGTGCCTGTTCCTCTAAGCTCTTTGACTCTTTACCACCTGTCATAGATACAGTGTAAATAGAAAGTAATCTCAGTAAAAAAAAGAAACTAGCATCTTAGATAATTTGAAAAGGCCTTCTGCAGAAGGTAGCATTGGAGCAGAGACTCGGAGGAAGCAAGAGAAGGTGGAGGTGAAGTGGAAGAACATTTCAAGCAGAGAGGATATCCAGTTAAAAGGCAAGAAGTAAGGAGAGTAAATGTACTTGGCAAGAATTTTAAGAATACAGTAGACCATTGATCAGACTCAGAGAATCCAATGCCTAGGGGAAATGTAACATTAAGATTGGATGTTTTTTTCAGTAAAAGAACTGGTGGGGGAAAAAGTCTAGAGTCAGAACTTGGCTAAATGAGCAATTAATCCTCATCTTCTTTAGCTATACATGGAAGCCCATTTAGAAATTCAAGAAATTGCTTAATGACTGGGTGTCTGTATCATTTAGACTGTAGGTCTTGATCTAACCAGACTGAAATTACAGTCATAAGTCAGCTTCCAGCTGGAAGGACTAGAGTATCTTTGCTTGGATTTTTTAAAAGGCCCTTAACTGCCACATGTTGTTTCCTGATAAAAAGCTTTGCCCTCACAGGATCCAAGGGACCTCTCTTGAAGCTTATAGGTAGAAAGCAAACAAACAAAAAGGAAATTTCTGCAGATGTGATATCTAAACTGTAACTGAATGTCTTCCCTTTTAGATAGGTGCAGATTGTTTGGACTACATCTAAGTTTTGTTATTTTTTCAAGTCTAAAAAATTATTCTGAAAATTTAAGAATAACAAGGCTAAATAATTAAGGATCTAGGAAAGAATTTAGAGATCATCTAATCCAACTCTTTCATTTTAAGTGGGAGGGAATTGTGGTCCAGAGAGGTCAGCGTCTTGCCCAAGATCATATAATTAGTAAGTGCTGAAGTTTGTTTGCTTAGTCAAGCATTAGTAAAAATATGCAGAATACATAGAACTTACCATATATTCTCTGGCAGCCGCAAAAAGGGCGTGAGACCTCAAAAATCCGGATTCATGGTCTCTCTCCTTTTCAAGGCAAATGTAAGATAAATGACAATCATAATATCTAACTCTGACTCTCACTCTTTAGATCCAAAGCATCAACTCCTTTTCTCAACCATTCTCACAGAGAAAAGAAGCTGAGCATAAGCCTTGCTATAAAATTAAAACAAATGTGACAGTGTCACATAGTCAAGGGTGTCAAAGGGGCAAGACACCCAGTGCAGCCTTAGCCAGATTAGAACGTAATTGGGAAATGTTTAACAAAAATAAATAAAAATACAGTACAACACAGGTAATGTTAATTTGTGGTTTTTTAAGTCAACATTCCAACCATGAAGATCATTTCCTTTTTGAGTTTGATTTAACACCACAGGTGTACTGGATAGATCCCCTAGACTGGGATTAAGATGACCTGGGTCCAGTGATGTTCTGGTAAATTTTTAATAAATTGCTCTTGACACATTTTTAAGTTTAATCTACATTATTAGCATTTTCCCTATCACTTTCTTAAGTTAACAAAACCATATATAAAGTCCTGATTTCTAGCTTTTACTGGTTTTCTGAGTTGCAAATGTTCATACTGAAAATTTAAGCCTGGAGCTTAATTTTCTTAAGCTTACCCCTTATCCAGTATACTCCTGTCTGGGTCCCAGTGTTGGTTCTGTAATTACCTCATTCTGTAAGCTATTGTTTCATTAGACTTGGGAAGGAATTTGGAGATCATCTCTGTAGAAGCCCTCTCATTTTCCAAGTGAGGAAATGAAATCCTTGAGTGATCAAGTGAATTCCACTACATCACACAGATAGCAGTAGTTAAAAAGATGTTTGACCTTTCCAGGTTTTCACATCTGTAAAATAAGAGGACAGCACTAGAACAAGGGTGTCAAACTCTAGAAATAGGGGCCACTAAACCATGCATAAAGATCCCTATGGGCTGCATATTGATTCAGAAAACAGTATATTAACATCATCTACATTTCACTTGTTTTATTTAATTTTTTAAATATTTATTTAATTTTTAGCTTATTAAATATTCAAATATTCTATTTAACATTTACTGTGTTGAACATCTAAATATTATATTTAACATTTTAATATTTGTTATATTAAATATATGTTTTTAAAAATATAACCTGATTCAGATGGGGGGTGTGAGGTTGGCCAGGTGTTTACAAAGGGCATGTTTTTGACACCACTGCATGAGAAGATCTTTGAGGTCTCCTTCAGCTCTAAAATTCTAAGTATTTATCTATGAAATGATTGTTTAATATTAGTAAGTTTATCAGTGGCAAGGCATGAAATGAAACACATTTAAGTAATTTGCCTCTATTATAAACTGTCTGAAAATAGGTTATGTTTGGGATTACTTTCAAAGATGGGAGATTTAGGGAGCACAGTAAAGATTCATGTTGAAAAAGTATGCAAAGGTCAGCTCAGACTTGTGTGTGGTTTGGGTGATTTTTCTCAGATGACGTTTTGGTCACTGGTCATGACCACCACCCAGCTAGTTTTCTATCCTGACAGTAGAGTTTGACAGTGCTGCAAGGTTGCTAGCTTTCTGGGCTGCTCAAGTACTAGTGACCAAGGGAAAATTATATAAGTAAGTCCATTTTCACAAGTTAAAGCTAACCTATAGAAACAAATAGTGCAGTTGGTCTGGCCCAAACATGGAGAAATATTCATGTATATTCAAAATTAGTAAAATTGTTGGCTCTGACTTCAGACAAATACACCCCCAAGAACTAGTTCTTCTGTCTTTTAAGCCCTTCCAAGTAGTCAAGCAAAGGTCTCTTAGAATGACTCCTTTACATTCATGCTTTAGTGGATTTCATTGTATTATTTAAGGAGGCAGTGTTATGTACTTCATAGGGCATTGGACTTCAAATGAGAAAAGTCCAGGTTTGAATCTTGCCTCATTCATATACTAGCTATGTGACCCTAGGCAAGTCACTTAGCCTCACTTAGCCTTAGTTTCTTCATCTGTAAAATACGATAATATTAGCAATTACCTCCCAGAGTTGTTATGAGGACCAAATAAGGTAATATTAGCGGTGTTTCGTAAACTTTAAAATGCTGTATTTAGCTGTTGTTATTATCTATTCTGCTTATCTGAATGCAGGTAACTTTATATTTATATTCCTGATAGACTTGTGTCTAAGTATGTGGAGATTATTAATGTCTTTTAATGTTTGGGGAGGGCTATTTGATCCACTTTCAGATAACTTGTTCCTTTCGTATCTATTAAGCATCAACTATTTTCAATGCACATAGCACATAGTGAAAATACAAGGATAAATACCAGTTCCTGCCCTTGAGGTGATTGTAATTTAGTTGGAATGAAAAAAAGACGGACCATTGGTGCCAAATTATTTGGCTCAAGCAAATCATGGAAGAGAGAGAAATACAAAATGGCTCTCAATCCCTGTGCATGTATTTGGAGGAAGAGAGAGAAAGAAAAAGGACTTCCACTTCTTTGGTGATTGTGATAATCTTAAGAATAATAGTTTTTAAACCATCACTGAAATTTTAATACTGTTGCTATGAGGTTCCTGTTCAATAAGAAAGATGCAATATCATGAATATTGACATTTTTGCAATATATTAAGCTAGAAGATATGGGGAAATTGCAGCTAAATGGTTAGATATCTTGTGGGTTCTCTTTAGAGAGTTACAAAAAGGAGTTGGAAGAATGTTTAGCATAGTACCTAGAAAATAGTAGGTGCTTAATAAATGTTTATTGATTACTTGTATAAATAAAGGATAAAAGGAATATAATTTCATATGATACTAGAGGAGGGTGGCTATCCTTTCTTGCCACAGTCTGCTTTGCTCTAGACACATTCCTCTCTTCCTTCCTGGTACTTTGTCACTTCTGGAATCTTTGTTACCTAGGATCTTCCATGTCAGAAAATTCCATACTTCACAAAACTATGACAATTGGCACCCTGTTCCAAATCAGAAGACTCTGAGGGGATTGCTTTACTTCTCTCTAAAACCAGTCATTTTCACCAGCTTCATTGCTGAACACATTGTTGGATACCCTAAGTTGTCCTAATATATGGGCACACTTAATGGAGCCACAATGTCACCACTACTCCAGCACTGCAATTTCAATTCTTGGGCTCATTGTGAAAGGTACTGCTTTTTCAGATGGGACCTCAGTATTTTCTCTCACTGACTAGGAGGAGTGATGCAAGAGCTGAAATTGGATGTGACAAGACTAAAGAGCAGCCTGTTCACAAGACTACTAATTATTATCCTCTGTTCTCTTGTCATAGGCCTGAAATCATAACACCTGAAGTCTTGTAACTGGTCTAGTTATAATCTTTTCTTGATGCTCTTGTCTTCCTTCTCTGAGATACCACCTCTAGGTATCCCCTTACGCCTCAAGACTTCCTTTGTAGGAGTTAAATTGGCCAAATAAAAACTTCTCCCTTTTAGCATCACTGGCTGGCCTAACAGTTTTGTAACACTTTTCTAAGTCATAAAAGAAATTACTATCGGTACTGTCTAAGAAATAGGAAGGTTAATCTGTGGAACAGAGTAGACATACAATACGCAGTAGTAAATGATTATGGTAATCTTGTGTTTGACAAATGTAAAGATTTAAATTTTTGGGATAAGAATTTACTAGTAAAAATAAATTATTAAATCAAATTATTCATTATTAATTAATATTATTAAATTAATAATTAATTAAATTATCAATTGATAAATACCATTTGATAAATTCATAAATTATTAAATTAAGTTATTTATTATTATTAATTAATTTAATCAAAAATTGTTAGGAAAACTGGAAACCAGTCTAGCAGAAATTGGGTATAAATGAATATCTTATTCCATTTACCAAGATTAGGTCAAAATGGATACATGACCAAAATGTAAAGGGAAGTATCATAAGATAGAAGAACATAAAACATATTACCTATCAGGCTTATGGATAAGAAAAGAATTAATGAAGAAACATGAGATAGAGAGCATTATGAGATGCAAATATGCAAATAGGATAACTTTTATTACATGAATTTAAAAAGATTTTGTACAAATAAAACCAATGTAACCAAGATTAGAAGGAAAGCAGAAAATGGCAGGAGGTGGGGGGGAATTACATAGACACCTTCTCAGATAAAAGTCTCATGTCTCAAATATATAAAGGACTTCGTAAAATTTATAAAAATATAAGTCATTACCCAACTGTCAAAGAACAAGAAAAGGCAGTTGTTTTTTTTTTTTCTGAAGAAATCAAAGCTATATATAGCCAGATGAAAAATGCTCTAAATTATTATTGTTTAGAGAAATGCAAAGTTAAAAAATTTTAAGATATCTCACACCTATCAAATTGGTTAAAATGATAGAAGGGGACAATGACAAATGTTGGAGGAAATATGGAAAAATTGGGATACTAATACACTGTTGGTGGAAATGTGAACCGATCCAACCATTTTTGATAGCAATATGGAATTGTGCACAAAGTGTTATAAAATGGTGTATATTCTTTGACCCAGCAATACCACTATTAGCTGTGTTTCCAAAGGTGATCAAAGTAAAAGGAAAAGAACCTATTTCTTCCAAAATATTTATAGCAGTGTTCTTTGTTGTGGAAAAGAACTGGAAATTGAAGGAATCCTCATCAATTAGGGAATGGCTAAACAAATTGTGGTATATGATTATGATGGAATATTACTGTGCTATAAGAAGTGATGAGCCAGTTGGTTTTACAAAAACATGGAAAAACTTCTGTGAAATAACACAGAGTGAAATAAGCAAAACCAAGAGAATGTTGTATACAATAACAGCAATATTGTTCTAAGAATAACTGTGAACAACTAAGTTACTTTGAGTATTGTAAATACTCAAATCAACTACAAAGGACCTATGAAGGAAGATGCTATCCACCTCCAGAGAAAGAAATGACAAATAAAAGTACACATAGCATGGTTTTACATACACATATGTATAGACATATATACATGACATATATTTATTTGTGTATGTGCGTGTATCTGTGTCAAATGGTGACCTACTCCAGTGTGGGGTGGGGAGGGAGTGAAGGAAGGAGATAGTTCAGAACTTAATATGTAACAAAAAAGTAAATTAAATTAAATTAAAAAAAGAAACTGCAATATACTGGGACAGACATACTTTAATACTCTGACATCAATGGACATGATGGACATGATGGACATGGGAAGACACTGAAAAAATATATTGAAAACTGTAGCTCAAGATCAAGAAATACAAGAGGCTAAAACTTAGAATGCACTAGAAGCTTTGTGGCTATATATCATGAACTTTCTTCAAGGAGAGATTGGGAAGTTACTAAACATGGTGAAAATTGAATGATAATATTACAAAAATGAAATTAGCTTTATCTTAACAAATACGAAATGACTGCTTACAATCGTGGGAGTTATTTATGAATCAACTAATGGTATAAATCAGACAATTGACATTTTAGGAAGGCTCCAAAAGAATATGTGGGAGAGAGGAGGTATTAGGCTTCATACCAAACTGAAGGTCTACAGAGCCATTTTACTGACTTCATTGTTGTATGCCTTTGAAACCTGAACAGTCTACCAGTGCCATGTCAGAAAGTTGAACCACTTTCACTTGCATTGTCTTAGGAAGATTCTGAAGATCACCTGGCAAGATAAGGTAATAGACTCAGATCCTCTCTTAAGCTGAACTGCCAAGCATTCAAACTCTACTGGAGAGTGCAAGTCCAATGGGCTGGCCACATGGTCTGAAGGCCAAATGTATATTTATCTAAAAGACTTTTATGGATAACTTGCACAAGTCAAACACTCACATGGAGGTCAGAAGAAGTGCTACAAGGACATTCTCAAGCTCTCTCTAAAGAACATCAGAAACAGTAGTGAGACATGAAGGACAGTGGCACAAGAGAACCTAGCATGGGGTGCCTTAATCAAAGATGGTGCTGTGGTCTATAAGCAAAGCAGAATTGCAGTAGCACAAAGAAAATATGAGATATGCAAATAAATCTAGCGATATCTCCATCACAAATGTTCAAATGGACTATTTGTTCCTGACTTATTGGACTGATCAGCCACAGTAGAACACAGAGTACCTTGACATCAACATCATGATGTCATTGGACCTCTTTGAGTATGAAGCATGAATAACAACAACAATATAAGTTGTTGACATCCCAAAATGTTAAGTGAATAAAGGAGCAGACATTGACAAGACTATCTAGCCAGCCCCAGATCCCTGACCTTGCTTCACTCCAGCTTTCTTCTTGCCATGCCCCCATATAACAAAATGTTCCCCTCTCCTCACCCATCTAACCTCTTGCTCTAGGATTAGTAATCAAATCAATTCTACTGATTGCTTCTGAAAAGTATCTATCCCATTACTCCATAAAACATTCTTGTG
Source organism: Phalanger gymnotis (assembly GCA_028646595.1). NCBI lineage: Eukaryota > Metazoa > Chordata > Mammalia > Diprotodontia > Phalangeridae > Phalanger > Phalanger gymnotis. The sequence continues at coordinate 210,334,625 of CM053625.1, forward strand.
ACATTCCTCCCTCAAGAAAAAAAAATGCTCTTCTTTAGCCACCACTTCACTATATTTGTCGTATCCTCCATTAAAATGAACCCCTTTGAAGGGTTTGTCTCTGTCTTTTATATTTGTATTTCCCATGTCTAGCACAATGCATTGTCCACAATCGACACTTAAATGTTTTGTCATTCATTTAGAATGGTGGTTTCGTGCATGCCTAGGCTCCCTAAGTTGGCCTCCTCCATGTGAAAGAAAGGGAATTGAGTCCAAAAGACTAGAAGACTGGAGCATGTGTGCATATTCTGCACTGGCTTACCATATGTAGCAAGAAATGTGGGCTCCACTGAGCAATGTCAAGGGATTTTGCTGAATTCCTATCTGAGAACTCCTTCATTCACACTATGCAGTAATGGGGGAGAACACTAAGATTCATCTCTTCTCCCTTCACATTAAGCCATGAAGTCCCCAGAAATGGGCTTTGGCCTTTTCCATTCTTAGGTGCATGGAGAGAAGTCTCTAATTTGTCCTAGGACTATGAACTATAGGAATCCAGAAGTCTAGGAATCTAGACCACATATTGCAGCAATACCAGCTGCTATGTTCTGAGGAGCTCAGATCCAAGAACACTAGCTCAGCAAAAGCTTTTACTGTCAGCTTTGGACTTCAACTAGGTAAGGCTAATCCTATTCAGTAACTGAGCTGAACTATGAGTCTACTCTCTCTTCCCCTTTCTCCTAACCTTCCTCCCAGACCATCTCCCACTACCTCCCAGACAAAGGTAGTATAGTAGAGAGTGTACCCCCCAAAGGACTGAAGGAAATGTTTATATATTTTTGCTATGTATAAGAGTAAATGTCCCTTTGTAAAAGCTCATCAGATGATGTTGTTAAATGGAATTGGGGTACTAGCACTTGAGCCCCTAAAATGAAGGGAACATGACTGGTGGATGCTTGAGCCAGTAGAAAAGAAGCTTCTCAATATTTTCAGGGTACCAGAGAACCCTGTAGGAGAAAAACATAATAGATCTGGTCCTCAGAAAGTATAGCCTAGACAAACAATATTATAAATTCATTCATCTCAAAATTTCCTATGAAAATTTAATAGAAGAGTCTAAAAGAACTTTGAAACCATCTCAGCGACACTCAGTTTTCTTGCCAAGCAGAGCTATATGGCAGACAAAGACAATGCCAAATGAGAATATGGTCATTCAGAAAACCATATGGAGGAGAATAATGGAAGATTGTGAACAACATTACTTAATAAAACAGTGAGGACACATGTACAGAAATAAATTTGCAGAAAGCTTGATGTGAGAGCAAATTAATCCAGGTCATACGAAGAGCATTTAAATCATCCTTAAAGTAGAAAGAAGACAAAGAAATGAAAAATTCAAAATATCTGTCAATATTTGCACCACACATTACATCTTTCATTAATGACAATGACGCTATACTATTTGGACTCAACATCAGAGCCTCCAGCATACTGTGTGAAGAAATGGAAACAACCTTAAAGAAATACAATGGAGGAAGAGAAGCTGGATCAAATCAATTAAATGAGGGGGCAACACAATTTTGAAGGTGTGTTGAGGAATCAATTCTTAAGATATAAAAAAGAAGATCCCAGACACCTGGAAAGAATAATTTACTCAGAAAAAGACATCTGAGAAAAAAACCATCCCTTTCAACTCTCATGTACACCCTCCTATACCTACAAAAATCTATGAGAGAATAATAATAATTATCTATATAATAATTTATATATATATGTATTATATGCATATGTGTGTGTGTATGGCATCCTTGATGAAAATATGAGAAAGCTTCGAGCAAGTTGGTTACCTCTCAGGGCCCCCAGTCAACACTCTAAACTTTTAACTTGCATAGCAGATGACAATCCCTATCAAGAGTTCCCTGCACCAATGACATCACAAGCCCACTCTAAATGAAAAGAAAAGAAAATATGAGAAGTAGACAAGTTTCAGAGATGCTGTCATATAGCAGACTGAATTTTCAGTTAGTCAATTAACTAAAAAATAAAGACAATACGGGATTCTCTTTGTTTTCTCATTATTGACTATGACAAAGTTTGATTCATAAAGGAAAATGCATCCTTAAGTTCTCTCTTCCAGAAAGTTGTATCCCATACATACATCAAGATAATACTAGATTCCTTAAAAGTTGCAAAAACAAAGATAACTTGATTCAACAATATTTTGATTATTAATATTAGTAAAAGGATAAAACAAGGAGATGTATAATTACAAAGTATGTTTACCTCTCTCAAAACCAATCAATCAACAAATATTTATTAATCCCCTAGTAGCACTATGTGAAGCAACAGGAAATACCACACAGGACATCCAAATGAAAGAGGGATTTCCTGTAAATGGCGAGGTCCTTCAGGTGCTTTTATTTAGAAATTACATTTATCTAATTTCATCAAGACCCGGAATATCACACAGCTTTCTAAATGACATTTACAGTCACTGAAAGAAAATCGGCCTAATAATCCACATAGGAAAACCAAAATGGATGAAGAATGTTTATTTTCCAAACTATGACATGGAGTTAGATTATAGCACATTGGTCTTTCAAAACATATCTTCAACAGACATTAGAGATGGACAATGAGTTGAGCCTAGATTTGAAAAGGAAAGAGAGTGGGATATATGGTTTTGGGGAAATTGTGCATCCTATTCCATAACTCCAAACTTGTATATGAAACAAAAACACTGGTTTTAAATACTGATATCCTTCCAATTATGCAATTTGTCTGCAGATCATGAAAAACATTGATCATTTTTGTGAACTAAATAGAAAAACTCTGAAAGGTCAAATGGGCAAATTATACAAGTGCAATTGACAACAGGAAGACCCATTAATTAAATTGAAGCATAGCATCAAAGATAAAAATATCATTAAAAATTTTCATGTCCAGAAAAGGGGGTGGGTCAATTGCATAGCAAGTGCAAGGAATAACAAACAAGTAGTTTATGGGTTGCCTTGGCACTCATATGACATTAAAAGAACTAGAGAGAGGGTCCTAGCAAATTAGGTGGCCCTCACTTTGTGATCTTATCAATTTTTGTGGGTTCGACTATCTTCATTATGCAGAGGATTCTCAAATCTATATATCCATTCCTAATCTATTCTCTCTCCAGAATTCCAGTCCTGTATCACTAACTGCCTTGTGGAAAACCAAATTGGAGGTACAAATGCATCTCAAACTCAACATGTCCAAGTAGAACTCATTATCTTTCTCCTCAAACCCTTTTCTCTTCCTAACTTTTCTATTACTGCTATAGGTAACACTATTCTCCCAGGCACCTGGTTCACAATTTCAAGGTAATTCTTGACTCCTTACTCACATGAACCCTACTTATATACTCTATTCTAAAATTGGTGATTTTTGCCTTCACGATATCTCTTGTATACATTCTCTTCTTGCTACTCAACTAGCCACCACCCTTGTAAAGGACCTTATCATCTTTCACCTGGACAATTACCATAGCCTCCTTGTTGGCCTCCCTGACTCAAGTCTCTCTTTGTTCCAATCTCTTCCATTCAGCTGTTAAAGTGGTTTCCCAAAATGAAGGTCTGGCCATTTTACTCTCCTATTCAACAAACTCTGGTGGATTCCTGTTACTTCTTGGATCAAACTTTAAATCATCTATTTTATATTTAAAGCTCTCCATAACCCATCCCCTTCCTATCTCATCCTTCCACACACTCTGTACCCCTGTTACACTTGCCTGTTTGCTATTCTTCACCATCCATTGGCACTGGCTGCCCCTCATGCCTGGAATGCACTCCCTCCTCACTTCCAACTCCTATCTTCCCTGGTTTCCTTCAAGGCAGCTTAAATCTTGCCTTCTGCAGAAAGCTTTGTCCATACTCTGCCCTCCTGACCCCCAATCCCTTCCCTGTGTAACTACTTTCTATTTATACTATATCTACCTTATAAGCATATTGTTATTTGCAAATTATCTCCTCTTTAAAGTCAAGGATTGTATTTTGGGTTTTGTATCCCCAAAATTTAGCATAGCACCTACACACAGAAAGCACTTAAATGTTAATTGGATGGGGGGTGGCAATTATGAGAGGACATGGACAAGATAAATAGGAATGTCATGGTCAAGTTGTAACCTTCACTTTTTGACTTTTGCTGGGAATATCTACATGGATGATTTTGCACTGAAGTATTGGAAAAGACAAAATGTGCAACTACCTGAAGAGAGAATTGTCATCAGGCTTGACTCCAGGTGACTAATTTGTCCTGCACAGCAACTCTCAAAGATCATCTACTAAAGTGTAAAGGGATTGTGAGGCAGAGCAGTGAATGGAGGGCCCACCCTGGCAAAATCATAGATTCTCAATGTACTGAAATTTTAAAATATCTAAACATCTAAATAAAAGATAAATGAGAAAACATTAAATGCATAAGAGTAGTATACCATAAGATCAAATGAGAGAGCTCACTTCCAGGTAGGGGTATCAGAAAAGGCTTCAGGTAAGAATTAGCATTTGAGCTTGGCCTTTAAAAGGCAGACAAAATGTCATGATAATTTGCAAACAGACTGCTTTTCAGATGTAGAGGGTAACAAGCATGAAATGACTGACAATTTTCCTCATAGATGGCTCTTTGAATTATTTTTCTTTTCCACAAGCAAGGGATGAATTTATGCTGATTGAGCTACCCCCTTGCCATCTGCCTTGTGACCACAGTATGCCTTTGACAGATGGCTAGTGTTTGGGGTGTCATCTAGGACTGTAGGACAGAATGAAGTTAACAGGCTCAAAGGAGGAGTGTGGAGGTGACCTTGGCCTCATCATCTCCAAGTAATCAGCTACAGTGACCAGAACGTGAACTCCAAGCTATCTTTGCCCGCCATACAATAGCAGCAATATTAATAACTGAGCTGGGGTCATAAGGCTCTGTGACACAAGGATTTAGACATCTGCCGTTATTTGGGCCAAAAATACAGAAAGCTAGAGATCCAAGATTTCTAAAAATCTGATTAGATTATGAACTTCAATGGTTCTTCAGTCTTTTTGATCCTGGTACAATGTGAGGGTTATGTCTAACATGTAACAATGCCACTAATATTTATTTCAAAGATTATGTCTTGCAAAGCATGTTCGTCACAACAATCCTATGAGGTAGAGTTTTTCTAATATTATTACTGTATCGAATAAGAGGAAACTGAGTCTCAGAGAGGTTAAGTGATTTGCCTACAGTCACACACCTAGTAAGTAGTCAAGTTGAGACTTTCTAAAAACAACTAGGTGACTCAATTAACAGAGCGTGAAAGGACCTGAATTTGACTGTGTGACCCTGGACAAATCTGTTGGCTTCTATCTGCTTCAGTTTCTTGTTCTGTAAAATGAGTATAATAATAGCACCTGACTCCCAGGATTATTGTTACAATAAAATTATATGCTATTTGTAAAATCCTTTGCAAGTTTTAAGGCACTGTAGAAATGCTAGATAGAAGAAGAAGCTAAGGTGCAAAGAAATTCAGTGATTTGCCAAGAATCACAAAGCTAGTAATGGTCAAGCTGAAACTTCAGTCTGGGTCTCCTGACATATGAAGCCCAAGCAACCTTAGACCAACTGACTCAAAAAGAGATTAGGCAGCACAAGTGAGCAGAGGCACTAGGATGCAATACTAACAATGGATCCTTTCTTAATTAAAAATATTCTGAAAGGAAAAGGCAATGAAATGATAGGGAATGTCTTAGTGTAATAATAATAAACCATGAATGAAATGTAGCCTTGTGGATGCCTGATCCTGCTACATTACTTTGGACCTCCTAAAGCATAATCTTAAAAGAAATCATCTTTATTTTTCTAAGCCAGTATAGAAAAGAGCAATGTAATATTGAAATGTGTTTTGCATAACTTCACATATATAATCAGCATATTGTTTGCTTTCTCATGGGGTGGGAAGGGATGAGAGGAAGAGAATTTAGAATTCAAAATTTTTAAAAGGGAATTCTAAAATATTTAATGTAATTGGGAAATATTTAACAAAATAAATATATTTTAAAAAGAAAAGAGCAATATACAAGAACCACTAAAGATATTTTAAAAGAAAAAGAAATAGTTTTTCTTGATACTCATTTTTAAATCTAAATTTCACTTATTTTTGAAAAGCCAGATGAGAAGTTATAATTGGATAGGGAAAGCTTGTGTCTATTAAAAGTTAATTCTTAACCAATATCGCTTTGGATAACCATATGCAGAGGTAAACAAACCCAGCCAGATCAGGTAATGAAATGACATTGCTATGTCAACAAACTAAAGCTAAAATGTGGCAGGTTTATTTTCAGGTAACTTTAAGACTACCTCATGGCTAACACAATAAATCGAATCATTTTGTTCACATAAAAATTTGGTAGTAAGATGATACAGAAGTGGTTTCAATTTTTGCCTACCTGTAATGCAGAGGCTAGAACACAGTCCTGGCTATGGGAAGGGACTGCAGATCCACACTACACCAACCGACTGTTAGGATTTGTCAGCCCTTTCCTCGTAACTCAAGGGTAGATTTAAATATAGGGTCGCATTGTGGAGTGCCACCCAAAGTCCTGGTGTTCCTAAAAAACAAATTCCTTCATTATTTTTTCAGTCTAAATTTAAACAGAATCTCCTCCTAAATGGAAATGATCCAAAAATCCTTATGTATTTGGGGAAAACGTGAATAACAATTCACCAGTATAATTTAGGTTTGCTTTGCAAAAGAACGTATTTTGATGGATTCTCTTAATTGCTTTCCTTTTGCTTTGTGATTTATTGAAGCCTCTTTTCTAGATAAATTACGTCTAAGTGAAGCTGTGGTCCCTGTTCCCTAGTCATTGGTTACATGGTTTGTCTAAGAGTTTAACATAACACACCTTACTCCTGATCTTTCCTTCAACCTTCTTGTTACAGGGTCACCTTAACCTCTCCAAACCATCTGCATTGTGTTTTCCATTTTGAATTAAGGGGAATATCTATTGCCCAAACTACACAAAGGATTTCCTTACAAGCTAATAGGATCAAAGATGCAGATTCCATTCTCTGTGTTAGAGAAATTTACCGAATGATCTCAATTTTCTTTGGCAGTGTAGAAATGACATAATCTATGTTTTTATATGGGTTAAAATGGGAGAAAAAAACACTTGCCATGCCAAAGACCAAATTGATAAACTTTCAGAATGTGAATTTTTACTTTTATTGTGAGTAAACTTTCCAAATGGTAGAGAGCATCACTGTAGCACAATGATCCTCTGGAAAGAGCAATATATCTTTTATGAATGTGTATATCTTTATAAATAGGCTACTGGTTACACTTTAAAAATGTTCATCTTTTTATTCCAGGAAAAATTGTTATTTGGTTTTTAACCTTAAGCTTAATAGTCCATGGATAAAAAGACTTGGAATATAAAACTTGAAAGATAGGTATTCTCTAGAGGAGGAATTCTTAAGCTTCTGGTATGTCATAGATCCCTCCAACAGTCTGATGAAAAGCATAATCCCTTCTCAGAATAGTTTAAAACAAGTTAAGGAAATGTTCATTTCTGGTTAAAAGTTAGTGAAAATGAAGCTGTGATTTTTTTTTTCCCATCCAAATTTACAGACTTCTGTAACTTATCCATGGACACTTGGAGGCCCATTAATCACAAACATGATACTGCTACTCTAGTTCAATAATCCCTTTTTAGGGATATCATTTAAGAAATTCTATTTGAGTACGGGTTAGACTAAATTTCAGGAACTCATTATTATAATATTCTGTGATTATTCTGTGATATTATAATATTCTGTGATTCTTGTCTAACCTTTCATTTTAACCTCTCTATTGATTAAAAAACCATCTGCCACTGATCAAAACCCACCTCTTTATAAAAAGAATGATACTTCACAGTTAGATGATGACCTGGCCTAGAGGACCTACACCATGTTTCCAAGCACCTTGTGTGTCTTGTTACTTAGTATTGGGCTCTGTGAGAGCAAGTATTGTTTCTTACTCATTTTTCTATTTTCCTTGGAATCCAGCAAAGCATATTGCATAGACCAAGAGATGGATAAATGTTAGAATGAATGAATGAAAAAAGATGCATAGAAAAGCAAATATATATATATATGTATATAATGTATGTATATATATGTGATATATATACATATATGTATGTATGTATGTATTTATCAGCTGGTTTTATACTTTGGTGATGGTTTCTCCCATATTACAGGAATTGTCTAACTGATGATCTGTGGTCCTTTAACATTTACAACAATACATTTTGATGTAGTGGAGAAAAAGTATGGTAATCCCCATAAAATCTCAGCTAGAAGTCTATAATTAGGACCTGCTGATTAACTAACTTTAAGTTTTGATCAGCCAGTAACACCTTAATCTAATCTAATTCAGGAGAGGATTAACAGGAGAGAAGGATGGAGAAACCCTATGGATAATGGGCTCCTCTGGGCAGGAAAGGAGGAAAGAAGCAACATTAGAAAGAAGGAAATATAACACTTTTTATTTGTGGTAACCCAGAGGCCAATCAATCAACCACTAAGTATTTAGCTAGTGCTTAGTAATTACACTTCCTAAACACTGTTGGGGATGAGAAAAAGAGATAGGTTGCCTTGCCCTCAAAGATTGTATCCCAAACTGACTGGATGCTAACAGTAGTTCTCTTTTACCTAGTCCCATTTTATATGGAAGTCCATTAGTCCAGGGGTTCTTAACTTTTTTTTATGTCATGTCAGTCTGATGAAGGCTGTGGCTCTCTTCTCAGAATAATAATTTTAAACAATTGAAGGAAATGTTAAAATTCAGCTAAAAGTTAACTAAAATAAAGATGTAAATTTTTTTCCCTAACCAAGTTTATCAATTCTCTGAAATCTCCGGGTTAAGAATCTGGTCTAGAGTAACTTTGGGAGATGTTCAAGAGAAGAGAAAAGTCTGAAGCTTCAACAATAGAGCTCTCTTATAACAGTTTTGTTTGCAATGTGAACCCTGAGAGTTTTCCAGGTGGCTTGTGGATACAGTGACCTAATTTTCCGGAAGAGTTTTGATTTCAAGCAAATAGTAAATCAAACCAGGTGTCCTGATTTAGGTTCATGGAATACAGTTACCCTGTCCTTGGGCTAAAGAATACAGACTCAACCTGTACCTACAGCATCTCAGATGACATAAAAGTTTTTTTTGGCAAAGGGAAAAGGTATGTACGTGTGTGTGTGTGTGTGTGTGTGTGTGTGTATTAATAGGATGATAAGATTTAGAGCTGGAGAAGACCTTAGAAGTCACTTATTCAAGGAATCACACAGGTAGCAAGTATGAGAATTTGAACCCAAGATGTTTGGCTTTAAATCTAGCATTCTTTACATTCCCTTGGTAACTCTTCCATTTGATATGCATGTATTTGGAGAATTATGCCTGGGAAGGGTCCATATTTTCTCTTTGTACATGTACATGCATATATTTTTACAATCAATTCTCTCCATCATCCCTTTATTACAATTCAGTAATCTGTCAATGGATTGTGGTTGGGAAGATAGCATCCTCAGCTTGAGAACAGATGGGGGTAGAAAGGAAGGAGAGAGTGTATGTTAACATTTATATGTGTATGTACTTTCATGTGTATGTATGTGTACATATGTGTATATATCTATGTCTATTTCTGTCTATCTATATATGGTATACTTTGCCTCATTGAAATACATCAGGGAATAAAAAAGTTTGAGAACCACTATCTGTCCTTTTCTTTATATTGCCTTCAGGGATCATGGCTTCTTATCAGTGGCTTCAATGCTTTACATGTTTTTATGAGAACATTTACAAACCACTTTTATTTATTGATCAAATTTGATCAAGTTGATTTATTTATTGATCAAATTCCAGAGAATATTTCATTCTATTTTCTATATTATTACCAATACAAGAAGAAAAAGAGCAACAAAAGGAAAAAAACAAGGAAATCTTTTTGTTTTGTCTTCTTTTTTGATTCAGTACAATGTAAAAAAATTATCTGAAGCATTTAAACATGTTTGTGAAGGTTTTCCTCAAGTCTAAAAAAATTACTTAAATTCATTCTCCTGCTTACAATTATAAAAATATTTTAATAGGTATAGCATATGTGTAAGTGACAATGTGACATAGTGAATGGAGGATTAGTTAGCCTTGGAGTCAGAAAGATCTGTGATCAAATCCTGCCTCTCACACATACTGGCTTTGTGAAAACCTCTCAGTGCCTTTGGACAATTCTCTAAAACTAAGTTACAGGTGAGTTGCTCTTCTGCATTTGTGGGTTTCCATTCCAGGAGTTCCCACACTGTTAAAATCTCAGGTCTGAACTACAAAAGAAAACACTGTACCACAATATGTCTCTTTCTCCTTATGGTACAAAAGATACTTGACAAGAAATAACATTTCAGTTATTTTGGTCCCAATGTCACGATGAAGTATAGATCAAAGAATGAGACTATCAAATACGGTTGATTAGATGCCTCTCAGTCCCTGAAACCACTTGCTTGTCTCTGTTGTCCCACAAGGGTATGTTAAACTTGCCAGTGATTTTTCTGATTTTTCAAATAACTTGCAAATGCCAATGTGACCTTACTAGTAGATTAATCAACAGGAAAGGAAAAATCACTTTGTTTTTGAGGACAAAAATACTTATAATTTCAAGAAGCTCAGGATTTTTATTTTAATCATTTCATACCTTAAATTCAATTATGTAGCCTAGTAATACATGTTACACATAAAATCTTCCTGTGGATTCTTTCTGAAATAACTAATAATAAAAAATTCCAAGAAATTCTAAGTCATATCTAGCTACATCATTCATGTTTCTTCCCATTATTTGTTGTTCTCATATAAGCTTTAGCAAAGTCATTCCCATCTCTGAGTCTACTCCCCTTTTGATAACTTAATTCCTGACAAAAGGAGTTCTATCAATTGTGCTGAATGCTAAAGTATTCAGTACAGACCTCTGCATAATTAATGCTGCTGAAAATGAAGCTGAAATTAAAGGTGGATAGAAGATAGTTGTGGGGAAGGCACATGGTGCAATGTTTCATCACATGTGCCTGAAAAATTAATAGGGAATCCATTGTAGCAAAAGGAAAGGATAGAAACTTAATTACATTTTGCTAGACCTTGTCACTTCTGCACAGTAATATACAGTACAGATAATGGAATTCCATCCAGAAAGCTCTTGTTCAATCAATGGGTCTGCCTTACCTGTCACCTTCATCAAAAGGAATTCCTACTGCCCAGTCCCATTAAGCTATAGGAGTCCAAAGATCAGGTACCTCTGAAGGATGTTTGTCTTCATTATCTTATTTGCTTTCCTCTTAGTCTGTAAATCAATATCAGTAGGAAGAAACCGCTTTTAGAGGTTATTCTTAGATAACATTACAACTATAAAAGCAGCATCTTTCTAATATTGGTTCAAATGGAAAATTCCCCATAACTTTGCAATGGATAAATGGTCAGGTTCAGTGCAATGAACATTTTTTTGTGTGAACAGCTTACCTTGCGTGCTTTATATCCTAGGTCGTTAGTATTTTTTTAAAAGTATTATCTTATTTCTTCAGCATGATTGGGATTTTAGTTCTAAGGGGAAATCATGAAAAAAGTAGGTTAGCATAAATCATTGTTCCTTCAAAGTATATATGATCACAGATCATAGTCTCAAGCTATTGAACCAAAATAGCTTTCGATTTGCTTTTCCTGGAATGCCCTCTCCAGTCCTCCAACCTCGAGTTATAGTTGTGGAAATTCTACCTATCCCTCAGGACCCAGCTCAGATGCCACCTTCTCCTTGAAGAATGCCCTCATCTCAGCCCTAGCCAGAAATAAATTCTATCCTTTTCCCTTCCGTGGCACTTTTCTTGTTACTCTCCTATAGAACTCTTTTTGTTCACATTCTGCCCTGCATTCTATTTATTTGTGCACATCTTCCTTCCCTTAATGTCTTGGAAGTTCCTTATTAGTATGGACTATGTCTTATTCATCTTTTATCACCTATGGTACTTTTCTCAGTGCCTTACAATAGTAGATGCTCAACACACATTTGTCCAATTGAATTTAGTTGAATTGATTTTTACTTTATTGGTGCACTCAAATTAAAAACACATGCAATAGTTTTCACATTCATGTATACAGAAAGATATGTTGTCAAGGTAGCAAAACAGACCACACAGCATAGTCAAACCCTTATTGTTACCCATGTAACATGGTTGAGATGTAAATGTCTTACTGTGATTTTATACTACTTCTGGTCATCCTCCAGCGTTTTAAGGGGTGCTGAGAAATTCTCACAAAATTGGATTAATTCAGACAATATTTGTCTGTATATCTATAACCATAAAGCATATTTTAAAGGATCATTGAATGTGGCATGTTAATTATATACCTATATTAGAGGTGTGGGTGTATATATGAGGTAATTAGAATTGACCCATTCTTTTTAGTATTTCACAATACCTCTTGAAATAAGTGTAACTTGACAGAGTATAAAAGCAGACTTAGATCTCCACATACTACATAAGTCAGCACTGGGGGTTTTAATATATTTTGCACCGTGTGTGTGTGTGTGTGTGTGTGCATCTGCAGGGCACTTTTCAGAGAAAAAATTTTAAATGGAAAAAAACCAAGCAATAAGATATTCCAGTTTCAATATTATTGTATTTGCTTATATAGACTGTAGAGCTATAAGAAGCTGGGGATGTTGATATTTCTGAAGGTTGCAAGAAGATGAAGTATCCTATGATTTCACAAGTTTGTTGAAGAGCATTAGTGCATAGTCTGTTTTGGTACTGGGGAGACATGACTATAAGACTGGTCAGTCAAAGCTGGTGTTAGGGGTAGTAATAATAATAGTAATAGTAATAATAATAGAAATAATAATTAGCATTTATATAGCACTTTGAGGTTTACAAAACACTTTACAAATATTATCTCGTTTTTATCTCCACAAAAATTCTGGGAGGTAAGGGATATAATTATCCCTATTTTTACAGATGAGGGAAGTGAAGCAGACAGAGGTTAATTGGTTCGCCCAGGGTCACACAGCTAGTTTGTGTCTAATTTGATCTTAGGTATTCCTAACTCCATGTGCTCTATCTACTGCACCACCTCATCTTTGTTGCTATGACCTTAAGAAATTCTCTTCTTCAGTACCTCGCTAGTCCTTTAATCTATTTATCATGGGATCACACATTTAGATAGGAAAGGGACCTTTGAGGAAAGTCATAGGATCATAGATTTAGAGCTTGAAGTGATCTTGATGGAATCCTAATAAAGCTGCCCCCAGCCTCCATATTCTTTCCTTATGGGCCCCACTGAACCGCAGGCCCACTGCACCTACCTAGCCACTCACCCCCTACACACACACACACACACACACACACACACACACACTCACAATATCCTAACTTCATATATGCTCACTGCTCACTAGAACAGCAAGCATGTCCATGTGATAAGATCCCAGCCACTGCCTCTAGCTGGCCACTGCCCCCAGACCCATTCCTCATTTCCCACAGAAAGAGCAGGTGTATCCATGCACTCGACCACAACCACAACCGTCTATCCTCACATAGGACCACAATAGTCAGCCAACCAGAAAGCAGCACCACCAGGATGCCCAAGCAGGATGTGAACCTCAAAACAATAGAAAGGACTTTCCCTAAGTAGGCACCTTCAAAGTAATAGTAAAGAACTGACCTAGAGTGAACTTATGACATAGAAAGGCTTATTATAATATCATTATCATATGTATAAGTATATTATATATATAAATCCCTGTATAAATGTATGTATATCCCTGTATAAATATATGTATAATTATATATATATATATATATCCCTCCCAATAGGTTTTTCTGTATGCATTGTGGGTAATCACATGTGCAGTTCCACTGTGGCTGAGACCCCTCCCTTATTACCTAATCCTTTAATGAACCCCTCCTGCCTTTTTAATAGTCTTAATTTCTGTTATGTAACTGCATCTTTACCATATAAGAATACATCTTGCTTTCTCTGAAGCTGCTGGTTCCTCTTGGAACTTAGCCCACTTCATGAGAGACATCAATCTCAATAAATGCCTATACTACACTAGAGGTGGTCTGACTTTGAATTCTTTGAGATGGTTTCACCACAATACATGATGAAATTGCAACAGTTTTTGGTGTATCTGGGTGGGCAGAGACTAAACCTTAACAATCCAAGACAACATCTTAGTCCAATCTGTCTGTTTTACAGATAAGGAAATGAAGTTTAGGGATGTTAGGTGACGTGCTCAAAATGAGGAACTAAGTAATAGAGCTAGGATTCAAACCATGGTCCTCTGACTCCAAATTCAGTTCTTTTTTCATCGTTGTGGTTGTTCAGTCATGACCAACTCTTTGCAAACTCATTTAGGGTTTTCTTGGCAGAGATACTAGAGTGGTCTGCCATTACTTCTACAGCTGATTTTAGAGATGAGGAAACTGAAGCAAACAGGGTTAAGTGACTTGCTCAGGGTCACACAGCTAGTAAGTGTCTGAGACTGAATTTGAACTCAGGTCCTCCTGACTCCAGGCCCACAGCTCTATTCACTGTAACACCTATCTGAACCTTAGTTTCCTCATTTTAAAATGGAGAAATTAGAGCACCTAAATCATGCAGGGTTATTGTGAATATGAGCACTTTGTAAACCTTAAAATACTATATAAATGTCAGCTTTCATTAGTATCTGTCACTTGAGTTACTCCAAAAGAATTGGGGGTAGGGAAGGGATCATGATAGGAATCAGCTATGTATTATTGCCCTCCTCACAGTGTCATCCTGATCATATCTTATTTTAGGACTGGATGTGCTAACCAGAACATTCAGAGATTCCATTTACCTAATAGAATGATCTAGTCTTTCTCTTTGCATCTTCCATTTGCATCATCCATGATGCTCGACACCACAGTGGATTTTATCAAGAGGGAAAGATAATAGGTTCTTGTAAAGACATTGTCGTATGGAGTCAAATTTCCAAAATTTATTGTTACTGAGTAGGAATGATTGTTATGTTTATTGTTATTATTATTATTTCCATTAGGGTGGTTCTTTATTAATATAAATTTATTTATTTATTATTTTTAGTTTTGAACATTCACTTTTGTAAGATTTGAGTTCTAAATTTTTTTTTCTCCCTCCCCTCACCATCCAAGACAGCAAGCAATCTGATATAGGCCATACATGTACAACCATATTAAACACATTTCCACATTAATCATGCTGTGAAAGAAAAATCAGAACAAAAAGGAAAAACCATAAGAAAGAAAAAAAAAGTAAAAATAGTATACTTTAATATACATTCAAGCTCCATAGCTCTTTCTCTGGATATGGATAGCATTTTCCATCATGAGTCTTTTGGAATTGTCTTAAATCATTGTACTACTGCAGAGTCAGGTCTATCAAAGTTGATCATCACATAGTGTTGCTGTTACTACGTACAATGTTCTCCGAGTTCTGCTCACTTCACTCAGCATCAGTTCATATAAGTCTCTCCAGGATTTTCTGAAATCTGCCTGCTCATCATTTCTTTTTGCACAATAGTATTATTCCATTACATTCATGTACCAGAGTTTGTTCATCTATTCCCTAATTGGTGGGCATCCTTTCAATTAAAGTGTGGTTCTTGTACTAGTAAGAGGAGTAAAGAAGGCTAACAAGATGTGTATCTTCCTATTCCAAACATGTTATTATTTATGTGTTAGGAAATGTATTTTGCCATGACGACAAGAAAGTTGGCAAA
This sequence comes from Phalanger gymnotis, assembly GCA_028646595.1. Taxonomy (NCBI): domain Eukaryota; kingdom Metazoa; phylum Chordata; class Mammalia; order Diprotodontia; family Phalangeridae; genus Phalanger; species Phalanger gymnotis. The sequence goes on from CM053625.1 coordinate 210,350,395, forward strand.
GGCTGGCAGTTTTTCCCCCACTCTTTTCAGTGTTTCTATGTCTTCCTGAATTTTATTGAAGATTCAAGGCAACTGAATTGACCTAGTACAAGTTTAGGGCTTCAGGGGCAGTAGAAACTGTCAAATGGAGAAAAGAACAACTGTTTACCCCCATTTGCAAAATACCCAGTAATACTAAAGTAGGAAAGAGGAGACTGGAATTCAATCACTTTCGCTTAGCTAGGAGTAAAGGTAGGGCTGAAGATTCTCCTCTTTAGAAAGATGAATTTGTAACTCTTTCAGCTGTCAAGCTGCCTTATGGTGCTACCCGAGTGTGACTATGAAGCAGGCTAACAATGGAGCTAAAAATGTATAGTCTCACTTTTATTTATGTTAACCCACACATTCTCACTCTAAAAATAGCTATCATATTTCCCCACGGAAGAAGTAGGCACAAGTCGAAGTGATAGCAGTGCAAAGCAGCAAATGTGGAGCAGAACTCCAGAGTTGTAGCAAACAACTGTTGATGACAAGTATAATTAACTCTGAGAAGCAATTGAAGATGAAGGTTTAACAGATGACTATACAGAAGCCAAGAATCAATGAGATAGAATTAACTCTTGGGAGATGGAGTCATGAGGTCTCAGGGTGGAAGAATCTTCTAGGTGTTATGCAAAGCAGACAGAATTTAAATTCTTCCACCTCCTATCAGGAGTTCCATGTCTCTTTTTTGAAGATATCCAGCCTCTTATCCTTTTCCTGGTTAATAATTCTGTGGGAGTTTCTACTAATTTGTGATGTGGTGATGGGGAGCTAAAAATGATTTCATTGCTTGACTTCTCTTATATACTTTACTATTTTCTTTCAATTTAATGCTTTGCTATTTGCCTTTTTTTTTCTCTTGTGGCCTGATTTTTAAGTAGAGTAGGCACTAGATAGGGGGCTCAAGCCATATATTAAACCCTATATTCAACTTAAGCAATCCATGGAAATTTCAGAGTGAATGGGATACGTGTGTTATATATGTGAAGTTCATTCTCTTGATAAGGAGGAAATTTGGAGGGGGGAGAAATAACCAATAAGTTATAATCCTAAGGCTGGCATGCATATGATAACACTTTTTGCTAATGGGGAAAAATTTTATTTCATCAATATGATAGGAATGTTCACATAAGGGACTGTGTTCATCTCCTTGAGAATCTTTTACTCTAACATTTAAAAAGCCATAGGATAAACAACCAAGTTTTTATTTTGAGCTATCTTAAAGACAGAAGTTAATCCATGCTGTAATTTGATTATATCAATCTGTATCAACTTTGGAAATGGCAGAAATGATGGCACATCATGCTGTGGTCCAGTTGAGAGGCTGTGTACGCATTTTGTCCTGACAAAGTTATCTGGATTTTAGAACATCTAATCCTAAGGATATGGTGCAATATAAAAAAGCTAGAATATCTCAAATCTGCACTCAATAAAGGACTCATCATCTCTCTCCTTCCTTCCTAGGTACCACTGAACAGCTGGCTTCTCTTTAAAGCCTACTGCTGAGTTTGTAGGGTCAAAAGAGATAGTATCTCCAGGGACTCCTTGGCAACAAGGATTGAGAGATCTGTGACAGATGGGAAATATTTAGCCAGAGAAAGAGAGTGCGCTATTGGTACTTGACAAATAGTAAATAATTAATGATAGCAAAAACGATAATAACAAGGATACTAGGGGCCTGGTATGGTGCATCTTGCCCTAAGATGAAAAGAGAAAAATGTTTCCTTTCAGTGAAAAACACGTAAGTCACACTAAAAGCAAAGTAAATAGAAGCAACACAACTGAACTATTAGGGTTTTTTGTTGTTCGTTGTTGTTGTTTTAATGCTGAGTTAGCCTTTGGTGATGATTCTAACTTTGCTCTTAGGACTTAAAAAACAATGCATTCAATTGAATTCTTTGTATCTGTTCACGTAAACTTTTGTGGATTTTGCACATGAAAACTCTATTCATATAAACTAACTAAAAAAAAAAACCTAGTTGAACTTACCAAAAGTGCTAGTCATTTAAAGAAAACCTAATTAAAATCAAACAATTGTAAAGTAACAGATAAGTTTTTAGATAATAAAAGATCATTCATCTGGGCTTTTAAAAATATATAACTAGACAACACTGTATAGATACACCTGGCCAGGAAGGGATGTATGTGTGTGTGTGTGTGCATGTGTGTGTGTGTGTGATTTAGGGGGTTAGTGGGAGAGGAAAGAGTTGTAGAACATAAGATTTCAGTGGGCAGTTGGGTTCCAGGTTCTTAAACCTAGTTAGATATCATATGTATACTTGCCAATGATCTATTTGTGGATAAACAGCAGCATTTGAAAACATATAGTAATGAATGTCAGTTTCAAGGTGATACAGCCTTTTTGTGTGACTCTACAATATCATTTTTTGTGGTTTTAAAATATAATATTTTATTGCTATGATGATTTCAGTTATGAAAACTGGAGTCATCAAGGAATCCAAAAAAGAGACTGAACTCAGAGTCTGAAGGTTCAGAGTCTGAAGTTCCAACTAGGTCAAGTCTTATGGCTCAGTCAAGGAGAATTTGCTCTCCTTTGCAAAACTGGGAAATGATACCTGCCCCGAAAGGTCATCTAGTAGAAAATAGATTTCAAAGAAAAATTTTGAATATTCAGTTCAGCTCAGCAAGAATTTAAAATGTATATTCTATGTAGAAGCACTTGTTAGTTATTTACAGTGGTGTCCAATTCTTTGTGACTCCATTTGGGGTTTTCTTGACAAAGATATTAAAGTGGCTTGCCATTTCCTTCTCCAGGTCATTTTACAGATGAGGAAACTGAGGCAAACAAGGTTAAGTGACTTGCCTTTAGGGTCACACAGCTAGTAAGTGCCTGAGGCTGGATTTGAACTCAGGAAGATAAGTCTTTCTGACTCCAGGCCTAGTGCTCTACCCACTGTGTCACCTAGCTGACCTTATAGAAGCTCTGGAAAGAGATATATTTAATTTTTGCATATATAGCATTATGTATGCAAAAGCACTTTGACAGCAATAATGATCTACTTAAATGCAAGATATTTATTATTATTATTATTTCCCAGGATAAAATAGAAAGCATTTTCTGACTTAAACTTTTATTTGATATAAACAGTGATTTTTCCCCTATACATAATGAGCCCAAAAGGAAAGGAAAAAGAGTTGGCTCAGCACCTAACACAAGAGTCTAACAATACAAATTCCCACAGTGTTCATGATGAAATATGTGTATGTGTGTGTGCGTGTGTGCATGTGTGTGTGTGTGTGTGTGTGTGCATGTGTTTGTGCGTGTCTTATTCTGCACAGGAGGCCATCAGTTCTCTGCCAGAAGGTGGGTAGCATGCTCCATCATTGGCCCTCTGTAATCATGGTTGGTCATTTCATTGATCAGAGTTTTTGTCTTTCAAAGTTGTTTGTTTGTAGAGTTATTAATATAAAGTACTGGTTCTTCTCACTTCATTCTGCCTCAGTTTGTATACATCTTGCCAAGTATCTCTCAAACAGTTCTATTTACCATTTCCTATAACAGTAATATTCTATTACATTCATATATCATAATTTGCTCAGCCATTTCCCAATTGATGGATACCCCCCCGCCCCGGTTTCTGATTCTTTGCCAATACAAAAGAGCTACATTTCTGCACATATGCATCTTTTTTTCTTTTTTTAAACTCTTTTTGTTGTATAGGCCTGGTAGTGATACTGCTTGGTCAAAGGGTATGCATAGTTTAATACATTCTGGAGCATGGTTGCACATTACTTTGCAGAATGGCTTGGACAAGATTGTCTTAAAGGTCCCTTTCACCTCTAATATTATTTTTAGTTTACAACGCTCAGTTCCACAAAATTTTGAGTTCCAGATTTTCTCCCCTCCCCCAAGACAGCATGGAATCCAATATATCTTCTACATATAACTTCACATTGAACTTATTTACACAATAGTTAAGTTGTAAAGAAGAATTATGACCAATGGAATGAATCATGAGAAAGAAGAAACAAAACCAAAAAAAAAAAAACAAAAACAAACAAAAGAGAAAAAAAAAACAAAGGAAAAAAAGGAGAGCAGTGTACCTCAATCTGCATTCATAGTTCTCCTAATATTCTTTTATTCTCAGTAGACTGTGATATGATTTCTCTTTTGAAATCACCAACAACTAGACATTTCCAACAATGTGGCCATTATGATATGGGAAAACAAGAAAAAACCTGCTACTATGGCAGCAGCAGCAGGAGGAAAAACAAGCAAGAAAACTGAAGATAAAAGAAATTTAAACTTACTCAGAGCTACCTATGGTTAGGACAAAATCAAGGAAAATATAAAATTTGGGAAATAAATATTTGGGGGTGAGATGATGAGAGGGAAATGCAAAATGAGAAAAAAGACATGATAAGGAAAGGTTGGAACAAAAATAATTTTTTAAAAAAGATGATATTTACATAGCACATTAAGGTATATATTTATTTTTTCACTTGATCTTCCCAACAACTCTGTGAGGTTAGTGCTTTTTGCCTCTCTTTTATAGTTGAAGAAACTGAGGCTAAAAGAAAAGTGACTTGCTTGGGCTCACACAACTAGTAACTGTGTTCTAAGACAGGATTCAAACTTGGCTCTTCCTAACTCCATCAAACATTCTATCTTCTACATCTACTAGGAAGCAAGGAGAAAGGCTGGGGGAAAATGCGGGCAACCATTAATGATGGAATTACATTACAATATCAGTTTTTCAGGTGACCTGGATATCTCAGCCAATTATTAGTGATGTTTTTCTACTTCATAGTATATGCACTTCTTTCTCAGTCTCATTCCTTTCTCTTGCTCCTTCTTGCATTTCTCAGCTTGTTCCTTTTCTCCTTTGTCTCAGTCTTTTTTCCTCTCACACTTTCCCCTCTCCAGTCTATAAGTCAGTAAAGGCCTGTTGTCAGGTCTTTCCTTCTTCTCAAACTACCTTATATTTATTTATGTGTACATATTCTTCTCTATGCCTCATATCCCTTAACCTTTGAGACCAGGTTCTGCTTTTTTTTTTCCTTTCGTATCCCCTAGGCCTCTCATGATGCTTTGCACATAGCAGTAGGTGTTTATTGAATGTTTATTGAATAGAATTAGGTTTTGACACTTGAAAGGCTAAGGAAGTTGTTGTTTCCTTGATTTAAGTAGAATTTTGTCCTACCTAGAGAGATTTCTATTGTTGGATCCTATGGCAGCAACTGTCTATACCACACAACCTAGCTTCTATCATTGGCATATGAAACTGTGAAACTGCATTTCCTCTCAGAGATCTCTCCCTGAAACTTCAGCTCACAGCTTTAGGTCTCCGCTATGGACAACTGCTACATTGGGTTCTAGAGGTAATCCTTGTGGGTGGTCACATTTGTAAAAATAATAGTAAGGAAAGCATATAGGGAAGATAAATAACCAAAGTAACTTACTGTAGGGCCACAATATCTTTTCTCTCTTGAACAGTCATCACTGATGGACAAGGTTCTGGGATGCTGTGTCTCTGCTGCTAGCTCAGGCTGTTCTGCTACTGGATTGGGCTAGTTCCTCACAAGCTATCTTGTTTTAGCTATACTTTCTTGACAGATTGACTCTGCTATTAATGTGGTGAAATGTTCTTCTGCTCAAGTCAGATAATTCCTGTATGAAAGGGATAGCCTCTGACACTTCCCACTTAATGTTTAACTGAAACCCTCAGCTAGGGCGATGGTGGAATCTTTTTCCAGAAAGGGCTGCAACCCTTAGTCTACTGTTAGCAGAAGCCTTTCTAGTTCTATACTTACAGCCAGGTTCTAAAGACTTTTTTTTCTAAACCTTTTAGGGAACAGGTGACAGTACACTATGATATAGTCTCTCCTTTTCTTTAACGGTCCTTCTTGGCTTAGGTTTCCTCAGTGAGAAACCTCACTCTAACTTATGGTGACTACCCAATATATTTCCCAAATCTTTATTGCTAAAGGCTATGGCCATTTGCCCAATAATCAATAAACAGTTTAGGGGCTCAGAGTTCCCCAGTTTTTTTAAACTAATTTTTTTCCTGTTGGGCTTATGTAAATAAGTAGAAAGGAAATGAAGTAATGAGACTGTCTACGCTCTGGGGACAAACTCATCATCCCAGCTGTGTTTTAGCTTTGAAAATCAGCTATTCAAATACAAATTGTATCTGTCACTGTCCCTTACAACCTATAAATTTGCCAAAGTCAGAAAAAAGAACACCATTACATGTATATGCAGGTATAGACAAGGAGCTCAATGTTACACTAGAACAACTCCAAACAAGACTTTAAGAAAAAAATTAGATTGAACTATCTGCTTCTATATAAAATTGTTTCATGCAAAAAAAAAGTTTGCAAATCAAAAAAGAAATGGAAACATATCTGTTTCTAAATATTTAAAAATAGTGGTGATTTTCTATTATGACAACGTATTCAGTGCTAGTTGAACTGCTTCCCTATCACTGCTGCTTTTCAGATAAAGTCAATGTTGTGAAATGCAGTAAAGAAATACAACATGGATTTCTTTTCATAGTTTCTTTAATAATATGGTAGATTGCTGAGCTTGCTGAGAATTTTTTTTTTAATTTTAATGGTTTGTCCATTCTCCTAATGTGGAACTTTGCTAGGAATTGAACATAGTTTTCTCATTCTACTTGGTAGCCCTAAGATTTATGCGTTAACGCACTTTAATGCGTCTTTACACACTTATACTTTGTGTAGGCTCATTTTTGGTTCTTTTCTCTGCTCATATGATTTTGTGCATGTTATCCACAGAGAATATAATTTAATGTTTTATTTTAAAGACTAAATAACTAATCTTTCTCCCCAAGCCCCTAAATTGTTTTGAAACCGAATTGTGTCCTGGTAGAAATTTTATGCCTATTTAATTTCTATGAATGTACTGATATGAATGGAAAGCCAATTTTCCATTTCGTGAGCATTGCCTATCATTTTAACTGAGTTGTCAAATGAAGTCTTGAGTAAGGCCACTGTGATGTTTGGGCATATTCAGTGATCTGCTTTTCCTCTGAAATCCCTTCCCTATCTCTTAGCAAGTGTCTGAAATTCTACTATTTGACCTTCATTTCTTCATTCTGAGTCTTTGATCCCAGTTGAAGTGTAAATCTAAATTACTAACAGTTGAACACTTTACTGTGAACAAGTTTCCAGTGTCTTTTCACTCCAATCTACGCTGTGCACAAATTGAAAAATAATCTTCGTTAAGCACAAGTCAGACCATGTCGCTTCCCCCTCTATGAACTTTTATTACCTCTCAATTACCTCTAGGATAACACAGAGTCCTCAATTTGTCTTTTAAAGCTTTTCACAAGGCATCTGTAGCCTGCATTTCCAGGTTAATGTCCCCTTGCTAAGCTCCATGAATTCTCAGACTCTAGATTGTGAAGTCAGGAAGACCTGAGTTCAAATCTGACCTCAGACACTTACTAGCTGTATGATGCTGGAAGTCACTTGACCTTTGTCTTTCTTGGTTTCCTTCAACAATAAAATGAGGATAATAACAGCAGCTATTTTGCAGGTTGTTGTGAAGATCAAATGAGATAATATATATAAAGCACTTGCCATGTATTAGGCACTATATAAATGCTTCTTCTCTTCCCTCCTCCTTCCCCTTAGAATTTCTAGCTTCTTTCAAAATTCAGCTTATGCGCCACACCTATAGGAAGCCTTTCCTGATGCCTCAGGGGTAAGGAACCTGTGGTCCCAAGGCCACATCTAGATCCTCAAGTGTGGCCTTTTGACTGAATCCAAACCTTACAGAAGAAATCCCCTTAATAAAAGGATTTGTTCTGTAAGGATCTAGAAGGCCACAGGTGGCCTACAGACTTCAGATTCCCCACCCCTGCAGTGCTCTCTCCCACTTTAAATGACCATGAGCATTCTTATTTGTTTACAGATGAATCTTTCCAATAGATAATAAGCTCTTTAAGAGCGGGGACTTTTGGCTTTGCATTTCCAGTGTTTAGCACAGTTCCAGGCACATAGTAGGGCAATTGGATTGAATTAGATATTCATCAGATCCCTCAATAGGTAGTGGGAGGCACTATATGGATGCCTTAGAAACTCTACTGCTGGGTAAGTGCTGGGGATCCTGAAGATAACCTTCTTCCTCTTTACAATTTGACTGAGCCCCAGATCTGGTCCCAATTTGAACTCATTTGTCTCTCATCTTTGTAGCTTCAGAATGATTATAGTTATTAGTCAAATAAAGTTGAACTAACTCAATGAATGCTTTGATTTACTCTAATTATTGTTACATCAAATTCCTTCCCTTTAAAAATCCTGATAAACTCAGGATTATGATATATTCAAAACCTGCTAGCTCTTGCCTTTCTACATTAGAAAGGAACAGCATTGTAATTCAGCTTTGCTCTTGATATACTATCATTATAATCCTAGATGCTTCAGAAAATGTTATTGCTGAGGGCTTTTTGTTTTGGTTCATTTTTTATGAAATGTCTTAGATTATCAGAACTGAGAACAAAGGGCGATAACCAGAAAGTCTACTGTGTCCAGGAAACAGCCAGCAAGCCTAGAGGAAATCACATAAGAGACAATTGCTTCCCTGCCCCAACAGAAGAATTTACAAGAGGAGACAAGAACTGGCTTTGTACCAGGACCTTTTCATCACTGTGACTGAGTGATCAATTACATTACCCTTCTCAGGGGCCATTTGAGATAGAAAAGCAAATTAACCCCATAATTTTTAAATTATACCTCCCAGTCTCCACAAAAACACATCAATTCTGGTTGTGTTTTGGTACTGAAGCTCTGGCTTCTAGTGCCTTCTCTGGCTACCTCAAACTCCAGGGACTTGGAGTTCTAATAAAATATTTTAAATAAAAATCCATATTTTAGGGGTTTCAGTCCTTTGCCAATAACTTTGGGAGACTGGTAAATTGATGGTGAGTGTTTTAACTAGCTCTTCCTTGTTTCTTTGTGGTTTTATATTCTACCTGGTGGTAATAAGATGTTTCACCATTAGAAATTCTCAGCTGGGTTCAGGGACCTCTTTTGAAGAGAGTTCAGTTTGTTTCTGATTTTGTTTTTTTCTTAGTTTTATAATATAGAAGAATTCTCTTGGTTGTAATTAGATGAGTGCACATCCATGTGAATTGCATCTTTCATACTGTTTGTTAATAAATTCTTGTGATTCTGTCAAGAGCACATGATTTCAGAAGTCATCCGTATTTTCAATAATAAAAGACTGAAGCATTTCTTAGCATATAGGCACTTTTGTGTTACTATATAAGGGAAATCAGACATGCTGAACATGCTGACTAGTTAACTTATATGTGAGGATGATCCCTCTTCTTCACCTCTTTTATATAAAATGACTGGATGTTGTGTTTTATATGAATCCATTCTTTTAGACCAGAAGAGAGGATTAATCTGAACATTCAAATGAATTAAATCATCCCAATTCAAATCTACTTAACAAATATTTATTATAGTACTGCTATCTTTTCTCAGCTCTTTACCATGCATTACAATCAATACTAAAGAAGTGCAAGGCATGATCCCTGCCTTCAGACAACTTATAATTTAGTAGATTGACTGCATATTCTTTTGGGAAATAATTAAATACCAGTAGAAAGCAGTATAGTATCCAATAACAAAAATGAATACTGGTACAGACAATAAATTCTACAGGAATCTATTTTATGGCAACAAAATTGGTCTTTATTCAGTGTGGTGGAGTGGATAGAGTGCTGGGCTTGGAGGCAGGAAGACATAGCTTCAAATCCTGCCTTCAAAACTTACTCATTGTGACCCTGGGCAAGCCAATTAACCTCTATGTGCCACAGACAACTCCCTAGGGCTTATATGTTAAGTCATGGATAGATTATGATTTCTATTTTGTGGAGGAAGTTCATGTAGAAGGAGTTTCTTACACTGATGAAATTATAGATCCTGGACTCAAATAGAATAGATGCATATTATTCAAATCCAGTTAAGTCTTAAAATAAGCTTTAATCCTGGCCTACATAAAATAATATCACTAGATTTATATCCAGTTATAAAACCTAACATCATAAACAGAATTTCGTTAAACATCTTAAGTATAAGGAATTTCATTTCATGCTTTGGCAAAACCAAGAAAGTACAAACCATTGTTCTCGCATTCAAAGGGCTGTTGGAAGACAAGATGTATAGATACTAAAAGACAGCTAATACTAATACATTAGTCTTTTAGCTCATATGAATGGTCCAGAAAATTAGTATTATAGGAAGACATTCAGAAGGGGGAGATATCACTGTGGACTGGAATAGTCAGGGAAGGCATAATGGAGTAAGAAGAGACTCAAGCTAGGTCTATTAATGTATGATGGCAAATGTCAGAACATTATGTTTATGTCAACATTAGACACACCAATTGGCTAATGTCCAGCAAGTCTGGGAAATCAGTAAGGTAGTCCCCAGCTTATGAATAGGTTGTGTTCCAAAAGTTTGATTGTATGTCAGTTGTTTGGAACTTGGAACAGATTTCCCCATACAAACAATATTATAAAAGTTGGTTGAGTTCCCAGACCAGTTCACAAAAGCCTATTTAACTCATTAGGTGGCTGAAATAGTACTATGTCTTTCTCAGTGTCGAGCTCCCTAAACCTTTTGAGCTCTCAGCTCCTTTAAAGCTCCAGTACTGAGTCCCCCTCCCAAGTTTAGGTTACTTCTGAACTATGGACATAAGAGGTAATAATCCATTAGATTTTAAGCTTGAAGATGGGGATTATCTTTTGTTCCTTTTTGTATCCTCAACCCTTAGCACAGTGCCTGACACATAGTGGGCACTTAATAAATGTTCACTGTCTAATTAAGAACTGGACAATTCTCATAGGACCTTTGAGAGTTCTGGTTCAGAAAAAGGGAAGGGCTCTTAAACTTGAGAAGGACTTTGGTGGTAGAAGGTCTCAACAAGAAATGAAGACACAGATGGAGGCATAGATGGTAGAACAGGGTATCAAGAGTGGGTGAAAGTTCTGTTAGGAGGAAAGGGGGTAAAATCTACTAGTATCTATAGGGAGTTTATAAGTAAAGTGCTGTTCATTAGGCTAAGATTGTTTGTATTCCACATTCAGAAGACAGAAGTTCCATTGGATAGGGTTTCTGTGCTTCCAATAGAGGTTTTAACTCATCTGTTACTTCTTATCCTTTGAGATTCTTGTTAGTATTCTCCCATAAATACTCCATACAGGATCCACCCAACACGCCAAGGTCCCTCCTATGTGTCCTTTAATATCCCGTGGGTATTGGTAAAGAATTAGGGCTCTTTGTTATCCCCTTCTTTTTCTATGTGACTGGCCTACTTCTATGTTTAATCATACATATTTTGGATGATGTCTTTTATGCCACTTCTCATGTCCAATTCAAACTTAGCAGATGTGAACTCCTTGAGAACAGGAACTGATGTGTTGTGTATGTGTTTTAAACCTTTCTTTGCATCCCTAGTACTTCACATGGTGGCTGGCACATAACAGTAACTTAATAAATGCTAGTTGCCTGGCTAATTGAATAGAGTGAATTTACAGGTTAGGATTAGGAAAACATCCTCCCTTTCTTTTCCTCCCCCTCCCCCATTGTGTATTGCTGATTTTCATTTTAAGGTTTTGATGAGTGATATGCATATGCCTCACTATTTAGTTAAAGGTAGTAATTGATTAGCAAAGTTCTACCTTAGTCATGTTGTACATACACAGACAGGAGTACACACTGACTCATATAACTATCCCACCTTTACATAGGCTTGTAAAACCAATAAAACGTTTTCCTCCATGATGTAATACAAAGTATCACTATTTCCATTTCAAAGTTGGAGAAACCAGGGGCAGCTAAGTGTCACAGTGGATAAAGCACCAGCTGAGTTCAAATATGGCCTTAGACACTTAATAGTTGTGTGACCCTGGGCAAGTCACATAACCCCAATTGCCTCCAAAAAATGGCAAAACACAGGCTCAAAGATGTTAAATGATTAAGCTCTCCACTTAGCTGGTTAATGTCACTACTGAAATTTGAATTCATGTCTCCTGAACACAGATCCAGCAAACTTTTCATACTGTACCAGGTAGGTTTTTAATTTTTACTAGACCCTTGGACACTTTCCTCTACCAATACCACGTGTACAAGAAATGCGATTAAAAACATAAAAAAATAGCAAATTGGAAATAGATGAACTGTTGTTGACTATATCATGTCGTACTTCCTTCATTTTTGAAGGGAAGCATAGGATATTTAAGACAGAGGAATAGAGATTCTCTAGGAGACAAGATTGTTTATTTAAGATCCAAAATATATAGTGCATGAATGATATGAAGAGAAAGCACACCAAAAGATAAGCACATGCGTATCTTATTACAGTCCTTTTTCTGGCTGAGTATATCAGTTGGAATTGATCAAGATACAAGCAATACTGGTTTGCCTTTAATAATACTGTCTTTCAATATATACCAAGGAGGAAAGAAGACAGGAGACTAAAGATATTTGAAATGACAAATCAGTTCACGGGGACCATGAGCTATAGAAGTCATTCCAGTACTGGTTACTTTTATTATAGAATGGCATGGTACATGGAGAGCTGGCCTTGGAGTCAGCAGAAGCAGAGTCCAACCCCTACCTAGAGGCTGGATAGGTCACTTATCCTCTTGTTGTTTTTTTGTCCTTCATTCTTAAAGAAGACCATGACATCAGGGAGGTAATGCCATGACTTTCAAGTGAAATAGATTTAAGTGGGGGAGGTCTGTGCAAAGTCACCAGCCTCACTTCTCCAGCATCATCTGGGTCTAGTGGTAAGCTATAGATCAGGACAACTGGAGATGACCCTGGATATAATGGGAGACCTTGGCCTTTTTTAGCTAAGGTCTTTAACAAGTCTCAGTTTGACTGAGAAAAGGTGGGGAAAGAATGTAAATTTTGATGCAGAAAGCTTTGTTCCTTAAGTGTGGCTCCTTAAACTCAAATCACTCTGGCTGTCTTTGATTCCTTAACAATAGGTCCCAGGCCACTCCCCACTTGGACTTTGTTTGGACCCTGACTGATACTAAGCAAGAGTCCCTAACCTCAAGGATTTATATTTTAGAAGTAAAACACTGCAAATATTGGGGGAGGGAGTTTTGGTTTGGAAAGTCAAAGGGAGAGTGAGTGTAGTTCTAGAACTATTGATTGACATGTCCTTTACAAGCACAGTAGTGTTGATTTAATTACTGCTTCCTGAGCAATCTGGGAATATGGAAGAAGTCTTGGGGAAATGTACTTGACAACATACCCAGAAAATGTCCAGAGTGCAGCATGGTGGACGTGGATCCAGTTAGAAATGATAAACAATTATAAATCAGGAGCACAGGGTCCTTAGAGAATGATCTATGTGACAATATATATTTGATTTTAATTGCAGGAAAAATTTTGTCTCTTCAGATGAATTTTGTACATTTTCTTTTAAAGCAATGAAAATTTTATAATCTGTTTCCATCAGTCGACAGGCATATCAATGTCGAATTCTGTGCCCATTTGTCAGAAAATCATAGAATGTTGGAGCAATAAGGGAACTTGGTTTTACATGAAAGGAAACTGAGACTCAGAAATGGAAAGCGATTTGTTCATGGTCATACAATTACTGAAGGAACAGCAACTGGAACGTAGGTTTCCTGATTTCAATATTCTACTTTCAGTACTCTCTCTACCACACCATTAGAACATAATTAGCTCATATCAGGGGCCTTGTAATACCAACTCCCTCTGTTCATTTGCAATGGTCTCTGTTCTGTTTTTATTCTTACCTGTCCTATTTAATATATGGTTAATTTTGTAAGTGGACTCAAACTGTCCTTTGGCAAGCAAGTGGAATATAAATTGAAAATCGATGATAGTTAGTTATAAACGGTTTTGATTTAACTATAACCTGTAATAATCCATAGCCCTTTTATTCTTCCAATAGCATAAATAGGTTAAAGTTGCCTTTATATAGTACTCATGTTCAATTTAAAGTAATATGAGGTTTTTTTAACCAAACACATTTAAGATTCTTGAACCAGAAACTTTAGAAAACAATTATGAAATTCCAGTACCAAATGACTAAGGGACTCCGGGAAACAAAGACTCTATGTACTTTAATGAAGCATGACAATATTTTAGAGAACACGATACAAATTGAGATAAAGTAGCATAAGCAACCTTTATATTTGGTGAAATATGTTTTTGTCTAAAGATAATGTGATGATATCAAGTAAACAATTATTGTTAAATATCATGAAGCATTATACTTTATATTAAATAGCTTAATTACTTCCCAAGCCATGGGATTTCAGCGAGTGAGTCATTTTTTTAATGTATTCCTTTCTTGCAATTCATATTACTGTTTGGGGATCACAGTTAGTTATTCATTTTCCTGATACAAAGTATATGCCCTTGGTGTAAATTCCTCAATTTAAATAGTGAAATTACAGTCATACAAAACAAATTGGTTAGGGTTCTTTTTTGTATAAGCATGCTTATATCATTAAAGCTTCATCAACCAAAGCAACATTAACATTAAAGCTTGTAACATGCTTTTGGTTATTTATGCATTCTCCAAAAGCTTTCCAACGTATAAACATTAACATGTAGTAGTGCCTAAATGTTAATTGCAATATCCTTCAAGTGCTAACTGATCTGCAGGTCTTAAGGACAGATAGATAGATAGATAGATAGATAGATAGATAGATAGATAGATAGATAGATAGATAGACAGACAGATAGATAGATGTATATATACATACATATATACACATATGCATATACACATACATATATATACACATATATACACATACATATATACATACATGTATACATATTTGCTTAAATTATATGTGCATATCTCTATTAGAATCAATTGATAAGTGACCTTTTACAATATGAAAGCTTATTTCTTTTTGGCTGAATTTTTGTTCCACTTCTGTAGATTAAAACAATATCACTATTGAGAATTGACCAAGTTAATGGACAAAGTGTGGGGGAGGTGGTGGTTAACAAAGGGAAGCTGCAGAAGCTAGTGCTTTATTTTTTCTGGCTTCCTCTCAAAATTCATTTTGTGACCTTAAGAAAGTCACTCGTGGCCCCCTCTTTAAAGTGTCCTCTCTCTTTTTCAATGTACTAAATGTGAACAATTCTTTCTCAACCATGGTTGGATGTTTTTATGTTCTGAAGCCTTTGGATAATTTGATATGGAAGGTCAAGAAATATGGGAAATCCAGCATTCTGAGTAAAAGGGAAATATATATATCATGAGCATTCGTTTCTTAATGGAGGAATGAAATTTCTTCTGGGAAACATTTGCAAGTGGTTGTTTGAAACCTCAGTGTTTCGTTGTATTGGGAAAAGGTTTTCCAAGCAAGTGGTTGTCATGAGGCCATATGTAAATGATGACAAAAACAACATCCAAAACACTCCCTGTAACTTAATAGATAAGTAATCATCTAGCCATTGTTTGAAGATCTCATTTCTTTTCAGCTATAAACCGTCCCTTTCAGGTAGCTCTAGTTTTCAGGAGTTTTTTATTTATATGACACTACTCACTCCACCCCATCCTTGGAGCATACAAAGGGGTTCTCTACATGCTCACAGGGAACTTTGAAGCAAAACAAAATTAAAATAAACTAAAACTAAGCAAAAAATAATTGAACATGCATAGACGATACATTCTGCTTGATCCTGTGTATAACTCATTCCTCGGTTGACTCTTCCCTCTCTTTCCTCTCCCCACCATTTGAGTGCTGATCTGGAAAAGCTGATCATACCGAGTGCTACACCAGGTAGATGAAGTGGGGACTTCCGGATGACTAGTTGACTGGCAGTTTTTTTGGTTTCTTTATAAGTTCCTAAAGTGGATGATACCACCCCCTGGGGGTCACTGGAATGATTGGTGGGGGGGGAAGGGCCAGTAGTAGCCTCCAGTAAAATTGGGGGGCATTGAATAAAAAAATAAGGGAGCAATGGAAGCATAAGGAGAGAAGAAACAGAAGAAAATTTTGAAAAACCATTCATACTTGTTTCATCTGTTGTGTAACACAGTTAAAGTCATAGTGATTACATCATTTTCCAAATAAACACACAAAATGCAAGTTATGACCCATTGGTGGTCAAGTCTGCAGACACATCTTAACAAACAAGTGTTGGTAGGAGAGCCTGTCACCTGTTTTCAGTTAGTCCAGCATGCATTGGCAAGAATATTTACACATAATGACTTGTTTCCAATATGATACTATATAGTTACACACATCATCAAAATTTCAATGCAGGAAAAACAAATTTACAGTAATTTATCTAAAATGCATTTTTTTAAAAAAATTCATTTTTTTTTGAAATTACACAAATTAAGAAAAAAAAAACTGTTAAAGGAAGTAGATTTCCAGAAGGATGTTGAGCAATTTTTTTTTAAAGGGGGTGGTAGGCCAAATAAGTTTGGGCACCTCTGGCACTAAGGTGTATTTTCAGGCAGTGTTGGAGTATGATGTTTTTCTCTCCCCAGTAATACGACAGAAGGGGCCATTTCCCATGTGGATTAGGTCTTAATTAGTTGGGCTTAGACCAAGACCTCTATCTGCCTTTGACTCTTTTGTATATATCCTTCCTTTAACTTCAATCCAGGATTATCAGAAGATCTTGGAAGATTTGCTATGCAATTAAATTCAATAAATATTTATTAAGCAGCTACTGTGTGCCAGACACTGTGCTAAGTGCTGGGTATACAAATATAAAAAAGAAAGACAATCTCTGCCCTCAAGGAGCTTACAAGCCAATGAGATAAGACAACACACAAAGGGAAGCTGGAAAGGGAGGGGGGAACAGAGTGTACCCTGCCTGGGGGCATCCTGTTCCACATAGTTAAAACCAAGCAGAACTGCAAATGGAAAGTAGAGTGAATTAGAAATCCAATTCCTGCCCTTTGCATTGGGGTAGACTGACATCATAGAAAGAGAGAAAGCAAAGCAATTGGAAAAATAATCCCTCTCCTTGTTTGATCAGACTATGCTCTGTGAAGGTGAAATATAAAATGGCTACTTAATGGTTGTGCAAAGGAAGTATGGCCCCATGAAGCTTGAATATTGACATCTTAATTGACTGTACCAAGTGATGAGTTACTGGATTCTGTCCTAATCATTCTATGATTCTGTATTGCTTAGCCCATTGTGTGTGTGTGTGTGTGTGTGTGTGTGTGTGTGTGTGTGTGTGTGTGTGTGTGAATAAACTATCTGTATCATACCTGACTTAGGTTGGATATTGGATATCCTTCAATTATCACCTTGAGAGAGACAGGGCAAGGAAGAAGTAGGCAGGAAAGCCTAAAATAAAATTTTCCTAAGGTAGCTATGGTTTAGGTCAGAAGTCAATGAATGTGAGAATTAGGGAATCTAACTCCCCTACTGAAGAGTCAGGCAACTTCAGAGAAACAAACCCAGGGAAAACTGCTGGTAAAAGGCAGAGATTAGTCAAGATTGTCAGTCCCTATGGCATAAACCAAGTGATACCTAGTTATGCACAGGTAAGACTTAGAGACTTATATCAAGCCTACATTTAAGCTGAATGCATCTATTCCATTTTCCAAATGGACAATCTCCATCAGATAGATAGATAAATAGATAGATAGATAGATAGATAGATAGATAGATAGATAGATAGATAGATAGATGGATAGCTATGTTGTTCTGCTGAGACTTCTCCAAACTAAACAACCCTGTTCCCTCCAAATGCTTTTTATAAGTGAGATCAATAGGTCCTTTCCTTTCTAAGTCCCCCTTCCATAGATGCTTTCCAGTTTAGTAATGTCTTTCCCAAAAGGTAGCATCTAAAATCAAGTATTTATGTGGTATTTATCACATGACCGACCTTATTCTAGTCTTATAGAAAGCTGTAGTAGGAAGGCCGAATTTATGATCTCAAATATAATCATGTATATGTTTGAATGGTCCGAAATCACAAGGTATGAGAGATTCTCTAAGGAGAAAACAACAAGAAATTTATTTAGGCCCCACTGCAGCAGAACCTTGAACCAGCCTCCCCATTCCAACATCTTGACAAAAAGACTCCAGGCCCAGAAAGCCCATTTCACAAGGGCAACTAGGAGGCCACAGAAAAGCAAGATAGTATTTAGTGAAATCATGTTCACTGGCCTCACGTTCCTGCTCGCACTCGGGTAAGCCCTGCTTCCGCAGCTTCCTGCTTCTGCAGCTTCCGGCTTCCACAGCTTCTGCCTCTGCTGAAGTTGTCTCCCGGCTCACCCCTCCTCCCAGCTGAGCTTCCGGCGTTCTCAAGCTCCGCCTCAACGATCAGAGACCATTGGTTCCCAAGCTGGCCCCTCCTAAGTCACCAATCCACACCCACACAGGTTTCACACCTGACAGGGCCCTGGGCCTGGGGCTTAGCACTTAACAGCTGAAAGTACTTCCACTCAAAAGAAACAAGAGCCATGCTAATGAGACAATTTTGCTTAACAACACAAAAGCCCAAGCAATATTATACATTGTAGAATACTAATAATAGATCAAGAATAGATTTCATATAAAAGATATTTTTGTGGTTCATCATCACCATTATGGCATTATAGTTACAACAAAACATTCAGTGTTGAGATCTCTGAAATACTTTTATCATAACCACCTTTGAAGGACAGGTAGTGAAAAATATTAATATCTTAATTTTATAGATGAAGAGCCTGAGGCTCAGAGATGCTAATTGAATTCCCCAGAATCACACAGTAAGTGCCTGAGTCAGGATCACATTGAAATTTCTACATTATTAAAGATGAGTGTCTCTGACAAATTTTTTAAAAGACTCCTTTGGTTTTGATATTTGGATCATATTTATATACCAAGTGAGAATATCATACAATATGGGAAAGGGGAAGATCTAATTATATCTAATTATATCTAATTATAATATCACAGAAAGACAAAGAAACAGGTCATGATAAACAGATAAATAGATAGTTATAAAACATTACATATATTTCATTTGATCATCATAGCAACCCAATAAGGTACTTAATATTTTTTTAACCATTTTTCTCTTTTTTTAGATGTTATGTGTTTACTTTGGCAGCATACAAACAAAATGTTATTGATTTGTCTTATTTTTATGATACCTACATTTCTCAATATATCTCTTCCTTCATGCCCCCTTTCTCTTTATAACAGAGGGGAAAAAAGGGGAAAAAAAAACAATTCAGGAATAATCACAAACCTGCCAACCAAGTTGTACATTTTATGTTATATTTCGTACCCACAGTTCACTACTTTTCTAAAGATGGAAGGAAAGAACATTCTCGTCACTCGTCTTTTTCAGTCAAGCTTAGTTATTTTAATTTCATGACATTCAGTTTTAATTGCTTTGTTGTTGCTATTTGTACTTACAGGGTTGTGAATATTATATTGTTTTTATGGTTCTGCTAAAGTTCACTTTATATTAGATTAAGTCTTCCTCTGATTCTCTGTATTCACCATAATCATAATTTCTTCTAGAACAGTAATATCCCATTACATCCATATATAACAATTTACTTAGCTATTCTTAATTCAATGTTATGTATTTTCTCTCTTAATATACTTTCCTTGCCAACACAAAAATTGATGCTTTTAAGTATTTTGTTGCGTATTGTTTTTTTTTTTATTATTGACATTATTGTGGTATTATGCTTAGCACCAGGAAATCTGGCTCAAACGGTATGGGCATTTTACTTATGTGGCAGAATTCCAAAATGCTATACAAAATGGTTAGACCACTTCTCAGCTCTTACCAACACATGCCACGCCTTTTTTCCCACAACCACTTCAATATTGACTATTCCCATCTTTTGTCATTTTTGCTAAATTTCCAAGACTGAGGTGAAATTTTAGAGTTGTGATTTATATTTCTTCTGTTATTAATGATTTGGAACAATTTTTTATGTGGTTGTTAGTAGTTTGCAATTTGTCTTTTAGGAAACATTTATTCATATCCTTTGACCACATACCCACTAGGAAATAGTTTTTGTTCTTACATACTGGGTTAGTTCCTTATATGCCTTGGATATTAAACCTTTATTAGCGGTATTTGAGGCAAAAGTTGTTTATGTTTTTCCTGGTTGAGCCTAGTTACGTTTAAAAAATTTTTAATAAAAGATAAAATTTCAGTTAAAAAATTTAATGTTTTTTAAAGTGCATAAATATAGAATGAAAATGTCAGAACATTACAAAGTAATATCTCCTGATTTGTTTTATCTTGTTTCTGGTTTTTTTTTTTTTTTTGAGGGGGAAGACAGGGCAATTGGGGTTAAGTGACTTGCCCAAGGTCACATGGCTAGTAAGTGTGTCAAGTGTGTGATGCTGGATTTGAACTCAGGTCCTCCTGACTCCAGGGTTGGTGCTCTACTCACTGTGCCACCTAGCTGCCCCCGTTTTATTTATTTTTTTACAATTCTTACAAACATTTTTAAAGCACTCAATAATACAGAGAATTTTTAAGTTTTGTAAAATCTTTTTTGCTGTTTCTACCTGGATATATAGTTTACATTGCAAATAGATAAGTGTGAGGCATTCTAGAGATTTAAAAAACATCACTTTGATTGCCAAGAAGGCTTCAAGTCTTGTTTTGAATGTCAATGGTTCAAAATTTATAGCTTTAGAACTTTTGTGGATCACAAAGATTTAGGTTCATTCAGTCCCACTTATCTTTCATCTGTTCAACCTTCTGAGCTCTATTAGCTTCTGTCCTTCTGGCATCCTTTCCCAACAATGCTTTCACTTCTCTATTTCACAGTTTCTTTAATTTTAGTGGAATGTTCTCTAAAGTTTTTTTGGTCCTTTTGGTTTTGGTTTTAAAAAAACAATTAATTTATTTTTAGTTTTCAACATTCACTTCCATAAGTTTTGAGTTCTAAATTTTCTCTCCCTCCCTCCTCTTCCCCTTCCCCATGATGGCTTGCAATCTGATATAGGTTCTACATATACATTCATACTAAACATATTTTCACATTAGTCATGTGGCAAAGAATTAGAACCAATGGGGGGAACCACAAGAAAGAAGAAACAAAAAAAGAGAGAGAGAGAGAGTAAATAGTATGCTTCGATCTGTATTCAGACTCCACAGTTCTTTGTCTGGATGTGGATAGCATTTTCCATCGTGGGTCTTTTGCAGTTGTCTTAGATCCTTGCATTGCTAAGAAGAACAAAGTCTTTCAAAGTTAGTCCTCACATAATGTTGCTGTTACTACATACAATTTTCTCCTGGTTCTACTCACTTTACTCAGCATCAGTTCACATAAATCTTTCCAGATTTTTCTGAAGTCTGTCTGCTCATCATTTCTTGTGGAACTATAGCATTCCATTCCATTCATGTACCACAACTTGTTCAACCATTCCCCAATTGATAGGCATCCGCTCAATTTCCAATTCTTGGGCACCACAAAAAGAGCTGCTATAAATATTTTTGTACATGTGAGTCCTTTTCCCATTTTTATGATCTCTTTGGAATACAGCCCTATAAAGGGTATTGCTGGGTCAAAGGGTATGCCCAGTTTTATAGCCCTTTGGGCATAGTTCTGAATTGCTCTCCAGAATGGTTGGATCAGTTCACAACTCCACCAATAGTGCATTAGTGTTCCAATTTTCCCACATCTTCTCCAACATTTATCATTTTCCTGTTTGTCCTGCTAGCCAATCTGATAGGCATGATGTGGTACCTCAGAGTTGCTTTGATTTTCATTTCTCTAATCAATAGTGATTTAGAGCATCTCTTCATGACTATAGAAAGCTTTAATTTCTTCATCTGAAAACAGCTTGTTCATATCCTTTGCCCACTTATCAACTGGGGAATGACTTAAGTTCTTACAAATTTGACTCAGTTCTCTATATATTTTAGAAACGAAGCCTTTATCAGAAACACTGGTTGTAAAAATTGTTTTCCAGCTTTCTGCTTCTCTTCTAATCTTGGCTGCATTGGCTTATTTGTGCAAAATCTTTTCTATTTAATGTAATCAAAATTATCCATTGTACTTTTCAGTAATTATTTTAGTTCTATGAGATGGTGAATTTTCATAGCAAGGTGGCTCATCTTCATTGCAAAATTCTTTGTACCATTTTTATATATTTGAAGCTCCCATTATAAATTTTGCTTCTTCTACTGCAGCCATATATGGGAATCTTAGTTATTATGAAGTCTGGATAAACATTCAATCATTATCTAATATTTTATCATAGTCAGTAATATTTTCTTAAAATGAACAGTTCAATCAGAACAAGATGAGGATCAGTTAATGAAAATGTGCCAGGCCAGCCAATTCCTGTACTCCAGTGAATTAATTACTACAGTCCTTATTCAGCATTCAAGGAACCAGATTCTCAAACTTTAAACGAGAAATTGAGGAATAAAACTGATGTTTCAGGGACTCTGAAATCTGGCACATATGAAAGTGAGATATTATCTTGGTTTCACTACTATGAATATTTTAGTGTATTCAATTTCATGTCTTCTGGCAGGAGGCTCACACAGAATCCTGTTTCTTCAAAAAGCAGCATCGCTTGGTCTTTGGTTGGCCAATACTGTGCACATTTTATCTAGTCTTTCTCCATTAATTTAATGTGATAAATTCTTTGGACTTTTGCTGCTGCACCACTAGCCAGAAATAAAGGTTAGGAAATGGACCCTGAATTTAGATGTAATTTCATTGTGCCTCTTCTATGATAATTAAGCTATCATTAATATGACCTTTTTCAGCATTTTCCAGTTTAACAGGATTATAATTATAGGGGCTATTTTGATTTGTTTTCTAAACATTTTACTGGTCTATAAGGATAGTTACATATGCTGCTGCCACAGTTCTCAATATCCACCTCCTCAAACTCTTACTCCCAGTAAGTAATGATTAACATGGTGGTAGGAAAGATGGGTTGCAAGAAGAACCACCAAGACTAAAGAGGTACATGCTCCATTCAGTCAATCAATAAACATTAATTAAGTACCTACTGTGTGCCAGGCACTGTGCTAAGCACTGAATCCCACTCATTTCCTCAACTATTTGCATTGTGTTCTTGAAAAAGCTTTTCAGTACAATAAAATTTAATATAATTAAAAATATTACTTTTTAATGATAGTTTCTATCTCTTGTTTGCCAAAGAATTTCCTTGTCTGCGGCTAAGAAAGGTACCTGATCTGGTTCTCTTCTATTTCATTTTTGGTTTTTAATATGCTCTTTATTAGTAAAATCAAATATAAATTTTTAAACTTAATGGTGGTATATGGTATAAAAGCTGATCACTAAACTGAATTTCTGGGAAAGTTCTTTCTAGTTTCCCTGTCATTTGTTGTTTAATAGCAAATTCTTCCCTATACAATTTATGTTCTGGCATTTATTGAACAGTGGAGTTACTGAGTTCATTATTTTTAATGATTCTTCATTATCTAATTTGTTTTATTGATTTACTTTTCTTCTTTTAACCAGTCCTGAATTGTAATTTTTAGCTTATTATTTATTTCTCAGCTTTTACTAAGAGATATTTACTGAGAAAACAAAGCAAGAACAGAATTACAAAAATATCCTTTCATGGATCTCCTTTCCCCAACTGAGGAATATACTCCCTTCTATACACCCACACAGTCCCTGGAAGAATAATGAACTAAAACTCAGTTGAGGATTACCAAACATTCTCTTCACCAGCTTCATTTCTGGCTGTGACATAGGTAATGAGCGATTCACTATCTCTAATGTCTCAGCTTCTGAATCAATTCATTGCTGGACTGGATTACAATATGTCACTCTTGGAGCTGGCATGTAATGAGGTTTGGCTAGTGCAGCTACTGGTAGCTTCTGATAATGGACTCCATGTGCTAGGCATCTGATGGCCTTTCTTACCTTTTGATATTAGGTCGTAACCTGGTCTGTTCTATCTCTGACACTCATCCACTCATAAGCCTCACTGAGAAGTTCAATATATAGCACACTCAGGATGGTGAGAATAGTGTGAAATTCTTAAGTTGAATGGGAACAATTTGAAAATAACATGCGCCTTCTTTTTGTCTATGCTGCAAGGCTTGAAAAGGATAAAGTTCCCTTTATAGATTTAGCAGTCCTTTTCTTCTTCCTTGTGTACTCATGAAATTCCCTTGAGGAAGAAGGTAGTTTATTGCTGGGATCCTTGTATGGTCTTAAAGATCTCTTCCCTCAGTGTTGTCTCTCTTGATGCTGATGCTACCTATAGATGCTGCTAGTCCTTGAATACTACTAGAACACAACTGTTAATTCTGAATTCTCCAGAAATTTATGAGGTCCTACTCTTTTCCGGATGGTGCAGGAGACAGAGGCTCTCCTCGGGCATTGAAATAATTTCCTTTCAGAAACTCTGCTGCATTGTTTTCTGTTTTCACTACACTGGACCTATACTTTAAGCAGTCTCAAAAATTTTTATATTTGGGGGCAGCTAGGTGGTGCAGTCAGTAGAGCACCGGCCTTGGAGTCAGGAGGACCTGAGTTCAAATCCGGCCTTAGACACTTACTAGCTGTGTGACCTTGGGCAAGTCACTTAACCCCAATTGCCTTGCCAAAAAGCAAAAAAAAAAAAATTATACTGGGGGGGGGCGGAGCCAAGATGGCCGCATGAAAACAGCATTTTACCAGAGCTCTCTCACAAGTTCTGTCAGATTCCTATAAAAAAGTAAATTTGAGCAGATTTGAGAGAGTTAGGAACCGCAAGAAGTCTGAGTGGGGCAAATTTCCCAGCCAGGAGAGTCTGAAAGGCCGAAGGAACGAATCTGTGGGCTAGGAGAGCGCTCAGCGTGCAGAGCTGCTCTGGACAGGACCAAAGCGGAAGTGGCCGGCTGGGAAACCCATGTGGGATACAGGCTGGGAGAAAGGAGGGCACCCAAAATCAGTGGAGATCCCCAGGCCTCCCAACACAGGACGGCACTCTGTGGAAGCCACGAGAGGCAGCGCAACACCACCGACCATGAGATACCAACTCCTGACGCTTGCAGCCCAAAGGTGTGAAACGCTTCTTGAACTTCTGGGAGACATAATGGCCAGGTAAATGGCTCTAATCCCTCCCCTCCCCACCCAGAGAATTTCGGAGGGGGCGGGGCGGGAAACAAAAACAAAAACACTGGAATATGGGGTTTCAGTGGCCGAGTAGTGGGAGTACCTGAGTCGCAGAAGGGCAGAGCCAGCAGGGGTCAACACCAGGAGCCCAGACATACTCTTGCTCCCCTAGGGGAAGTGCCAGACACCCAGCCCAAACAACAAAGAGCTGAGACCATTGCTGAAGAGCAACAGTACTGGAGAACAACCCCAGGGGAAGAGGAGATTTCGGGCAGCCAGACCCCCCTCCCCCACACCTCAGGAAACTGAAGGCTATAATTCACAAAGCCAACAATGAGACTCACAATCCTCAGAATAAGAAAGCTGGGACAGAGAGCCCTGAGCCCCAAAGGCAGAAATTTGTTGTAAAGCCAGAAAAAGACTAACCAACATGAAGAAGAACACCAAAAAACTGAGGACCATTGATTCTTTTTATG
>CM053625.1:210376433-210387921 GCA_028646595.1 Phalanger gymnotis
GTGGGGGGGGGGTGGAAATGGGGAGAAAATCTGTAATTCAAACGCATGTGAAAATCAATGCTGAAAACTAAACATATTAAAAATAAATTAAATTAAAAAAATAAAAAAATATAAAGAAAAAAAGAAGAAAAGGCGAAACATCTCATAAGAAAAACGACTGATCTAGAGAACAGATCAAGAAGATCAAGAAGAGAAAACAACAGAATAATCAGAATTCCTGAAACCTATGATAAAAAAAAAATGAATCTTGATACAATAATGCAAGAAACGATTAAAGGAAATTGTCCTGAAGCATTAGAACAAGAGGGGAAAATACAAGTAGAAAAAATCTACTGATCACCACCTGAAAGAGACCATATGAGGAAAACCTACAGGAATAACATAGCTAGATTCCAAAACTGCCAGCTCAAGGAGAAAATATTATAAGCAACAAGAAAAAAAAATTCGAATATGGCAGAGCCACAATTAGAATCACACAATACCTAGCAGCAGCTACACTAAAAGACCACAGGTCTTGGAACACTATATATCAAAGAGCAAAAGAACTGGGGTTTCAGTCAAAAATATAGTCAGCAAAGTTAAGCATAATCATGAATGGAAAAAAAGGATATTCAATGAATTGCCAGACTTCCAGAATTTTGTTGCAAAAAGACTTGAAATCAATAGAAAATTTGACATACAAGATGCAAGAGAAATATAAGGTAAACATCAAAGACTAATTACAAGGGCCTCAATTAGGACCGACTATTTACTTTTTATATCAGGAAATGAAAATTGTATGTCTAAGATTATTCTTAGTAATTGGGTAGTTTGAAAGAAAGATAGATATGGGTAGAGCTGAGTATGATGCAATACTAAAAAGTAAACCATCTAGAAAAAGAATAATTATCTTATACAAATGAGGGATGAGAGGAAGAACTGACACAGAAGAGTTAGCTAGGGGAGGAGGGCTGGTAGTTCTGGAACCCTACTCTCATTGGGAGTGGGTTAAAGAGGGAACAATACATATATTTTCTACTTTGTTAATAATATTCTCAGGAGGGACAGCTAGGTGGTGCAGTGAGTAAAGCACTGGCCCTGGAGTCAGGAGGACCTGAGTTCAAATCTAGCCTCATACATTTGACACACTTACTAGCTGTGTGACCTTGGGCAAGTCACTTAACCCCAATTGCCCTGCCCCTCCCAAAATAGACCATGTGCTAGAGAAGTTATAAATAAATTTTAAAACCAAGAAATACTAAACAAATCCTCTATAGACCATAATGTAAAACAAATAGTAGCTAATACTGGAAGTATAAGGAAAAGATTAAGACCTAAATGGAAACAATAATGACATTCTTTTTTAATGTCAATAAACAAAGCATAGAAACAATAACTAGGCAAAAGACAATGATACCTATTATAAGATGTACTAAAACTTCTGGGATACAGTTGAGACATTTTTCAAAGAAAAGTTTATATTCCTGAGAATATTATTTTCTGTTTTGGGGGTTGGGGCAGGGCAATTGGGGTTAAGTGACTTGTCCAAGGTCAAGTGTCTGAGGTCAAATTTGAACTCAGGTCCTCCTGACTCCAGGGCCTGTGCTTTACTCACTGCGCCATCTAGCTGCCTCAGTACATGGTCTACTTTTAGAAAAACACCTTGTAATGCCAAAATATATGTGTATTTTTTAATGCTCCCATTTAAAATACAACACAGTTTTTTCAGTTTTAGATTCTCCGACAGTTTATTCAGTTCCATATTTTCCCTTTGTCTTTCTGTTAGATTTTCTACTATGAAAGAAGAACAATGAAACAATAAAATGCTGATAAGTAATATTACCATCTCCATTTTCCAAATGAGGAAGTAGGCTCAGAGAGATTAAATGACTTGCCCAAGGATCCACAGCTACTACTAAATGAGATAATTGTAATTCAAACCCAGGTCACCTGCTTCCAGATCCAATGCTTTCCCAATATTTCACACACATGCCCTAATTACAAAGTATTATATTAATATGTTACATAGGTGTTGTGTGACGAGTGCTTATGCCTACTTAAACAAAAGATGGTGAATTGGAGTCAGAAAGAACTGAGTTCAAATTTGGCCTCAGACACTAACTATGTGACTCTGGGCAAGTCACTTAACCCTATTTGTCTCAGTTTCCTCATCTGTAAAATGAGCTGGAGAAGGAAATGGCTAACTACTCCAACATCTTTGCAAGAAAATAGCAGATGGGGTCATGATCGGTCAGTCATGACTGAAATGACCGAACAACAAAAATAGACATTTGTGTATGTAGAACATTCTTTCTACATCAAAATTGTTAGACTGGGAAGTCAAATCTATAAAAATCTATTAATAAATGAAGTCAATCTATAAAACTGAATTTTCTTAAATATCTATTGTGTTTGGCGAAAATAATAGTAATAGCTAACATTTATGTAGCATTGTAAGATTTGTTAAGGACGTTACATATTTTATCTTATTTGATGCTCATAGCAATCCTGTCATATAAACATGGTTATTATCCTCATTTCACATATAAGGAAATTGAATCTGGGAGAAGTTAAGTAACTTGCTCAGGGCCACATAGTAAGTGTCTGAGTCAGGTTTGAACTTAGATCTTCTGAACTTCAAGTCTAGCACTTGTATTGTGCCACCTAGCTGCTTCTAACTGCCATATAAATATTCCTTTTCACATTTATACCAAAAAGAAACTCACTATATCTTGAGGCAACTTCATTTAAGGAATATATTTCTACTCATTACAAAAATACATGATTAACTAAATAAACATTCCTATAATACGTGTTTTTCCTCATTGTCTGGGGTACATAAACAAACAAAAAACCACATTGGCCATAAAAAAAAGTGAAAACCCTTCAAATTTTACATGAAACTGTTTTTCATGTTTATACTAAGCAAATAGATATAACCTGAATCATTCTTTTTGTTGTTACAAGAAGATATGTCCTAGTGAATATGAAAACCCATAAAAATAGACTGTTAATCCTGTTTAGATTCTGCACGTTTATTAGGTCAGGTTGTCTCAAGTGATGCCAAAATACAAGGCAGTGTATTCAGCTGTGACATTTTCGAAATGTAAACAAAATAAAGGCTATGTGGTTGGGTTCCATGAACCCTGACTATCAGTTTACTCATCTCTAAAATGGGGATGATAATATTATACATACTTCAAAGGTTATTACAAGGAAAGCCTAAATATATAATATCATTAATATTATCATTAACATCATCACTTCTATTATTATTACCTCATAGGTCACATTCAGTCAACTGTCCTGTGGGATACTTTAAACATCTCTAAAAAGTAATAGTGGTGGCAGCTAGGTGGTGTAATGGATAGAGCACTGGCCCTGGAGTCAGGCAGACCTGAATTCAAATCTGTCCTCAAACACTTGACACTTACTAGCTGTGTGACTGGCAAATCAGTTAACCCCCATTGCCTCACAAAAAAGGAATAGCAAAATCACAGGCTTTCTTCTGAGCACCCAAGAGCACTAGACTTTTAGAATGAACCTCCTCACAGGATACACCAGTAAGATCCATTTACTCTTCCATTTGTTAGAAAAGTTACAACCTCTTTAAGCCTGTTTCTTCATCTATAAAATGAGAAGTTTGAATTAGATTACCCTGCCAACTCTAAAATTCTATGATTCTATTCTGATTTTAAACTACTTCCTGGTAGTATATTTACCACATAAAGTGACACATTAACTCTTTCAGGTTTCTGTGTTCCCATTTACTTCATTGCTTCTCTAAATATTTGAATATGTGGATATGACGTAGTATTGGGAGTCAGATGAAATGGTTTCTTGCCTTGGCTTTGCCTAATTGTTTTTCTTTGGGCAAATCCTTGAAATTCCTGTTTGCCTAAGTTCCTTCATAATGGGAGTGGGGGAGAATTATATAATACGAAGAATAATAATTGGCATCTGTGCAGCATTTTGAAGTTTGCAAAGTGTTTTGCATGTATCAATCAAAGGAAGTAAACTATGTAAGGTGCTTTGCAAACTTCAAATGCCAGTTATTATTATTGTCTCATTTTATCTGTACAATATCCCTGTGAGGTAGATGTTATTATTGTCCTTGGATAAAAGGACAAGAAACCTTAGAAACCTTCTCAATCAACTGAAATGACTGTAATCCACATAATTCCTCAGCATTTTTATATGTTAACAACAAAATCCCAAGGAAGAGATAGAAAGAGAAATTCCATTTAAAATTATTAATGACACTATAAAATACTTGGGAGTGTACCTGCTAAGACACATCCAGTAACTGTATGAACACAGTTACAAAAACTTTTCAAACAAATAAAAACAGATCTAAGCGACTGGAAAAATATTCATTGCTTGTGAGTAGGCTAAGTCAATAAAATAAAAATGACAATATTGCCTAAATTAATTTACTTATTCAATGCTATACCAATTCAAATGCCAAAGAACTATTTTATAGAGCTAGGAAAAATAATAAAATTCATCTGGAAGAACAATAGTTCAAAAAAAATCCAAGGAATCAAAAAAAGTGAAGGAAGGGTGACTCATGGCACATGAAAAATGCTGTAAATCACTAATAATTAAGGAAATACAAATGAAAACAATTCCAAATACTACCTCCCACCCATAAAAATGGATAACATGACAGAAAAGGAAAATGATAAATGATGGTAGAAATATGAAAAATAGGTTCATTAATGTTTTATTGATTGGTCTGTGAACTAATCCAACTATTCTGAAGATTAATTTGAAACTATGCCCAAAGGACTAAAAAATGGGCGTACTCTTTAACTCAGCAGTATAGCTGGTAGGTCTATACCCCAAAGTGATAGAACAAAAAGGAAAAAAAAATGACCTACATGTACAAAAACGTTTATAGCAGGTCTTTTTGTGGTGACAAAGAATTGGAAATTGAGGGGATACCCATCAATCGTGGAATAGCTGAACAAGTTATGGTATATGATTGTGATGGAATACTGTTGGGTAGTAAGAAATGAAGCAGATGGTTTCAAAAAAACCTGGGAAGACACATGAACTGATGAAAAGTGAAGTGAGCAGAACCAAGTACACAATAGTAGGAATATTGTAGCAACAATCAACTATGAAAGACTGAGCAACTCTGATTGATACAATGATCCACAACAGTTCCAGAGGACTCATGATGAAAAATATCCATCTCCAGAGGAAAAAAATCCTGATGAACACTGAGTGCAAATTGAAGCATATATTCTTTCAGTTTCTTTATTTTTCTTCTTTTTCTTTCAACAGATGGTCATTGTGGAAATATATTTTATAAGGCTTTATACATATAATGGGTATTGTATCTCTTACATTCTCAGTGGATGGGGGTGGAGCAGGAGATAGAGAATTCAGAAATGAAAATAAAAATTATATATAATATACATATATGTAGGTATAATATATACATATATATGTATGATGAAATAGTTCTGCCTAAAGTTATCAGTGATCTCCTAATCATCAGTGTTAATGACCTTTTCTCAATCTTCAGTCTTCTTGACCTCTCTGCAATATATATCACTGCTGAGTCTAATCTCCTGGATATTTTGTTCCAACTGTTTTTTTTTTTGTGACACTATTCTCTCTTGGCTTTTTTCCTGCTTATCTGACTACTCCTTAGTCTTTCCATTTCATATCCCTTAATTGCAGGTAGACCCCAAAGCTCAATCCTGACCCTTTTCTCTACTTTTTTTTAAATAATCTAGTCATGTCTTCAGCCCCCATAGGTTTTAATTATCAACTCTATGTATATGACTCCCACTTAATACTGCATATATCTAGTATGAGTCTCTCTTTCTTGCTCTGCCACTCTTGCTCTGCTCTGTTGCATGTCTCTGTTTCTCTGTCTTTCTCATCACCAACTGCCTACTAGACGTTCCAAACCAGACATCCTCTTGGCACCCCAAACTCAACATGTGAAGAACAGAACTAATCTTTCCCTCTAAATCTAACTCTCTTTTAATTTTCCCTATTTTGATTGCAGGTACCACTATCCTTCTAGTTATCCATGCTCATCACTTCAGAGTCATCCTCAATTAGACTCTCACCCCACATAGACAATTCATTGCAAATACATTTTTTTTGTTTATACATCCATAGCTCTCATATCTGTCCCCTTCTTTCTACTCGCATCCTGGTTAAAGTCCATTGGCTCTGACCTAGACTAATGTGATGGCCTCCTAATTGATCTCTTTTCTCCAAGTCTCTCTCTACTTTAATCCACTCTCCACAGGACCACCAAAATGAATTTTATAGAGGGTAGGTATGACCTTGTCATCCTTCTACTCATTAGCCAACAGTAGTTTCCTGTTACATCCTGAATCATATAAAAAACTTCTCTGTTTGGCATTTAAAACTCTTTAAAACCTGGCACTACCTCACCTTTCCAACTTTATTATACATTTCTCCCACAAACACACTCTATGATCTAGCCAAACTGGTCTTTCTATTCCTCACAGACAAGATTCCATTTTCTATACCTATTCCTTTGTCCTGAGTGTTCCTATATTTGGAAGGCATTCCATACCCATCTCTTACCTCTTAGAATCTATGCCTTTCTTCAACACTCTTCTCAAGTGCCACCTTCTGCATGAGACTTTTCCTGGTCCCCTCAGCCACAAATGACTTCCCTCCAAAGGTTTCTTTGAGTATGATACACACACACACACACACACACACACACACACACACACTTGTTTGGTGTGTAACTCAAGTCTCAAAGTCTATTAGTATGGGACTGTCTCCTCACTTGTGGAGGTGAAGGCCCTGCCCTTCATAAGCAGTAGGGTAGACCTAGTGAGAGCTAGAAAACTTTGTTTTTTCTTCAGACATTTTTTGAGTCGCTTCAGGTACATCTGGCTTCCCACATCTAGAAGGAAGATGGAAGAAGTGAATTCCACTTCAGATTGCAGAAAAGACTCTGAAAAGACATGAAAGGAGTTGGCAGTCTCCATCATGTCCTTGCCACTAGATTGCTACACTAGAGATTGGGGGGAACTTCCTCTGTAGTGAGACCTAGGACATTCTGTGTGTGTGTGTGTGTGTGTGTGTGTGTGTGTGCGCGTGTGTGTCTGTGTCTGTCTGTCTGTCTGTCTCTGTCTCTGTCTCTGTCTCTCTCTCTCTCTCTCTCTCTCTCTCTCTCTCTCTCTCTCTCTCTCTTTCCTCTCTCTGTTACCTCATTCCCGGTGGAAGAGGTCTTTCATTCTGTATTGTCTGGTATACATTCTCTGATTTCTGTTTTGCTATACAATTGTATAAATGAGCTTCTTGGCTAAGTGCTATGTATATTTATCGTGGAACTGGTAGGAAAGGGGTCAAGCCTTGGGATATGTAAAATGGGATTGGTAAAAATATAAAACTAGGGGTCCTCTTCTCCTCATAATGGAACAATAATCAGAAGCTAGATTAAACCAGAAAACCATATACCCTAGACTAATATATTTAAGGGAGCAGATAGATATAATTCTAGCCCAGTGATTCCCTTTTTTAGGAGAGCACAGTGAGCTCCAGCCCCAACCTTCTGCTTTCCATCCTGGAAGGAATTCAAGTCTTTCTTGGAGAAAGGTAAGAGGAAAAGAGGCTATAGATGTCTATTCTGCCTCCCTTCAAGCCACACATCACTCCCATGTTATATGTTCAGGGACAACCTTCCTGCAAATAGAATGTAAGTTCCTTGAGGGAAAAGACTGTTTCCTTGTTTGATTTTCCTTTTTATCTCCTTACTGCCCTAAAAAAGTGTCTGTCACATAGCAGGGATTTAATAAATGTTTGTAGAATAAATGTTGGCTGAATTAAGACAGGTAGGGAAAGAATTATTCCTATCTTACAGATAAAGAAGCAGGCTCAGAAAGGTTGTGACCTCTCTGTGGTTACATAGGTAGTAAATGGTGGTCAAGTATGCTTGTCTACTACCAACCCATTTTCTGACCTTTCTACTTGAAGAGGTCTTTATTGACCTTAGAACATTATAAGTTTTGAGATGTTATCAAAAACTCTTTGTAATGAAAGAGAAATAATTTAATGTGTGAAATTGGTATAATAGAAAGAATACTGGGTTGTAGCAATGAAACCTGGTTTTCATCCTGGTTCAGCCACTACCGATCTATATGACCTTGAGCAAAGCAAGAGTATTCAGTTTCTTAATATATAAAATATGGAGTTAGTCTAGATCACGTCACTTGTAGAATGGACTGCTGTAATGTTAATGGGATAATAAGATCTTTCCTGCCCATTAATAGGCCTCACATGGAGCCCATTGGGGGAGGAACTTGCTTAGAGAGAAAGCTTGCTTAGAGGAAGATTTGCTTGTAGGAAGGCTTTCACACCATTCGGTACTAAGTTAATTAGGCACTGAGTCAGGAGTGTTGTGATGCCTTCTGGGTCTAAGAAGTATATATATATTCTGAGTTGGTATTTTGCTTTGGGGGCTCACTTATGAGAAGGACCTTTTGATTTCTTGGTCAAGACTCTGAGTAGCCATATGTTCAGATCCTCCAACTGCTCAGATGTAAAGACTCTCTCAATCCAGTGGTGTATGTAAACTGTATAGCATTTTGATTTGATTCAGGCAGTCAGAGCCCTATCTGTTGGTCTTTTTGCTAATTTCTCTGCTTGTATTTTCTCGGATGTTCAGGGTGCTGACTTTTTTCCCTGAAATAGTGAATGTAATTAAGGAAGATTGTTCATCCCTTTAAAGTTGCTTTCCTCTAAAAGCAGATCTACGAACCTGTTGTATCAGGCCATCCTGTGTATGGTGCATGGTGTAGGGTGCTTGCTACTACAAATGTACACTCTCTCTCTCTCTCTCCCTCTGTCTCTGTCTCTGTCCCTCTCTCTCTCCCTCTCCCTCTATACACACACACACAAACACACACTAATGCAAACACACATGTGTATATATCTATGTGTGTGTATATGTATGTATTCTGACTTCATTAGGAAGTAGACTATGAGCAGGAACCACTTTGATCTTGTGTCTGTATATCTAGCACTTGCCTCAGGGTTTGGCATATCAGAGACAATTAATAAAATCATAGACGTATAATATCATAGGCAAATGCTTAATTGCCTGAAGAAATTGAGACTCAGAGAAGTTAAATGATTAAATATAAAACTAGTAAATATCTGTGGCAGGATTCAAACCCAGGTCTTCTGGTCTCCAAATCCATTGTTCAAGAATAATGTTTTGACTAGTTGATCTGAATCCAATAGCCTATGCTTCTAAGTTCTTATATATATATATATATATATATATATTTTTTTTTTTCTTTTCGGCCAGGCAGTTGGGGTTAAATGACTTGCCCGAGGTCATGTAGCTAGTAAATGTGTCAAGTGTCTGAGACCAGATTCGAACTCAGGTCCTCCTGACTCGAGGGCCAGTGTTCTATTCACTGCACCACCTAGCTGCCGCTCATATGTCTTTTTTCAAGGCAACATACTTTGTTGGTAAAGTGCAAAATTTGGTACATGAGAGGCTGGAAAAGAGTTAATACTAGCCTAACTCCTTACTACCAGGGATTACTTTAGGCAATGGTGAACATCTGGCTTGTTTTATCTTTATAATAATAATATTAATATGACAGTATTAAAGTATCAAAATGTTTATCAAAGAACATTTTGTGTCATACCTGAAGGTATTTAATAAGACTGTGACTTTAGGAATTTTGATTTTAGGTTTGGGTTCTTTTAATCAACTTGGTAACTAAGCTCATTTTTCTGACTAGAGAACTCTGTTCATTAAAGTATCCCTTTTAATCAGCTTACTGTATTCCTCCAAGTTCAAATGAAATTTTTGCCTTTCACTTTTCATATTACTGCCTGACTATGTGCTAGACAGAGCAACTTGGAATGTAAACACATGTCAGGACACATAAATAATTAACAGCCAAAGGAAAACCCTGAAGGAGGTGGAAGGAAACACTGTGGTGAGTCATCTCGACGTTCCAGGCATTTGATTTCAGTTTGTTTCAGGTTAACACTGAAGCTAAATTTTCATGGTGTTTTTGTGTTCTTTTAAAGTTTTAAAACTTCCAGGGGTAGAATCTGCATCATCAAACTGGCAAATGTGGATTCAGAGCACAAGCTGGAGAAGGCAAGCTGGAATTTAAGTTAAGGAAATATGATAAGAGTAAAACTGAGCCCTTCTCAGGAAGTGGTTGGTATAAGCCAATCATTCTTCAACGGCTTGTTCAATTATACTGGGCAAGAAGACACCCTGAACATTCAGGTCTAACATTCTTCTATTCCCCTAGGCCTCCTCCCCTGATATAAAATACACAAGATTTATTTGACAGGATTATTAGAACTGGAAGAGACCTTAACAATCCTCTAGTCCAGGGGTGGGGAACCTGCAGTCCAAACCCTCATTTTACACGTGACAAAACTACAGCCACTTGAGGATGAGACCTACTCAAGGTCACATACAAAAATTATGAGCCAGCTAGAACGCAGATCTAGCACTTCTTATTGAGAAGACAGTTTCCCTATTCTCTTCCCTGACCCCTCCACTGTATTATGCTGCTACTCCTGATCAACTGGACAAATCTCAGAGTAGATGCCATTAGGTTGTCTCAAACTAGAGTAACTTCAATTAGGAATTTCACTGCTATCTACATATATCAAGGAATGGATAAGGAAATTTTCATGTAACTGAAGCTTACATTTGATTTTTTTTTAATTGAAATGCAGGGGCAGCTAGGTGGCACAGTAGATAGAGCATCAGCCTTGGAGTCAGAAGGACCTGAGTTCAAATTTTTTCTCTGACAGTTGACATTTACTAGCTGTGTGACCCTGGGCAAGTCATTAAACCTCAATTGCCTCACAAAAAAAAATTGAAACACCTCTCCCCATCTGATTATTTCTTCTAATCTGCTGTGGGTCTAGTGAATATATAGGGTTATTTGCTTCTACAATCAATGATGACTATCTTGTGTGAGAGGTTTTTAGTTCTTGTGTCAACTGTTTATAGTTTTTCAGACTCCTTTTTCCATTTCAAGTTTTGAGCAGTTACTTTTTGCTACTGTTAGTATTCTTGACTCTTGAAAAAAGTTATTCTCTTCTAGTTTGTTTTACAATTTGTCTTAGCCTAGGAAACCAAATTACCAAGATTGCTAGAATTGTCTAAAAAGAGAATAAATATATTCTGAGAAAACTCTAAAGGGTAGAACCACAAAAAATGCATTCATTTTGGTGCATGGATTTTGAGCTATCTTTTTCAGTCCCTCTACAGTTTTTTTCCTCCCCCAACAAGGGGAAAACTACTGAATTTCAGGTTGGGAAAGCACCTTAGTAACCATCTAGTCTAATCTATACCCCCCAAAAAGAATCCCCATTAAAACATACCAGAGAAGTAGTTATCTGATCTTTGCTTAAAGGCCTACAGTGAGGGAGAATCCACAATATCCTTTGACAGGCTGTTTTAATTATCTCTAATTGTTAAGAAGTGTTTTCTGGCATCAAGCCTAGA
>CM053625.1:210388021-210404867 GCA_028646595.1 Phalanger gymnotis
AAGGAAGGAAGGAAGGAAGGAAGGAAGGAAGGAAGGAAGGAAGGAAGGAAAGAAAGAGAAAGAGAAAAAAAGGAAGAAAGAATAAACCTTGTATCACATATGTAAACAAAACAAATACCCACATCTTCCATGTCCAAAATGTGTTTCTCATTCATTATCTTTCTGTCATGAGGTAGGTCATAGTCTTCCCCTGAAATCATGGCTGACCACTGCATTTATCAGAATCAGGGAGCCGATGGTCTTACTCTTGACTGAACCAGGCCAAGGCTTTGTAGTTGATTGGATCCAACTTGGGAAAAGCTAGTATTCTGAGTTGGACTAGGGGTAGTAAGGCTCAGCACACTTTGGTCTAGGGCTCCTAGTTGAAAGCAGAAGTTCCGACTTACTCTTATTTAGGAGCTGGGTTTAGAAAAGGGAAAATAGAGGATTAAGCTAGACTAGTCCTGGGATAAGGCCTAAATGAGAAAAAGAAGGAACTGGGGTTAGACTACACCTGAGATCAAAGGTAGAACTGCAGTCATCCTGAGGGAGGGACTGAGGAAGGGGGGAATCCATCATAGGCCTAGGATAGTGCTAGGGAGATGAGAAGCACAGGTTTCAGCTTGGCTGAACTTGGGACCAAGCCAATTCTGAAGAGAAGAGAATTGAGCTAGGCCGGATCTGGGACTGGCACAATTCTAGACAGGGGAAAAGAAGGAGCTGGTGTTTTATAGGGCTTCTAACAAAGCCTATGGAAGGCACATGGAGAGGACTGGAAAAGCAGGAGTTTGGGTTAATCTAACTGGTTCCAGGGGAGTAATGAGATGGGGAGATAAAGGAATAGCCTGGGTCTGGAATGGAATCACACAGGAGAAGGTGGAAACAGGAGCTCTGGCATAGGCTATACCTGGACTTGGAATAATATTCTATTTTGTTTGTACTAATTACCTTCAGAAGATCTGTTTCCTCCTTCCTATTCATAATATTATGTCATAAAGCATGTTTTGTCAATTTGGGTTAATAATGGGGCAAGAAGTTTAAAGGTCTATCGCTCACTTAGCTATTTTGTCTCCTCTCTCTGGACAGACTTTTGAGATTTCAGGTAGCATAAAAGAAGAAATAGTATGTTATCAGATGGAAGAGAACAACTGTTTGATTTTCTTGAGGAAGTACTGTAGGGCCTAAGGCCAGCTGAAAGGTAACTGGGACAGAAGATCTCTAGTATGGCCTAAGGCATTCCAGGCTGTGTCATAAGGGTCAGAGAAAGCTGAGCAGCCACTATATTATTAAACTTGACAAAATCAGTCATGGCATTTTATCTTTCCATGGCTTGATTCTTGGCTTCCAGTCAACATCCACTCAAGGTCCTAAATTTAACCTTTGATTCTTTAGGTAATAGGGGAAATTCAAACCATTTGTTAGTTGCTTCTCTATCACCATCCTTTCTTATCTATTGCACCAAGTGCTCAAACATTTTTACACTTTAGTGCCTGTCACCCTCAGCTTGATGTAGAAAGAGGGCTCTATTCACCAATTAAATGTTTGTTCTCCATTTAAGGTAACTTGCATTCACCCTTTCCCCTCCTTTCTGCTATGTTACCAACACTGAAGGGTGTATGCCAAGCTAACATCTTATCCTGGGCACCAAATATGTCTTCATCATTCTGCCAACAAAATTACCTCGTTATGTATAAATGGCACAGGTAATGGACCCACGTAATCAAGTTACCTAATCAGTCTGTCATTCAATAAAATGTGGCTTTCTATTGTTTGTACTCATTATTACCAAGAATTTACTGCTAGGGAGTATTTGTAGATAATTGCCACATGGCTATTGCTATAATATGAATGTCAAACAAGTATAGGAAAATAAGGCATGGGTGTACAAAAGGCTCATGAGAAGAAAAAATATCTGAATTGTACTTTTTTTTTAAACCTTTAGTGACAACTGAATCTCTTCATGACCTTCCTTCTTGTCAAAGGTCCAAGCTGGCATGCACTGAGTTCTCTAAAGAGACAAAGGTAAAGCAAGCAGGTAGCCCTGGAGGGCTGTCTACATAGAGTAGGAAAGGGTTGGACCTAGAATCAAACAACCTGGCTTCAGATCCTGACTCCACCACTTACTGTGTTTAAGGTCAGAATAAATTGTTTAACCTTACTGAAATTAGTATTTGTCATCTAAAAAATGGAGATAACAACACGTGCCCTACCAATCTCACATGGTTGTTATGAGGATTAAAAAAAGACATAAATGTGAGCAATTCTCATAAGCACATGTCTATCATGGCTAATATTTCAATGGTAAGTTAACGTAATTGAAAATAAATGTGTTGAAAATATTGAATAATAATATCTTCAGGCACCATCACCTGATTCAATGTAAAACAAAACTCAGAAAATCTTTGTTCTCTGATAAGGCAAAAACAATTCCTCAAACTGAAAGTGAGTTTAGGTTTAATATGGCTCTTTTCTGATGTCACTTACCAGGAATAATGTAGAGGGCATTCTTGTTCAGGCAAAGGTTGGACTCTGTGGCTTCATGGTACATTCACCTCCGAGATGCTAATTCAGGTTTGCTTTGGTTTTATGCTGAGTACTCAACATTGCCCCCTGACCCTATTCTGGTTAATACTCAACATTAGTTATAGTTATGACTCAGGCCTACAGACTTGGGCAATTTTATAGGAATTCATGGCAGAGTCCATTTTTTTCCTCAGCTTTGAGAAATTCAGGAGATGATCTGCTTAGGTACAACTTGTAAGCAACAATATGAAATTCTACAGCACTTAAAATTTTTAGATTGTCAGGCATGATGTAGACAGGACTCAGACATGTATTGGGAAGCTGGACTAAGCAATCATTTCTATCAAAATCTTGTAATTATTTCTATTATCCTATGAAAGCTTTGGTCATTTATGTGTAGAATGAATGAAAAGTCAATCACTTGTTCATTATTCACAATTGCATGTATTCTAGTATTGGTCATTGGCATGAAGAAATATAATCCACAGTAATGGGTAGGATGATACAAGCTTTATGGTGGTATAGAAAGGCCATTGAAGTAAAAAAAAAAACAGATAAATTTGATGACCCAGTATTGCACCTTATTATTTTGGTTAGACCTCTTTCTAATTTTTCCAGAATTTTTGTTGAATGATGAACCCTTAATTCAATAATTAGAGTTTTTGAGTTTACCAAACATTGTGCTAATATGTTCATTTCCTTATGGCTTTTGTGTATCTGATGTTCCACTGATAAATTTTTCTATTTTTGAACCAAATAATTTTATGATTACTGCTTTGCAATACATTTGAGAAATGGTACGTTAAGCACTTTTTTCCTCAATATTTTCCTTGAGATTCTTGATCAGATGATCTCACCCGGATGAATTTTGTCATAATTTTTTCTAGCTCTATAAAGTAACATTTTGGTAGTTTGAGTGGTATGACAAGGAATAAATAATTTAGCTAGTATTATCACTTTTATTATATTGGCATAGCCTAAATATGAGCAATTAATATATCTCCAATTTAAAAATCTATATTTCTGTAAAGATGTTTATATTTTATGTATTTATATATATTTTATATATACTTATACACAATATATTTATGACTCTTTTATAATTATATTAACATAATTCCTGTGCAAGATACTTTATGTGCTTTGTAGTTATTTTAAATAGAATTTCTCTTTCTTCCTGCTGGATCTTTTTTTCTAAATATAGAGAAAAGTTGATGATTTATGTGGATTTGCATTATATCCCGATATTTTGTTGAAGTTACTGTTTCAATTAATTTTAATGGAATTTTTAAAGGAATTTTTCTCTAAGTAGACTATCATATGGTCTATAGGAAATTATACTTTTGTTTTCTCTTTTCCTATGCTTGGTCCCTTGATTTTTTTTCTTTTTCTTTTTTTCTTAATTGTTTTTCTTTTCATTACCTTAGCTAATATTTCCAGAACTGTATGAAATAATAATGGTGATAATGGACATCATTACTTTAGTCCTGATATTGTTAGCAAGGCTTCCAGAGTTTCTCCATTATAGAAAATGCTGGTTCTTTGTTTAAAAGAGATAGTATTTACCATATTAAAGAAAGGTCTATTTATTCATATGTTTTTAGTTTTTAAAAATATAACAATTTCCTCTGCATTTTTGTTAATGTGTTTTGTTAGGTTTACAATTTAAAAAATTCTCCAATTCTACATTCCTGATACAAACTCAACCTTCTCATATAAATAATTCTTTCAATATGTACTTAGGATTTAGTTTTGTGGTAAGATGTTTTCTGGTAAATATACTCCAAATGGTTCAAGCACACACTTCAGTGTAAAAGTAGGGATTTCTAAAGGTAACTGGGATCTAAAGATTCAGTTTTTGTCATACCAACAGAAAAAATCTAAACAAAAAACAGCATAGAGTTAATGCACAATTGGAACAGAAAAAGAATAAAAAATTTTTTCAACAGCCACAAGTGAATGTGTTCTCATTTTCCTTCTCTTCGCCAAAGCCCAAAGAAAAAGCTTTAGTCCTCCATGCAGCCTAAAAACTGATGAAAACAATACAAATTTTAGTTTCCATGAATTACTTACAGATCTTGGATATTACTCCACCCTCCACCTGCAACTAGATGTCACAGCAACTCTGTTGCTTCACCTCCCTGCAATCAGTAGTCTGCCCCAA
This sequence comes from Phalanger gymnotis, assembly GCA_028646595.1. Classification (NCBI taxonomy): domain Eukaryota; kingdom Metazoa; phylum Chordata; class Mammalia; order Diprotodontia; family Phalangeridae; genus Phalanger; species Phalanger gymnotis. Next base: position 210,392,688 of record CM053625.1, read on the forward strand.
AATCAGCTTGTATGTCTACTTTGGCTCATCACTGAACCTTTGGCCATTTGTGTAGTAGTCTTTTCACCTAGCTAGTCCTTGGTTCTTATTCTAGTTGACTCCATGAATTGGAACTCTGTCTCCATCATATAGCGTTGCTTTTAATTCTATCGATATCTTCACCATGACCAAATCACATGATTACTGCCACAGGGTCCTGTGAAAATTCAAAGTCTTGGCTTCTTTGTTGTTTGTCCTTCACTCTCAAAGAGGACCATGACATCAGGGAGGTGATGCCATGACTAGCAAGTGAAACGGATTTACATGAGGGAGGGCTATGTAAAGGCACCATCCTCACTTTCTCCTCTGGAGCCATCTGGGTCCAGTGCTGAGATATAGATCAGATCAACTGGAGATGGACCTGGATACAGTGGGAGACCTTGGTCTTTTTAAGCTAAGGTCTTTAACAGGTCTCAGTTTGACTGAAGCAATGGCCATTCAGTGGTTAAGGCTAGGTAAGAAATGAGGCAGAGAATGGCCTCTTTTACCTAGCCTTCCCCCCAAAAAATATCAATTTTGGAGGGGAAGACTCTCAGGATTTCTAGCCAAGACAGAAACAATTGCTATTTCATTCATTCTGAGCCATCAGAATCCGAACAGGATAAAGCCTCAGGGAAAAATTGTCCTAGCCACAGAGAACAGAGAAGTACTTGATATTTAACAAAAAAAATGACTGGTGCAGAATGAAAAAGCATAGAGAGGAAAGAATGGTAACAAAAATTGACACCTGTAACAGCAGCCACACTGGCATACCCAGGATGGCTGCTAGTGCAGGTTCTTAGAAATGCTTTACTAAGGAAAGCAACTTAAAAGGGGTCAATGATTTTCTTTAATTACATAGAAAAATACAAAGAGAAATAAAGACCAACAGATAGGGCTCTACTGCCTGAATCAAAGCTTTACATCCACCACTGAATTGAGAGAGCCTTTACCTCTGAGGAGTCAGGGAGCTCTGAACATATGGCCATTCAGTGTCTCCACTAGGGAATCACAACATCTTTCTCATAAGCGAACCCCCAAAACAAAAGCTCACCTCTTAGAATATATGCTCTTTGAGTTAACAGGCTCACTGACTAACTAGAAATTAACAAAAGGTATGTAGGCCTTCCTATAAGCAAGTAAGCTTTCCTTAATGGGCTCCACATGGGGCCTATTGATGGGCAGGAAAGATCTTATTCCCCATTGACCTTACAACACCTTAGAATAAATAGTGAAAAACCTTTCCTCAGGAACTGCTTACCCTAAAAATTATAAAGGATCAGACCAGGGGTGCGAAACCTGTGGCCACATGTGGCCTTCTAGGTCCTTGGGTAAGGCCTTTTGACTGAGTCTGTTTTACAGAACAAACCCTTTTATTAAGGGGCTTTGTTCTGTGAAGTTTGGAGCCAGTCACAGGGCTGCACTTGAGGACCTAGAGGGACACATTTGCCTTGGGGCCACAGGTTCCCCACCCCTGGGCCAGACAGAAATCAATGACTCAACAATACAGGAAATATCAAAACAAAGCCAAAAGATGGGAAAAAAAAAACCACAGAAGAAAATGTAAGAAATGTGTTATAAAAAATAACTGCCCTGGAAAACAGGTCAATGAGAGACAATATAAGAATTATCAGGCTATCTGAAAATTGTGATCAGAAAAATAAGTCTAGATACCATATTTCAGAAAATTATATATAAAATTTACCCAGACATCTTATGCCCAGAATGTAATGTGAAAATAGAATCCACTGGTCACCCCCAGAAAGAAACCTCAACATGAAAACTGCCAGCAACATCATAGCCAAATTCCAGAAATTTCATGTCAGAGCCAAAATATTACAAGCAGCCCAAAAAAGTTCAAATACCAAGAAACTCAAATAAGCATTAACAAGACTTAGCAGCTGTACACATAAAGAGGAAGTCAGAATATAATATTATAAAAGGCAAAATATAAAGATTTAAAATAAAAGACAACCCACCTAACAAAATTAATCAAAATCCTATAGGGCAAAACATAGACCTTCAGTGGAATATAGGATTTCCAAGCATCCAGGATAAAAAGACAAAAAAACCTGAGCAGATATTTAGAAATGAAAATGCAGAAATGTGGATGCCAAAAGAAATATTGAAAAGTATACACATTTGTATAATTGAAAGGGAATAAGTAAGGATAAATTGTTTACATGTTAATAGAGGGATAAGAAACAAATATTTTCTCAGAACCCTAGTATATTTAAGGGTCATAGAGAGAAATTAAAATGACCCAGGGCAAAAAGGAGGGTTGTTCTGTTTTAATTTTTTAGAAAACAAAAATAAGAGGTCCTGGGGAGGAAAGAATGAAGAAGGGGAGAAAAATCATTATTGCAGAACAGCGAGGTGCAAGAGGAAGAGTTTATGGCCATGAAGGAAGAGATGACTGACAGTATCCTGTGAACCTCACTCTCATCTAAATTGTATCAATGAAGATAGAACATAATTACACATATATGTGTATTACATAAATTCATATATACACATATATTCCCATACAGAAATATATCAAATTTAAAAGGGAAGTGGGAGGGGGAAGGACAAGGCAGTATAAAGTGGTCTAAGAGGGAAGGAATAGTCGTAAATGAAAGAAATTAGAATGCTGTAGGGAACAATGTGAAGGGAATATTGAAAAGAAGAGAATAAAGAATAAAAATCTAAAATCAAGGGCAGGATAAGAGAAGAAAAGAGAAGACACAGGCTATTTCACTTACATGATCATGTATAAAATAAGACAGACAAATTCCTTCCCTTGTCCTACCTTTTTTGATTTGTAAAGTGGGGAGTAGGAGTAAAGAGATGAAAAAGCACAAAAGGTACAAAATTTATATCCAATTTATAGCCATAAATGTGAATGTGACTAGGCTGAACTCTCTCTCTCTGTCTCTCTCTCTCTGTCTCTCTCTCTCTCTCTCTCTCTCTCTCTCTCTCTCTCTCTCTCTGTCTCTCTCTCTCACTCTCTCGGTCTCACTCTCTCACTCTCTATGTATATATATATATATGCATATATATATACATATACATACACATATATGTACATATATATAGATGAATAAGAAAGCAGAATCTGACAATATGTAGTTTGCAAAAAGAAATTGAAACAAAAATTCACACAGAATTTAACTCCATGTGTAATGTCATTTTAAAAGAGAGGATGTAGCATCAGCAACTCAAAAATCAAAGATGGCAATTATGAGTTCACATAAGGATTTAATCATATAGATGAGAAAAAAAGAGATAAGCTAAGAAATTATATTATTCTTATAGGCATTATAGACAAGTTAGTATCATACATATGCACATATATCATATATATTCCTAATAACATAGCATCTAAATACTTAAGGGAAAAGTTAACTAAATTGTTGACTTGAAGGGAGACACAGCTACTAAAACTACAACCTTACCCCTCCCCCCTTTCAGACCTAAACAATTCTAATCAAAAGCTAAGGAAGAAAGACATTAAAGGCCTACAGAATTTTAGAAAAGTTAGATATGATAGATCAGAAAGCAATTTATATTTTCTCAGCTGTATATGGTATTTTTACAAAAACTTAAAGACTTCACATAAGAAAAGATAGAAAAGAAGTACTAAACATATCAAACACATCATTTATTTACTAATGCAATAAAATTATATTCAATAAAAGGCCATTAAAAAGAATTTAAAAGTAAATGCGGATTAAATAACATATTTGGAATGAATTGGTGGGCCAAAGAACAAATTATAGAAGTAATAAAAAATGTCATCAAAGAAAAGGACACTAAAGGGTCAAAATACCAAAACTCACTGGATGTAGCTAAAGCAATTCTGAGGGGAAAATTTATACCTTTAAGTGATTTAAGTAACAAAAGAGAGAAGAAAAAGTCAATGAATTGGAAATGTGGTTTTAAAAAAAACTTAAACAACAAAACAAAAAACCCCAACTAAATAATGAAGTAGAAATTATCAAAATTAAAGAAGAGATTAGATAAACCATTGGCTAATTTGATTAAAAAGAAGACAAAAACCTATTACCAAGATCAATAATGTAAAGGGTAAACACACAACCAATAAAGATGAAATTAAAGCACTTGTTAGGAGCTATTTTAACCAATTTTATGCCAATAAAACTGACAATCTAAATGAAATGCATGAATATTTACAAAAATATAAATCACATAGATTAGAAGAGGAAATAGTACACTTAAATCAACCAATCTTGGAAAAACAAATTGACTAAGTCATAAATGAGTTCCCTAAGGAAAAAAAAAAAGACCAGTTGAATTTACAAATAATTTCTACCAAACATTTAAAGAACAATTCATATTAAGTATATAACTATAAAATATATGAAAAAATAGATAAAATAGTCCTACCACATCCCTTTTATGACATGAATATGGTTGGGATACATAAACTAGGGAAAGCAGAAGCATAGAAGTAAAAATCACTAATGAATATTGATGCAAAATCTTGTAAATAAAATACTAGTAAGGAGACTAGACTACAACATTATATTACAAAGAACATACACTAGAACCAGAAGGATTTATACTATGAATGTAGGGCTGGTTCAATATTAGGAAAACTGCAAGCATAACTGACTATATTAATAATAAAACAATGAAAAAATCATGATTCTTTAATAGATTCAAAAAGTTTTTGACAAAATACAACACCTATTCCTATTAAAACACTAGAAAATATAGGAATAAATGAAGGTTTTCTCAAAATAATGAGTAGTGTCTATCAAAACCATCAATAAGCATTATGTGTAATAGAGATCAACTAGAAGCCTTCCCAATAAGATCAAGGGTGAAGCAAAAATTCCATTATTACCATTATTATTCACTATTGTACTAGAGATGCCTTCAACAAGGATCAAAATGGCATCAAGGTCATCTATTGCACTGACAATAAATTATTTAACTTGAAAAAGTTACAAGCAAAGACTAAAGTGGAGAAAGAGTTGTCACATAACTTTTGTTCACAGACAATTGTGTATTCAATGCATTCTCTGAGACTGAGATGTAACAAAATATGAATAGATCCACTGCTACTTGTACTAATTTTGGCCTAACAATGAACACCAAGACAACAGAGGTTCTAGATCAGCCAGCACCACACCATCTATGTGTGGAATCATCAATCACAACAAATGGAAAAATTTTGAATGCCATAGATAAGGTCACTTACTTGGCAGTATACTTTTTTTAGTTAAATTAAATTTATTTATTTTTGGTTTTCAACATTCACTTTTATAAGACTTTGAGTCCTAAATTTTCCCCCTCCCTCTCCTTCCCTCTCCTGAAGACAGCATGCAATCTGATATAGTCTATACATGTATAGTCATATTAAACACATTTCCACATTAGTCATGTTGTGAAAGAAGAATCAAAACAAAAGAGAAAAACTATGAGAAAGGAAAAAAAAGAGAGATAATAGTATGCTTCAATCTGCATTCAGACTCCATAGTTCTTTTTCTGGATGTGGATAGCATTTTCCATCATGAGTATTTTGGAATTGTTAGGTCATCACATTGCTGAGAAGTTGGTCATCATACAAAGTTGCTTTTTTTAATTAGATTTTTTTTTTAATTTTTAGTTTACAACACTTAGTTTTACATGTTCTTGAGTTTCAAATTTTCTTCCTTTCCCTCCCCTCCCCCCTACCTCCCAAGACAGCATGCAGTCAAATATAGATTCTACATAAACCTTTGCATTAAACTTATTTACATAATAGTCAAGTTGCAAAGAAGATTTATGACCAATGGAATGAATCATGAGAGAGAAGAAACAAAACCAAAAAAAAAAAAAGAAGAAAAAAAAAGAAAGAGAGAGCAAATAGTTTGCCTCAGTCTATGTTCAGATTCCACAGTTCTTTCTCTGGTTGTAGCTAGCTTTTTCCAACATGAGTCCTTTGGAGCTGTCTTTGAGCCTTGTATTATTGCTGAGGAGAGCCAAGTCTATCAAAGTTAGTCATCACAGAATCAATAAGTCTATGGTTGTGTATAATGTTCTCCTGGTTATGCTCCTCTCACTCAGCGTCAGATCATGTAAGTCTTTCCAGGTTATTGTGAAGTCTGACTCTTCCCCATTTCTTATAGTACAATAGTATTCCATTACATTCATATACCACAACTTGTTCAGCCATTCCCCAATTGATGGGTATCCCCTTGATTTCCAATTCTTTGCCACCACAAAAAGATCAGCTATAAATATTTTTGTACATACAGGTCCCTTTCCCACTTGTGTGATCTCTTTGGGATATAGCCCTAGGAGTGGTATTGCTGGGTCAAAGGGTATGCACATTTTTATAGCCCTTTGGGCATAGGTCCAAATTGCTCTCCAGAATGGCTGGATCTATTCACAACTCCACCAACAATGCAATAGTGTTCCAATTTTCCCAATCCTCTCCAGCATTTATCATTTTCTTGTTTTGTCATGTTAGACAATCTGATAGGAGATATGTGATACCTAAGAGTTGTTTCGATTTGCATTTCTCCAATCAATAGTGATTTAGAGCATTTTTTCATATGGCTATAGATATCTTTAATTTCTTCCTCTGAAACCTGCCTGTTCATATCCTTTGATCATTTCTCAATTGGGAAATGACTTCTATTCCTATAAATTTGGCTCAGTTCCCTGTATATGTTAGATATGAGGCCTTTACAACCTTGGTTGTAAAGATTTTCTCCCAATTTTCTGCTTCACTCCCAATCTTTGTTGCATTGGCTTTTTTTAATACAAAAACTTTTCAGTTCAGCATGATCAAAATTATCCATTTTACATTTTATAATGCTCTACATCTCTTGTTGGGTCACGAATTCTTCCCTTTCCCATAAATCTGACAGGTAAACTATTCCTTGCTCTCTCAAATTGCTTATAGTATCAGCCTTTATTCCTAAATTATGTACCCATTTTAACTTTATTTTGGTATATGGTGTAAGATATGGGTCTATGCCCAGTTTCTGCCATACTATTTTCCCATTTTCCCAGCAGTTTTTGTGAAATAGTGAATTCTTAACCCAGAAGCTGGATTCTTTGGGTTTATCAAAGAGTAGATTGCTATAGTCAGTGACTTCTGCATCTTGTATACCTAACCTATTCCACTGATCTACCACTCTGTTTCTTAGCCAGTACCAGGTAGTTTTGAGGACTGCTGCTTTACAGTACAGTTTGATATCTGGCATGGCTAGGCTACCTTCTTTAGCATTTATTTTCATTAATTCCTTTGATATTCTGGACTTTTTGTTCTTCCAGATGAATTTTGTTATTATTTTATCCAGCTCTGTAAAATAATTTTTTGAAGTTCGATTGGTATGGCACTGAATAAGTAAATTAATTTAGGTAAAATTGTCATTTTTATTATATTAGCTCAGCCTAACCATGAGCAACTGATGTTATTCCATTTAATCAGATCTGACTTTATTTGTGTGAGAAGTGTTTCATAACTGTGTTCATATAGGCCCTGGGTTTGTCTTGGCAGGCAGACTCCCAAATATTTACAGTGTCTATAGTACCTTTAAATGGAATTTCTCTTTCTATCTCTTGCTGTTGGGCTTTGTTAGTAATATATAGGAATGCCGAGGATTTATGTGGGTTTATTTTCTATCCTGCAACTTTGCTAAAGTCGTTTACTATTTCAAGTAGTTTTTTATTTGAATCTCTAATATTCTCTAGGTAAATTATCATATCATCTGCAAAAAATGATAATTTAGTTTCTTCCTTGCCTATTCTAATTCCTTCAATTTCTTTTTCTTCCCTTAATGCTAAAGCTAACATATCTAGTACCAAATTGAATAATAGGGGTGATAATGGACATCCTTGTTCCACCCCGGATCTTACTGGGAACGCATCCAGCTTATTCCCATTACAAATAAGACTTGTTGATGGTTTTAAGTAGATGCTATTTATAATTTTAAGGAAGATTCCATTTATTCCTATGCTTTCTAGTGTTTTTAATAGGAATGGGTGTTGTATTTTGTCAAAAACTTTTTCTGCATCTATTGAGATAATCAGATGGTTTCTGCTAGTTTTGTTATTGATATGATCAATTATGCTGATAGTTTTCTATCTATTGAACTAGCCTTGCATTCCTGGTATAAATCTTAACCTGGTTGTAGTGTATTATTCCTAATGAGTTGCTGCAATCTTTCTGCTAATATTTTATTTAAAATTTTTGCATCAATATTCCTTAGGGAAATTGGACTATAATTGTCTCTCTCTGTTTAGACTCATCCTGGTTTAGGTATTAGTACCATAATTTGCATCAAAAAAAGAATTTGGCAGTACTCCTTCACCTATTTTTCCAAATAGTCTATAAAGTATGGGAATTAATTGTTGTTTAAATATTTGATGGAATTCACATGTAAAAACCATCTGACCCTGGAGATTTTTTCCTAAGCCGATGGCTTGCTCAATTTCTTCTTTCTGAGATGGGGTTATTTAGGTAATTTACTTCTTCTGTCAATCTGGGCAATTTGTATTTTTGTAAATATTCCTCCATTTCCCTGATGTTACCAAATTTATGGGCATACAATTGGGCAAAATAATTCCTGATTATTGTTTTAATTTCTTCTTCATTGGATGTGAATTCGCCTTTTTTGTTTTTGATACAGGTAATTTGGTTTTCTTCTTTCTTTTTTTAATCAAATTGACCAAGGGTTTATCAATTTTATTGTTTGATTCATAAAACCAGCTCTTAGTTTTATTTATTAGTTCAATAGCTTTCTTGATTTCAGTTTTATTAATCTCCCCCTTGATTTTCAGTATTACTAATTTGGTATCTAATTGGAGATTTTCAATTTGTTCTTTTTCTAGTTTTTTCAGGTTGCCTGCCCATTTCATTGATCTCTTTTTTATCTATTTTATTCATGTAAGCATTTAGAGATATAAAACTTCCCCTAAGGACTGCTTTTGCTGCATCTCATAAGTTTTGGTATGTTGTCTCATTATTGTCATTCTCTTGAATTAGTTAATAATTGTTTCTATGATTTGTTCTTTGGCCCACTCATTCTTTAGGATTAGATTATTTAGATTCCAATTAATTTGTAGTTTATCTTTCCATGGTCCTTTATTGCAAATAATTTTTGTTGCATCATGATCTGAGAAGGATGCATTGACTATTTCAGCATCTCTGCACTGGATTGTGAGGGTTTTATGCCCTAGTACATGGTCAATTTTTGAGTATGTGCCATGTACTGCTGAGAAAAAAGTATATTCCTTTTTATCTCCATTCAGTTTTCTCCAGAGGTCTATCATATTTGCCTTTTCTAAAATTCTATTCATCTCCTTAATTTCTTTCTTGTTTACTTTGAGATTAGATTTATCAAGTTCAGAGAGGGGGAGGTTGAGGTCCCCCACTAGTATGGTTTTCCTATCTATTTCTTCCTGTAACTCCCTTAACTTCTCCTCTAAGAATGTGCATGCTATACCACTTGGTGCATATATGTTAAATAATGATATTGCTTCATTGTCTATGGTGCCTTTTTGGCAGGATATAGTGTCTTTCTTTATCTCTTTTAATTAGATCTATCTTTGCTTTTGCTGTGTCTGAGATTAGGATTGCTACTGCTGCTTTATTTTACTTAAACTGAGGCATGGTGTATTCTACTCCATCCTTTTACTTTTACCCTGTGTGTATCCCTCTTTTTCAAATGTGTTTCTCGTAAACAACATATTGTAGGATTATGGTTTTTAATCCATTCTGCTATCTGCCTCCATTTTATGGGAGAGTTCATCCCATTCACGTTCACAGTTATGATTACAAGCTGTAATCCATCCTGTTTCCTTCCCCTGTTTATGCTTTCATTTCTCCCTCCCCCCTTCTGCTTCTCAAAAGAGTTTTGCTTTTGACCACTGCCTTCCTCAATTTACCCTCCCTCTTGATTTCCCTCCCTTATCTTACACTTTTCCCTTTGCTACTTCTTCACTCCCTTCTGACCACTCCCTTTCCTTTCCCCTTTCTCCACTTACTGCCTGTAGGACAAGTTTGATTACTATACTTTTCAGAGTATGCTATTCTCTTCTTGAACCTAATCCGATGAGAGTAATGTTCATATACTACTCTTCTCCCTCCCTTCTTTCCCTCTACTACAATGTGTTTTTGTGCCTCTTCATTTGATGTAATTTACTCTTTTCTGCTACTTCCTTACATTTTCTCCCAGAACCCTCCCTTTACATCTCTTAATTATATTTTTATCCTTATATCAGTTATTTTATACTGACTTCCACAGTCTATGTGTATCTCTTTCAGTTGTCATAATAATTGTACTATTCTCAAGATAGCATATATACACACGTGTGTGTATATATATGTATATATATGTACATATATATATATATATATATAAAACATATAAAAAACAATCTAATCCTATATAAGGATGTAAACAATTTACCCTTATTGATTAACAAGGTTTGGGGGGGTTCCCCCTGTTTACCTTTTTATGTCTCTCTTGAGTTTTGTGTTTGAAGATCAAATTTTCCATTGAGGCCTTTTCATCAGGAAGGTCTGGAATTCCCTTATTTCATCGAATGTCCATCTCCTTGCCTGAAAAATTATGCTCAATTTTGCTGGATAGTTGATCCTTGGTTGTAGTCCCAGCTCCTTTGCCCTTCAGAATATCATATTCCATTTTCTCCTCTCATTTAATGTAGAAGCTGAAAGATCTTGTGTGATCCTGACTGTAATTCCACAATATTTGAATTGTTTCTTTTTGATTGTGTGCAGTATTTTCTCCTTGACTTTGTAATTCTGAAATTTGGCTATAATATTTCTGGGTGTTTTCAATTTGGGATCTTTTCAGGGGGTGATCAGTGGATTCTTTCAATGATTATTTTCCCCTCTGGTTCTAGGACCTCTAGGCAGTTATCTTTGATAATTTCTTTGAAGATACTGTCTAGGTTCTTTTTTTCATCATGGCTTTCCAGTAGACCAATAGTTCTTAAATTGTCTCTACTGGATCTATTTTCCAGGTCAGTTGTTTTTCCAATCAGATATTTCACATTTTCTTCTATTTTTTCATTCTTTACATTTTGTTTGACTACTTCTTGATGCCTTATAAAGTCATTAGCTTCTACTTGCTCAATTCTAATTTTTTAAAATTTATTTATTTAATTAATTAATTTAATATATTTAGTTTTCGGCATTGATTTTCACAAGAGTTTGAATTTCGAATTTTCTTCCCATTTCTGCCCACTCTTCCTCCAAGATGGTATGTATTCTGGTTGCCCTATTCCCCAGTCAGCCCTCCCTTTGGTAACCCCAATCTCCTCCCATCCCCTTTTCCCTTCCTTTCTTGTTGGGCAAGATAAATTTCTATGTCCCATTGCCTGTGTATCTTATTTCCTAGTTGAAGGCAAAAACTTTTTGTTTTTGAACATCTGTTTTTAAAGCTTTGAGTTCCAAATTCTCTCCCCTCTTCCCTTCCCATCCAACCTTCCTAAGAAGGCAAGCAATTCAACATAGGCCACACGTATATCATTATGTAAAACCCTTCCACAATACTCACTTTGTGAAAGACTAACTATATTTTGCTCCTTCCTAAACTATCCACCTTTATTGAATTTTCTCCCTGGACCCTGTCCCTTTTTGAAAGTGTTTGTTTTTGAATACCTCCTCCCCCTATCTGCCCTCCTTTCTATCTTCACCCCTGTTTTATCTTCTTCCTTCTTCTTTCCTGTGGGGTAAGATACCCAATTGAGTGTGTATGTTACTCCCTCCTCAGGTCAAATCTGATGAGAGCAAGATTCACTCATTTCCCCTCACCTGCCTCCTCTTCCCTTCCTAAAGAACTGCTTTTCCATGCCACTTTTGTGCAAGATAATTTACCCCATTCTATCTCTCCGTTTCTCCCTCTCTCAATATATTCCCCTCTCATCCCTTAATTTGATTTTATTTTTTTTAGATATCATCCCCTCATATTCAACTCACCCTGTGCCCCCTATACACATAGATATATACATACATACACACACACATACATATATACATAATACTGAGGTCTCATGAATTATACACATCATCTTTCCATGTAGGAATGTAAACAAAACAGTTCAACTTTAGTAAGTCCCTTGTGATTTCTTTTTCTTGTTTACCTTTTCATGCTTCTCTTGATTCTTGTGTTTAAAAGTCAAATTTTCTTT
>CM053625.1:210404967-210443966 GCA_028646595.1 Phalanger gymnotis
ACAATACTCAAATTGTTTCTTTCTGGCTCCTTGCAATATTTTCTCCTTGATCTGGGAGCTCTGGAATTTGGCAACAATATTCCTAGGAGTTTTCTTTCTGGGATCTATTTGAGGAGATGATCTGTGGATTCTTTCAATTTCTATTTTACCCTCTGGCTCTAGAATTTCAGGGCAGTTCTCCTTGATAATTTCTTGAAAGATGATATCTAGGCTCTTTTTTTGATCATGGCTTTCAGGTAGTCCAATAATTTTTAAATTATCTCTCCTGGATCTGTGTACCAGGTGAGTGGCTTTTCCAATGAGATATTTCACATTGTCTTCTACTTTTTCATTCTTTTGGTTCTGTTTTATAATATTTTGATTTCTCATAAAGTCATTAGTTTCCACTTGCTCTAATCTAATTTTTAAGGTAGATTTTTCTTCAGTGGTCTTTTGGACTTCCTTTTCCATTTAGCTAATTCTATCTTTCAGAGCATTCTTCTCCTCATTGGCTTTCTGGAGCTCTTTTGCCGTTTGAGTTAGTCTATTTTTAAAGGTGTTGTTTTCTTCAGTATTTTTTTTTTTTTGGTATTTTTTTGCGTCTCCTTTAGCAAGTCATTGACTTGTTTTTCATGGTTTTCTTGCATCATTCTCATTTCTCTTCCCAATTTTTCCTCTACCTCTCTAACTTGTTTTTCCAAATCCTTTTTGAGCTCTTCCATGGCCTTAGACTAGTTCATGTTTTTTCTTGGAGGCTTTTGATGTAGGCTCTGTGACTTTGTTGACTTCTTCTGGCTTTATGTTTTGGTCTTCTTTGTCACCAAAGAAAGATTACAAAGTCTGAGACTGAATCTGAGTGTGTTTTCGCTGCCTGGTCATGTTCCCAGCCAACTTACTTGACCAGCAGGGTATGACAGCGTGTAGAGTAAAGAGTACTTTGTTCCAAGCTTGAGGGGATGCGCTGTTGTTTTCAGAGCTATTTCTATACAGCCAGCTCTGCCACACCAGCACTCCTCCTTCCCCAAGAACCACCGACCTGGACTGTCCTCAGATCTTAAGCAGGCTCTGCACTCCTGCTCTGATCTGCCACATAATTCCTCCCTCCAGGTGAGTCTGGGGCCAGATGCAACTGTAGCTGTAGTTCTGTAGCTGCATCACCTCTGCTGCCCCCAGGGTGGTGGCTGAACTGCAAACTCCTTTCACTCTGTCTCAGCAGCTTTTTCCACTAATCTTCTCTGTTGTCTTCGGTGTTTTTGGGTTGAGGAGTCTGGTAACTGCCACAGCTCACTGATTCAGTGCACTAGGGCCTGTTCCGCCCAGCTCCAGGTCTGGTTGGTCCTGCCGCTGCCCACGTTGGGCTCCACTCCCCTCCCGCTCCCAGCTCCATGCACTATAGACCTCACCCAGCCACCATCCAGGCTGTTCTGGGCTGGAGCCCTGCTTCCCTCTGCTTTTTTGTGGGTTCTGCAGTTCTAGAATTTGTTCAGAGCCATTTTTATAGGTTTTTGGAGGGACTTGGTGGGGAGCTCACGCAAGTACCTGCTTTCTAGCTGCCATCTTTCAATTCTAATTTTTAATGAGTTGCTGTCTTCATTTTGCTTTTGAGTCTCCTTTTCTAATTGGATGATTTTACCTTTCAGGGTGTCATTTTCTCTGTTTAGATTACGAATCTCCTTAGCCATTTTGCCAATTTTACTTCTTAAAGATTTGATCTCATCTGCGTTTTTTTTTCCATTTTTTTCTTTTATCTCCCTAATTTGGTTTTTAAAATCCTCCTTTAGCTCTTCCAGCAATGCTTTTTGGGCTTGGGACCAGTTCACATTCCTTTTTGAGGTATCAGATGTGGGTGTAGCTTCGATACTGTCCTCTTCTGAATTGGTATTTTGATCTTCCCTGTCTCCATGAAAAGAATCAATGGTCCTTGGTTTTTTGGTGTTCTTCTTCATGTTGGTTAGCTTTTTCCTAACTTTATAGTGGGTTTCTGTTTTTGGGGCTCAGGGATCTCTGTCCCAGGTTTCTTGTTCTGGGAATTGTGAGCCTAGTTACTGCCTTTGTGTATTATGACCTTTGGTTTCCTGAGGTGTGTGGGAGGGGTCATCTGACTGCCAGAGGTCTCGTCTTCCCCTGGGGGTGCTCTCCAGCAGCAGTGGTCTCAGTTGTCATCCGTGCTGGTGTCTGTCACTTCCCCTGGCTGTTCAAAGACATGTCTGGGTTCCTGGGGTTGACCCTTGCTGGCTCAGCCCTTCTAGGACTCAGGAGGTCCCACTGTTTGATTACTGAAGCCCCACTTCTGTCTCCTCTATTCCAGCTTTTTTCCCCGAGGAAGTCTCTGGGTCAGTGAGGGATGGAGGGAGAGATGAGAGCCATTTACCTGGCCATTATGTCTCCTGGAAGTTCAAGAAGGCAGGTTTCAAACCTTTGGCCTACAAGCCTAAGGAGTAGATGTCTCATGGCTACAGGTGCTGTGCTGCTACCTTGCTTTGAATGACCACAATATTGCTTTTAGTGTGTACAATGTGATCCTGGTTCTACTCATTTCACTCAGCATCAGTTTGTTTAAATCTTTCCAGGTTTTTCTGAAACCCACCTGCTCATCATTTCATATGGAATAATAGTATTCCATTCCATTCATATACCACAACTTGTTCAGATATTCCCCAATTGATGGCATCTCCTCAATTTCCAAATCTTTTGGCAGTATACTTTTCAGCGATGAACACATAGATGATAAGGTTGATGCAGGAATTGCCAGTGCTAGCTCATTGTTGGGGAGGCTCAAAAGGAAAATGTAGGAGAAGAGCAATTATACTACTTACCGAACTGAAGGTCTTCAGAGCCATTGTGCTGATCTCATTGCTGTATTCATATATACCAGTGCCATGCCAGGAAACTGAAGCTTTTCCATTTGAATTGTCTTAGGGAGATTTTGAAGATCACCTGGCAAGATAACTCACCAGACACTGAGGTCCTTTCTTGAGCTAAATTACCAGGTAATCGAACTCTATTGCAGAGAATGTCTCTCCAATGTGCTGGTCACATTGTTCAAATGCCAAAAGTATTTTTACCTAAAAGACTATTTTACAGAGAACTCACACTACAAGCACTCACATGGCAGTCAGAAGAAGTGATAGAAGGATACTCTCAAGATCTCTCTGAAGAACTTTGGAATTCATTGTGAGACATGGGAGACATTGGCACAGGACTGCTCAGCATGACATGCCTGCATCAAAGAAAGCATCATGCTTTATTAGCAAAGCAAAATTGCAGTAGCTCAAAAGAAATGTGACATACACAAATTTAGAGATGTCTCCACTCCAAATGTTCATATGGACTATTTTTATGCCTGACCTGTGGTAAAGTCTTCCAAGTTTATATTGGTCTGAAAGTGCCTTGATCCCAACATAGCGATGTCATTTTGGTCCTCTTTGAGAATGAAAGACAATAACCAACCAGAACTGCTAACTATAGCAATAAAATAAGAACAAGAAATTGAAGGAATGAGCACAGGCAATGAGGAAACAAAACTCACTTTTTTGTAGATGTTATGTTGGAATACTTAGAGAATCCTAGGGAATCAACTAAAAAAACTAGTCAAAACAATGAACAACTTTAGCAAAATTTCAGAGTATAAAATAAGTGCACAGAAATCAGGAGCATGTCTACATATTACCAACAAAACACAGCAGAAAGAGATAGAAAGAGAATTTCCATTTCAAAGAACTGCAGACAACATAAAATATGTTAGAGTCTACCTGCAAAGACAAACTCAAGGACTATATGGACACAATTACAAAATACTTTTTACACAAATAAAGGCAGATCTCAACTTTTGGAGAAATATTCATTGCTCATGGATAGGCGAAGTCAACATAATAAAAATGACAAAACTGCTTAATTTACTTTTGCAGTGCCATAGTAATCAAACTACCAAAGAATAACTATAAAGATAGAAAAAAATAAAAATCATCTTTAGGAACTAAAGGTCAAGAATATTAAGGGAATCAGTGAAAAAAAGTATAGGCAAAGAGTCTAGCAGTACCATATCTGAAACTATACTACAAAGCAGTAATCATCAAAACAATCTGGTACTGGATAAAAATAGAGTGGTTGGTCATTTGAACAGATCATGCACACAATATACAGAAATAGATGAGCACAATAACCTATTGTTTGATAAACCCGAAGATCCAAGCTTTTGGGACAAAAATTCACATTCAATAAAAACTGCTGGGAAAACTGGAAAGCATTTTGTCAGAAATTAGGCATTGAACAACATCTCACAGTGTATACTAAGAGTTCAAAATGGGTACATGTTTTAGACAGAAAGAATGATATAATAAACAAATTAGATAAGCATGGAATAAATTACCTGCCAGATCAACAAATAAAGAAAAAGTTCATAAAAAAAATAAGAGAATAGAGAGGATCATGGGAGGTAAAATGGATGATTTTGATTACATTAAACTAAAAAGGTTCTCAAAAAGCAAAATAAATATAACCAAAATTTGAAAGAAAGCAGGCAATGGGGAGAAAATTTATGTTTCTCTGATAAATGTCTCATTTTTCAAGTATATAGGGAACTGTGACAAATTTATAAAAATAAGATCCATTCCCCAATTTACAAATGGTTGAAGGTTATGAACAGGCAATTTTCGGAAGACTAAACCAGGAATATCAGTAATCACATGAAAAAATGCTCTAAGTCCCTAATGATTAGGAAACTGCAAATTAAAACAACTCTGAAGTATGACCTCACACCTACGATATTGTCCAACATGTGGGGCAGCTAGGTGGTACAGTGAGTAGAGCACCAGCCCTGGAGTCAGGAGGACCTGAGTTCAAGTCCAGCCTCAGACACTGGACACACTTTACTAGCTGTCTGACCTTGGGCAAGTCACTTAAGCCCAATTGCCTGGCCTTCCCCCATGCAAAAAATTATTGGCCAACATGACAGGTAAAGGAAAATAACAAATGATGGTGGGCATATGGAAAAATAGGTACGCTAATGTTCTATTGGTGGAGCTGCGAACTAGTCCAACTATTCTGGAGAATAATTTGGAACTATGCCCAAAGGCTAAAAAAAATTCATAGCCTTTTACCCAGCAAGATAGCTACTAGGTCTATACTCCTAAAGATATCAAAGAATAAAGAAAATGACCTATACATAAAAAATATTTATAGTAGATCGTTTGGTGATGGCAAAGAATTGGAAACCAAGATATCCATCAATTAGGTAACGGATGAACAAATTATAGTATACGATTGCAATGGAATCCTATTGTGTGATAAGAAATGATGAAGTGGATGGTTTTAGACAAACCTGGGAAGACTTGTACGAAGTGATACAAAGTGAAGTGAGCAGATCCAAGAGTACCATCAACATCAATATTGTAGCTATAATCAACTGTGAAAGGCTTAGCAACTTGGATCGATACAATGATCCATGATAGTTCCAGAGGACCCCTGATAAAAAATGCTATTTGCTTTTAGATAGAGAATTGATAGCAGATTGAAGCATATTTTTTCTTTGTTTTTTTTTCTTGCATTTTTATACAATGTGACTAATGTGGAAATATAATAATTATATAATATAATAATTGATATTGTATTTCTTGTCTTCTCAATGGGTAGGGGAGGTTTGGAGGGAGAGAATTTGGAATTGAAAAATTAAAATTAAAAAATAAAGAAGATACTAATAACATTCAAAGTAAATAAATATTGAATTGATAAATAAAACCAGGAGCTATTAAAATAGCTAATCTTACTATGATAAAAGATAAAGGAAAACCAAATAAAAATGGAAACCAAATTTAAAATTAAAAAGGAGAACTTACAACAATTGAGAAAATACAGGAAGTTATTGGGAGCTATTTTGCTCAATTATATGTTTAATGAATTTAATAACAGAGAAAATTATGAAGACTCTAAAAATACAAGATAGCCAGTTTAACAAAGAAGAAATAAACTATTTAATAACCCAATATCAGAAAAAGAAATTGAACAAGCCATACGTATACTGTGAAAGGTAAAGACAAACAAAAACAAATAACAAAAACACTTCCAGAATTAGATGGAGTCATGGGTGAATTCTATAAAACATTCAAAATTACACTAACAAGAGAATGAGGCATCCTTCCAATCTTTTTCCATAATACAGATATTATCTTGACACCTTAACCAGGGAGAGAGAGAAAAGAGAAAGTAAATACTCCAAACCAAGATCCCTAATGAATATTGAAAAATTAAAATGAAATATTAGCAAGTAGGCTATTACAACAAGTTGCTAGAATGATTATAAACCATGCCATGTTGGGTTTATACCTGGGATGAAGAACTGGTTTAACGTTAGGAAAACAATAAATATAATAAATTATGTTAATAATATCAATAATAAAAATCATATGATTACACCAAAAGATACCGAAAAACCTTTAAACAAAATTTAATATGATTTCATGTTAGAAAAATAGAAAACACAAGAATAAGTGGATATTCCTTAATATATTAAATTATTTTTATCTAAAACTAAAAGCAAACATTATATTTAATGGAGAAAAGTTAGAGGTCTTTCCACTGAGATCAGAGATAGAGCAAGAATGTCCATTAACAACCTTATTATTAATACAGTACTAGAAATGCTAACTATAACAGCAAGACAAGAAAAAGAAATTGAGAGAATAAACATAGGCAAAGAGAAAATAAAAGTATAACAGTGTGGTGTTGGTAGAGTTGTAATTTGGTCTAGCCATTCTGGAAAGCAATCTGGATCTATGACCAGAGAGGATCTACCCCCAAACTATATTTACTTTTTTTATTTATCTGTACCATTGCTAGGTCTCAACCCAAAGAAATTAAAGAAAGAGGGAAAGTATCTGCATGCATAAAATATTTATAGCAGCTCTTTTCATGGTATCCAAAATTTGGAAACTAAGCAGTTATCTTCCTCTTGGTGAATGATTAAACAAGTTGTGGTATATGTATGTAATGGATTATTATTGTGCCATAAGAAATTATATAAAAGACAATCTCAGAAAAAACTGGGAAGACCTTTACAGAGTGAAAGAAGCAAGACTAAAAGAATAATTTATTTAAGACCAACAACATTATAGGGGAAAATAACTTTGAGAGGTTTTAGAGTTCTGATCAACACAAAGATTATCCATGAATCCAAAAGAATGAAGATGAAACATGCCTTACCTCCTGACAGAGAGATGATGGGCTTAAAATGCAAAATGAGCCATAACATTTGCTGGCGTAACTAGTGTAGAAATGCTTTGTGAGATGTATAGATACATATTGAAGGAGTTTAAAAAACTTTTTTTTTTTAAATTACTTAGTGGGAGAGGGGTAGTGAGAGAGACAGGTCACTCTTCAAAAAGATGTGTTACTTGAAAAAATAAAAACAATAATACAAGAAAAGAAAACTGAGTAGAAAAAAATAACCTAGAAATCATGGAAATTTAATCAAATATATAAAGAAGAAATTGTATATATATATATATAATATACATATGTTTGTGCGTATGTGTGTGTGTGTATATATATATATATATATATATACATATATATTTATTTTCATATGAGAGAGCATTCAATACTATATGATGGCTGCTTCCATTTCTCCTTTGCCCACTTACCCTTAATCCTTTGAAATTTGGCTTCTACCTCCATCATTGTAATGAAATTGAATGCTCCAAAATCATTTGCATCTTACTGCTTTTAGGAAAGGGATGGTTTTCTATAGGATGGTTTCTGCAGCACCAGAAAAGGTTTCCAGCCCACAAGATTATCTTCATCATTCAGCTTACTGACCTCTCAAATTCCATGATTCATACCTTTGTGTGTTAAGATAGAAATACCCATCAGAAAATTGATACAGTAATGTGAGTGAGTTTCTCAAATCCTCTATTGAAAGAAGTCTTGATAGTGAGAAGATCAGAGAGAGTCTGAAGTTCAGCATCTAGGGAGTAGGAAAGTATTTTCCTAACCTTCAAGCGATATATAAATGTGAGTGATTGTTATCATTATTGGTATTATCATGGAGAGAGGGAAAGGATCACCATGGAGAGGCTCTTTAAAAGCTGATTATAGTGTATAGAATTACTCTTATAAATAATTTAATCCATCTGTCTAACCAAATTCTTTCTTAATGCAGTATAAACCATTTCCTCTTGTTCAGTCTCCTTCATAATACTCTATCTTTTATCTCAAAGTAGTTATTAAATAATTCCTGAGTTTTCTTGTTTCTGGGTTTTTTAAAAAAAATCTCCTTGAGCTTTTTTCTGTTTTTATACATACCTCTGTTCCATTGTAGGTTCTACTTGCTGTGCCTCTATCACCCTCCCTTCTCTTCAACCTCCTTAAATTCTACCCATCTTTTAAAGATTAACTCAAATACTACTTCCTCCAGGAAGCTTTATCCCACAAGTCAGCAATGATTTCCCCCTCCTAAGACCCTACAGAATGCTACATTTATACTTTTTGTATATACTTATAATACAATAATGGGCACATATTTTAGTTATTTTTGTATGTGCCATATCTCCCAAATATAATAAGATTAATAAGGGCAAAGACCATGCCTTATTTAACTTTTGTTATGTCTCTCAGTTATGAGGAGTAAAGAATAACCAATGGGTAAACCATGTAATCCACATGTACCCACTAATATCAAGAGAACAGGAGAAAGGGCCCAAATATGTACCAAATTTATAGGATGACATAGATGAGCTTCAGAAAGAGTAAGGTCAGATCTGTATCTTGTGCACTTACATCCCCATTGGAATTTTGGAGTATTTCTAGAAATGCAGAGCTTATGCTTTGCTTTCAGTAGATGTTTAATAAATGCTGAATAAATCACTAAATGAATACTAGATAAACAGAGAACACCACCTCTGAACTATTCACCCTACTTGTACTCATAGATTGGGTCCCCAGTGTGTAGCTGCTACCTTAGGTTCAAGAAATATGAAGTAGGTAACCCTTCCTAAAACAATATCTCATGAGTCCTGCACCCAACTAAAAATTTTCCAATAGAAAAAATTAGCTCTTAACAAAGGCTATTATTCAAGTGGCGTAGTAAAAATAGCCACAAAATATTCCCCCTCTTCCCCTCCTGGGACTCACTCTCTCAAACATTATATAAATAAATAAAATTATATAGATAGCAGATATAGATAAATATCACACACACAGAGAGAGAAAGAGAGAGAGAGACAGAGAGAGAGAGAGAGAGAGAGAGAGAATCCATGAGAAAGCTAGTTGAAAACTAAAATTACAACGGTAGTGAGGAATGTATGTAGGGAATGAGCGTGCAAAAGGAAACTCATAACGCAAGGAGTCCAATTCTTATTTGTCTTCAGAGTCCTCCTAATTTCAACTCTTATTGCTTGGGCTATCTCTCCTAACTCCATAGCTGGCTTTCTTGCTTCCAGGGGTGAGGTTCCTGGAAGGTGCTTCTGCCCATGAGTAACTGCTTCTCTATAGTCATGTCTGTGTGTCTGCTTGACTATGGACTACTATTAAGTGATTAAGGCTGCTTAGCTTCTTCTAAACTGACAAATTATTCTCCTCCTGGGATGAGTGGCTTGCTGTTCACTTCTTTTCCTAATCCAGGCTCATTCCATAGCCTAAGGCTCACAATTTCTTCTTGGGTTGGTTAAGTATCCACAGGTTAGTCCTAGGTAAGAGATCCCCTTCTTAGTTGGCACTAGATCTGTGACCTAGCTCTGGGGTATGAGTGACATTATTCCCATTTTGCTCATGTTCCTGTTCCCTGAACAGTATACTGCATGACCTCATTAAATCCAGAGGCTTATCTTGGCCTAGTATATATTTGCAAAGCTCCGGTTCACGCTCTATGTTGGAAGGTTTTGCCTGATGCCTTCCTGGATAGACCTGGCCTCCAGTGCCCACAGATCTCTGTCTCTGTATGCTGACCTCAGCTGGAAAAATGACTCACTGACTTTTCCTTGGATTTCCTGATCATGACTCAGTCTATTAGTCTTCCTTGGTATTTGTTGGAGTAGTTGTAGAGAAGGGTTCCACCATCTTTGTGGATTGAACTGATTTTTAAAGGTTATGGTAAATAATTGTTGAACCTATGGCATTAATCTTTTTCTAATTTATTCAAGGGACTTTTTTTTCACCCCACAGAAGCATCACCTGGCAAGTGGACTACTTTTTAGTTAAACAGTTTGTTATTGCTTTCTTTTCTGTTAATAGGCATCAAGCTTTCAATTTAAATATGTATGTATATATGTGTGTTTGCATGTGCATATGCCACACATATTCACATATACAAACCATATATATATATATATATATATATATATATATACACACATTTATCTCTACATTAAAAGATACATACACATACATGAATTTTTTACATATGTAAGATATGTAAGGTATAACTTATTCATACTTTTCATATTTCTTTTGATATAACATTTATGTTTTTAGTCAAAATGTTATTTGTCTTCTACTGTTTTTTCATTGTTTTATTTTTTGTCATTCTGTAGACTAAACATTTTTCACTTGGTGATGTTGGCATTGATAAGAATAGATGCGACCTCTGCCAGTCTAGTCGGTTGACTGTTGTTTGATTTCTAGTCTCTCTGCTTTTTGCCTTGTACTTGCATGTTAAGCTCTGAGTTTTGTGTAGATTTTAGTGCACCTAGCAAATCTGTTTGATTTATTCCTCTCCAGTTTATACTTTAAAAAGTAGAATGGTTGTTAATATGGTTCTTTGCATATTGCTTAACTTGACCATCTGTGTAGTTTAACACTATGTAACAAAGCAAAATGTGTTCATTTCTTTAGTTTTCTATTTGTATGGGAAGTAGTGCCATACTTCCTCCTTACTCAATCAACAGAAATGATTAAGGCTTTAAAAATTGTAAAAGACTGTCTAAAACCTTTGATTCCTTTATCAGATGTGTCCTTTTGATTAACTAAACAGGCTAACCATTCCCTCAGGAGCTTTAAATAATGTGAAAATTTCAGAAGTTTTTCAGTGAAATGGTAAACCAAGATAGCTGTGAGGGATCCCAAGTGTTAGCCCCTATGTTATTTTTGTGGAGAGATGAGAGAGCTTCTGTTTCTGTCTCCTCTTGACCTCCTGCTTTCCCACATTTTGTCACCAAAGAGAAAAAACCAGCAAGAGGAAGGAGCTTCAATGACCCCTTGAATCGGATAAAAAAAAATGTCAACTATGGACTCAAGAAAGGACTGCCAGTAACCACTTGTGAGTTTACCCTTGTGGCAGAGTTTGCACCAGATATTTTTTTGGAGGGGGTAAGTTTTGTACCAATGATTCTTAAACTGTCTTATTAAATAATCTTTTTTAAAGCTTATTGAAGTAGGACTGACTTGTTAATGTGATAGGCCTCTGAGTGACAGCACTGGAAACCAAGTAGAACAGAATTACCCTAGAATTCTGAGCATAGCACTAATCAGTTGATGTTCTGCGGGCCTAACATTCCAATTCAAGTGGGAGTTGAAGGAAGAACCCCAGAGGAGGTAATGCAAATGCTATGAATTCCCCCCAAGTTGTAGAAATTATTCTAATAGCTGTCTTCAACTATTAGAAGGGCTATCACATGGAAGGAGGATTCCATTTGTTAAGGTACATCCAATGTGGCAGAACTAGGACCAATGGATCAAAGCCACAAAAAGGCCAATGTAAGCTTAATGTCAAAAACTGTCTAACAACTAGAATTACCCAGAAGTATAATGAGTATAATTTCCAGGCAAAGAGCTATGCCTCAGTAGAGGCAGAGCCTGGGAGCCATTTGCTGGGATTTTACAGAGAGGATTCTTCGTCTGCCAGGGCTTGAACTAGATGGTCCCCAAGATCCTTTCTAACTCTGTGTGATTTTAATTGTATTTTTGAAGATGCGATATCTTAAATATAGACACCATTTTAATCATGATTACCAATTAATCAATAAACATTTTAAAGTGCTAAATCACTATGCCAGGCATGTGCTAAGTGTTGAGGATACAAAGAAAGCACTGAAATAGTCTCTGTCCTCAAGGACCTTCTATTCTAATGCCACTTTGTATTATGATTAATATATGTGTGCATTCACATTTAAGACTAACACATAAAAACATAACACATAACACATAAGACATGTTACAAAGTAATTTTCATACATATTTTACGTATACATAAGACTATTCCAAAAATTATATATTATATACCATATACATATGTGTATATATATATTTATGTGTATATACATATGTATAGCAAAGTGTTTATATAGAGAAAGAGGGAGACAGAGACAGACAAAGAGACAGAGAGAGAGAAAGAGAATAAGTTGTTGTTTTATCCTTTGAATAATATGTAATTTGGAAGAATTCTATATATCTACAGTTCTACATCAATATAAAATCTAGTAAAGCTTAAAGCTTGACCATGCCTTTTTGTTTCCTCTTGTGTTACCCAGGGAAAGGTGGCACTTCCATTTGTGCTAGCAAAGACGGGAAACCTCCCCTCTGACCTCAGCCTATCCATTTTCTACTGCATCTGTTCCTTGAGAGAAGATAAAGAAGAATGTCAGTAAAGGGCTTCCTTCTTTTCCTTCTTCCTTGTCTTGCTGCACAGGTTCAACTTCTATCTCATGCCGTCTGTATCATTTCCTGCCTAATCTCTAGCTTTCTAAGGGAATAAGAGTAGTGAAACTGCCCCCCCCATCTGACCACCTGACCATCTGCTTTTCTTCTGATGCTTCACTTGTCTCCAGTCTGATATCCAGTCTTCATTGCAAAAGAAGCGTCACCTTCCACTCAATAATGAACATTCTCATACCTGTCATACCCTACATATCCCAGGTTGGGAGTTCAGGCTAGCCGCACAAAGTGGAAGTTGCCTTGTGCTGGCACAGATAGAATTGATTCCAAATCCCTTTTTGTCCTAATTCCCCATTCCACCACCACTTGATTCCTTATTCTCAATCCCTCAACTTTCCCATTTCAAAGTTCCAACCAAATACCATCCACCCCTTCCACTGTGCCCAATATAATGCCTATTCCATAGACAACAAACTCCCTTTCATCCTAAATCTTTTCTACTCCTACTCCTTTCTTCTTCAGCTATAAATGAAATCTTTCTCCACCAATGATGCAGCCTCCCTGGCTAACATTTCTAGTACTGCCCACCCATCATTCATTCACCTTGTCTCACTGGTCAAGAAAAAGAAGTGGGAATACTCTTGTTCCCTGCTGCCACTTTCAAGTTCTTTCTCTATCACTCAGTCATTTCTCCTCCTTTGAGATCCATGCAATCAATCTCTACTGCCTGATCAAAATCCTGGTAGTTGTGGTCCGCAGAGTTCCAGGTTCCCTCCTCCCTACCTCAGTGAATTCAGCACATAGCTCACAACTGTTCACAACTCCTGCCCTTGTTCTAAGGGACTTCAACATACATATTAATTCTCCTTCAAATCCACTAACCACTCAGTTCCCCAACCTACTCACCTCTCATGACCTACTCCTCCACTCCACCTCCTCTAAACACAAAGATAACTTTTTCAATATAATTGGTTTCCTTTATAATCTTGTATATTTTATTTTATTTTATGCATTTGAAATATGAATTTGAGAAAGAATCTATAGTTTTCACCAGACCGCCAAAGAGGTCTACAACATAAAAAATCTTCCAGAATCCCTATTCCAGGAGAAAATATAAACTCCTCTTCTTTTCTATATTTATTTTTTATTTTTAGTTTACAACACTCAGTTCCACAAGTTTTTGAGCTCCAAATTTTCTCCCCCTCCTTCTCTTCTCCTTTCTCCCCTCAAGATAGCATGAAATCCTATATATGTTCTACATATACCTTCACATTAAACTTATTTTCACAATAGTCAAGTTGTAAAGAATTATAACCAATGGAATGAACCATGAGAAAGAAGAAAAAAAAAACAAAAAAGAAAAAGAAGGAAAAAAAGAGAGAGTAAATAGTTTGCTTCAATATGCATTCAGACTCTATAATTCTTTCTCTGGATGTGGATAGCTTTTTCCATCATGAGTCTTTTGGAGCTGTCTTTGAACCTTGCATTGCTGAGAAGAGCCAAGTCTATCAAAGTTAGTCACCACAGATACCTTGTATCTGTGAAAGTGTATAATGTTCTCCTGGTTCTGCTCCCCTTACTCAACATCAGATCATGTAAGTCTTTCCAAGTTATAATGAAGTCTGTCTGCTCCTCATTTCTTATAGCACAATAGTATTCCATTACATTTATATACCACAACTTGTTTAGCCATTCCCCAATCGATGAGGATCTCCTTGATTTAAGAGCTGCTTTAAATATTTTTGTACATATGGGTTCTTTTCCCACTTGTATGATCTCTTTGGGATACAGCTCTAGAAGTGGTATTGCTGGGTCAAAGGGTGTGCACATTTTTATAGCCCTTAGGGCATAGTTCCAAATTGCTCTCCAGAAAGGTTGGATCAGTTCACAACTCCACCAACAATTTAATAGTGTTCCAATTTTCCCACATCTTCTCCAGCATTTATAATTTTCCTGGTTTTCCTGGTTGCCAATCTGACAGGAGAGATGTAGTGCCAAAGAGTTGTTTTGATTTACATTTCTCTAATCAATAGTGATTTACAGCATTTTTACATATGACTATAGATATCTTTAATTTCTTCCTTTGAAAACTGCCTGTTCATATTCTTTGACCATTTATCAATTGGGGAATGACTTGTATTCTTATAAAGTTGACTCAGTTCTCTGCATATTTTAAAAATAAGGCCTTTATCAGAGACACTGGTTGTAAAATTCTTTCTCAGTTTTCTGCTTCCCTCCTGATCTTGGTTGCATTGGCTTTGTTTGTACAAAACTTTTCAATTTAATGTAATCAAAATTATCCATTTTGCATTTTGTAATGCTCTCTATCTCTTGTTTGGTCATAAATTCTTCCCTTCTTCATAAATCTGAGAGGTAAACTATTCCTTGCTCTACATCTAAATTGTGAACACATTTTGACTAAACTCCTCTTCTTGTGGTTGATCATACATTATGACACTTTGTGAATTTGACATGCCAACCAAACTGGTTTCTTTGCTGTTATTGGCATTTGAACTCCCAAACTTTGTTCCTTTGAACAGATAGCCCCCAGAGAACTCCCACTCTTTACTTCAGCCACTTCAAGATTTCCTTTAAGATCCACCTCTTACAAGAGGCCTTACTTGATCTCCCCAGGTGTCCTCACTCTTCCCCTTGCCTTCATATTCACTATCTGTGTACATCCTTAGGCCATTTTGACTCCCTTTCTGAAAATGCATGATAGATTCTACTTTTTACTGATTAAGTATTCATCGAAGTCTATTTCTCAAAAATAGTTTAAGAAACTTATTAAGCTCATTTTTTTCCAAATGGACCCTCAAATACTCTTGTTTGTCCAAGTTTTCTGTTATTACTTCATTTCCAAGTTATTTTGTCATAATTCTCTTTTTGAACTTGGGCTTTTGAATGAAGAGATCAGAAACTCAATTATTATTGATTTGATGTACTTGTTTGTGACTCAGCTTTTTATTCTATATATATTTACATGTATGTATAACTCTATATACATCCATATATTTAAATTTGTACCCACTACTATAGTCCTTCTCTGATGCCTGAACATGATGTGGAGATGACCTTGAGCTCTGCCAGCAGACAAAAAGTTCTGGCAGCTCCTACCAAGCTAGGAAAGCTTCATGATATGTGCATATGGATCTACTGATAGATTGTATGCCTATGGTACCTACCCCTGGGTGGAAAAGCTCATCATCATATTGAACTCAAAGAAATATCACTTAGACCATATACTAAGTTGGAGAAGGGTGAGTATAGTCTTCACTGGCATTAGGAATACTTAACCAAAAAAATTATGGCACCTTCAAATTTTGAAGCATAAATCTGAATATATAACCATACATATAGTTTAAAAATATTAAAACTACTTCTTTTCTTCCTTTGGTTACTTTTTAACTTTCTATTCAATTCTTGATAAATGAAAACATTTATTTTCATTGATGTCTGGTATATTTGGATTTCTTGAGGAGGTGTGACTTATTTAGTTCATGAACACACAATGAATACTTTTTACTATTTAGGTAATTAGCTGTCATAGGAATCTCCATTTTCCTTGCTTAAATCATTGTATCTCTTAGGCTATCTCAGCATTGTTTCATGTGTATGGATTCTTGATGTCTCTCTCCAATCTACTTATTAGTTTTCTCAGTTCCTTGAAATATGGTGCTGCTTTAAATCTAATGTCACTGATTTTCTCATTTTGTTTCAATTTCTTTTCATATTTAATTCAAGCAATCAATCATACATTTCTACCTTGCCTCTAATATTCATACTCATGATCAATTTTTCTAGGTCTGTAAACAATATACCCGGGAAATCCTTATTGGAATCTTAAATATCAGTTTGAAAAACTGTCCAGCTGTCTTATATCTTTTCTTCCTTCCTTCCTTTCTTTCCTTTTTCTCTCTTTTCTTCTCTCCTCTTCCTCCTCCTTTTTCTTCTTCTTCTCTCTCTCTCTTTCTCTCTCTCTCCCCCATTTCTCTTTCTCTTTCTGTCTTTCTCCCTGTCTTCTCAGCTGTCTTACATCCTTTCCTTCCTTCCTCCCTTCCTCCCTCCCTCCCTTCCTTCCTTCCTTCCTTTCTTCCTTCCTTCCTTCTTTCTTTCCTTTTTCTCTTCTGTTCTCTTTTCTTCTCTCTTTCTGTCTCTCTCTCTGTCTCTCCTATCCCTCTTCCCTTCTTCCTTCTCTCCCTGTCTCTCTGTCTGTATCTTTCTATTTTCCTTGTATGTATTTACGTATAGATATGTTAAGTCTCTATAAGAATGTAAACTCCTTACCAGCTAAAGACAATTTTTGCTTTTTCTTTCTATTACCAGTGTATACATATGCATTTATAAATTCCCCTACCTACTCCTTAAAATGATTTGAGATTGCTACACTTGAGTCTTAAATATCTACTCTTTATGGCTTTAGAGTCATTTTGTCAACGTGTTGGTAACTACTACTTATTACAATAGAGATGTTATAATCACCTTCTAAATTATTGCCCCCTCCCAGTCCTTTTGCATTTCAATTGATGTTTCACCAATGCCAAAGTAATGTTTGTAATACATATTACTCTTCTATTCAAAATTGGCTCTCATAAATTACAAAATAAAACACAAACTTTTTTTCTGAATATTCAATTCCTTTACTTTACAATCAAGCTCCAACATACTTTTCCTGCCCCATTTCATATTATTCCACTTCCCTCACTCTACCATATGACCAGACTGCCCTCCCTTATCTCCTACTTCTGTCTCCAACCCCTTTGCCTGATATGTATCACCCTCATTTCTCCATGTGTTGAAATCTTCCCCTTATTTCAAGGTTTAGCTCAGATGTCATGAAACTTTTCCACAGTAAAGTGGTCCCTCCCTTCTTAAGTCTCTCTGCATTCTAGAGAAATGGTCTTCAAACTTTTTGGTCTTAGGACCCCTTTACACTCTTAAAATTATTTATGACTCCAAAGAACTTTTGTTTATATGATTTATATCTATTGATATTTATGGTATTCAGAATTAAGATGTCTTAGCATCATAATAAAAGTAGTTTTGACCTCACATACCTCCTAAAAGTATCTTGGGGATTCTCAGAGATCTCTGGACGCACTTTAAGAACCACTGCTGTATGTTTGACCTTTAGAGACTTCTAATATTCTAACTTATATTATAGTTATTAGGGTACATAGCTTACCAAATTATAAATTCCTTGAGGGAAAACTTTCTATTTTAATACTTGCATATCCGTACCCTGCATACAATAGGTTCTTAATAAAAGCTTGCTTAATTGAAATTGAATTGAATTGAATTAAATTATTCACAAAATCTATGGATGGATAGATTAGTAAAGGAAGTGTGGATCAGGAGGAGTTTATAAAATCCAAAGAGAATTTTAGTGTAGAAGGGAGTTGGAGTGGTCACTGATCAGTAGTATGGCGTATGTTTAGCACAAATTCTTCATAGCACAATTTCCATCTCTCAAACCAATTCTCTCTCTCTCTCTCTCTCTCTCTCTCTCTCTCTCTCTCTCTCTCTCTCTCTCTCTCTCTCTTTTGTTAACTGACCTGGCTGATTAACCTGGATGGTATCTATTAGATTACGAAGTTAGAAACTCTGGGTCTGATACTTAGGAGATCTATGACTATGGGCAAGTCATTTAATTATTCTTGGCCTCAGTTTCTACATTAATTAAGTGAGAGGGTTAGACTAAGTGATTTTTGATTCTCCCTTCTAGCTTTAAAACCCTATGATTTTATGATGACCTGAAATTTTGATTATTGCACTACTAGTCAGATATGTAAAGGCAAGCCAAAGAATAGCGTGTTCAGATAAAATTTGGGACGAAAGAGGAAAAGAAGAATATATTTAACTAGGTTGCAATTTTGTTATGATTCCAAAGACAAGAAGCCATTGAAAATAAAAGAATATTCAGTCTTGCTGAATGCGCATTAGATACTTATGATGCAAATTAATGTTTTTTCTTATGTCCTCACAGAATAACAATGATAGTAAACAGTCATCATTTTACTTACAAAACTGATTTTCTCCCAATTAAAGAATGGTATAAAACATAAAAACAATTATGTAGCATAGTTGAGTAGGATCATTAAGTATTGCATATATTGCCATATGTTCTCAGGCTGTTTCATGCAATATTGTCATAAACATTAGGTAAGTAGGAATGACACATTTGTTCTGCACAGTATATCAGGCACGTTGAAAGATAAGTAAAAAATGTAGGACAGTATGGAATAATGAATAGGGTACTGGGCTTGGAGTCGGGAATATCTAAGTTCAAATCCTGCCATTTGTTCCTGAGCAAATCACCAACAACCCTGGGGGGTAGGTACTATTATTGTCCTCATTTTGTAGTTGAGGAAATTGAGTCAGATAAGAGGTTAAATGACTTTTTCCAGGGTCACAGAACTAGTATTTGAAACCCAATTTGAAGTCAGTTCTTCCTGAGTCCAAACCCAGTGCTCTATACACCATACACACTATATCACTTCACTGCTTCTAATGGAATGTGCTTCTAGCACATCTGAGGACCTCATCACTCTGTTCAGATGATGTCTCCACATAGAGGACACTAGGGAGTAGCTGGTGTATCTTCATGTGGCTGACACTAGGGAGCTACTTCCAGGA
The DNA here is from genome assembly GCA_028646595.1 of Phalanger gymnotis. Classification (NCBI taxonomy): domain Eukaryota; kingdom Metazoa; phylum Chordata; class Mammalia; order Diprotodontia; family Phalangeridae; genus Phalanger; species Phalanger gymnotis. Next base: position 210,424,165 of record CM053625.1, read on the forward strand.
GAATTGTGATGATGTATAAGGAAAGTACCTTGGAGAGAATGGAGCATGCATGCACGTTTGATAATTGTTTCTGGTCAACTAAACACGTGGTGAAGGAAAGACTCTTTAACTGGCTTTAGGGGCATTCAAAAAGGTTATTCACCTTCATCTAAGGTCTATGTGCCTCAACAATCTTTGAAGAGCTATGCAACAGGTTAAATGAATGGAGCCTATAACCTGAGGTCTAAAGGTCTCCTTGGCATCTTTTAGATCTAGAAATTGTGTTGGCAGCCATCATAATTTCAATGCCCTTAGATATGAAATGAGTGAAGCCTCCTTCAGTATCTGGGCATTCTAGCCTACAGGTTTCACGGCCAGTGTAGTACTTTGGCCCTTTTGCAAAATGGGGAACTGAAAAAAGAAGCAATGAAGGACCTTTAAAAATGACCTTTGGAATGGCCATTGGTAGCTGAGACACAGGCCCATTATGCTGCATATGGACATGAACTTGGTGAGACCAATATTATGTAGGAATTTGGTAATGTTTTGAGTATACTCACTCCCCACCCCCAATTGAGGTTCAGTAGAAAAGAATATGCCCTCAAGGTGCTGAAGGAGGGAAAAATATTTGTATATGTTCTTCCTATATTTTTGAAATAAATATCCCTTTATAAAATCTAATTCAATGTTAAATGGTTAAAAGGAACTGCAGGTGCTAATTACTGGCCCCCCAATTTTTTAAAAATTAGATATACACACAAGTATGTATATATATATATATATAGTCAGCAAAAAGCTGCCTTCTTACTCTCCCACATCAACTCTCTAGCCCCACTTGAGAACCAAAGAAAAATAAACCCATTACAAATACGTATAGTCAATCAAAACACATTTCCACATTGTCCATGTCATATATACATATATGTATATGTGTGTGTATGTATATATATATGTGTATGTGTACATGTGTAGTTATTTGATTTTTTTTGTTTTACCATGCATTCTTCACTTCTCCCCTCTGTCAGGAGGTGAGGAGCACGTTTCATCATTAGTCCCCTAGGATCGCATTCAGTCATTACACTGATAAGAGTTTCTAATTCTTTCAAAGTTGTTTATGTTTACCAATACAAATTATTCTCCTGGTTCTGTTCATTTCATTTTGCAGTAGTTCACACAAATTTGCCCAACTTTCTCTGAAACCATCACCTTCATCATTAACACACAATAGTATTCTAACACATTTTCATACTATAACTTGTTCATCCATGCCCCAATTTATGGGCAACCCCTTAGATGCCAATTCTTTTTCACCTCAAAAGAACCATATTTTTGTATATCCTTAGGGTTTGTTTTGCTTAAGACTAATCCTGCCCTTAATCTGCCCTCCCTCCTTTTCCCTTAACCCTCCTATTTCTCTGTGGAATAAAGGGCATATCTGTACCCAACTATGTTTGTGAGTGTCTTTCCTTCCTTTAACCAGTTCAGATGATAATGAGGTTGAGTGTCAGCCACTTCCGCACACCTTCCTCCTTGTTTGTAGAGATATCTACTTATACACTCTAATTATGTGAGATAACTTTCTCTAACTTTCCTTTCCCTTCCCCCCTGGTATATTCCTCTTCCCCTCTTTCCATGATCATCTTAAAGATCATCAAGATATAACAGACCCACTCCCAGGTTTGTCAAATTAGATTCCCTCTATAATCGCTGATGATGGTAGGGCTCAAAGAGGCACATATATCATCACTCTATATTAGAATATAAGTAGTTTATCTTTATTTATATAATTGTTTATTCTTATTTACCTTTTTATGTTTCTCTTCACTTCTGTGTTTGAACTTCAAATCTTTTCTCTACAATCTGGTCTTTTTATCAGGAATGCTTGGAAGTCCTCTATTTCATTAAAAAAAAAAAACATTTTTCCCCTGTAGAATTATACTCAATTTTGCTGGTTAAGTTATTCTTGGCCATGAGCCTATATATACATCCTTTGCCAACTGGAATGTCATATTCCAAGTTCTCTGCTTCTTTATAGTGGTGGCTGCTAAATTATGTGTAATTCTGTCTGTCGTGCCTTGGTACTGGCTGTTTGCAGGTTATTATTATTATTATTATTATTATTATTATTGTTATTTTGACTTGGAAGCTCTAGATTTTGACTATGATGTTCCTGGGAGTTTTCTTTGGGTGTTTCTTTCAGGAAGTGACTGGTAGATTCTTTCTATTTCTACTTTGCCCTCTAATTCTAAGATATCTTCAAAGTTTTCTTCTAAAATTTCTTTAAATATAATATCTAGGCTTTTGTTTTTGTTGTTGTTCATGCATTCAGGTAGCCCAATGATTAATTCATTTTTCCCTGACTTGTTTTCCATGTCATCCTATGAGGTATCTTACATTTTCTTTTATTTATTTAATCTTTGAACTTTGTTTTAACATTTCCAGTTGCCTCGTGTAGTCATTGGCTTCAGATTGGTCCAATTTGTTGCTCGGTAAGATTTTGTAACTCATGTGCCAAACTGTTAATTCCTTTTCAATTTATTTCTTTCCCAATTCTTTCTTCCACAGCTCTCATTTCTTTTCCATTTTTTTCCTCAAGTACTCTCATTTAATTTATAAATTCATTTTTAGACTTTTTCTTTTTTTTCCTTCATCCCTTCAAAGAACGGTAGTTGATTTTATGCCCAAGTGGTGTTTTACCCTGAAGCTTTGTTTGTAGATGTTTTGGAGTTAGTCTTTTTCTGCCTTTGTGTCTTGAGTGTTCCTGCCTACATAATAGCTTTTTATGGTGGGATTCTTTTTTGTTTGATCATTGTTCAAGAATACTTCCTGACTTCTGACTTGATGTTAGGACTGGGCTTTGCACTCTTCTGAATGGAAGGTCTAGGCTGGCCCTGTTGTTGCTTTCCTGGGGTACTGAATGTTGTTTTATTCCAGGATCTCAGATGAAAAATGGGGACTTGCAAGCTTTTAGTGCTTCCAAATTGGTCTGATTCCAGGGCAAAGCCTGATTGCTACCCACCCATCCCCTGCTCTACAAGTCTGAGCTCTACAAGTTTCTGACCTGGGTTTGGGCTTGAGCAACAATAAACTGATAGTGGACTCTGCCCTATTAGTTTTTAGGGAAGGTCTTCTATTTCAGAGTGACCTAGGATCTATTTTGGCCTAGGACTCCTGCCCTGGTTATTTCTCCATAGGTTGAGGTGGAACTGAGACCTCTCTCATTTCTGGGATCTGAGCCACACTACTACTGCTTGCTGCTAAACGTGTTCTGTTCTTAGTACACCACCCTGAGCATCCTTGCCCTGAATGCTATCTCCAGGCACAAGTCTCTTCAGTCTACCATAACTCTATGACCTGAAACTGGGTATGGGGAGCCAAAGGCAGTTGGCATCTACATAGGTGACCTGTGTGAGTCTGTGACTGCCTCTTGTCCTAGTGCACATTCTCTCCCTGAGTGTTATAGTGCTCTATGGTGCACAATCCAGGCTAGACCCTGTCCCCAGTCCCCACAGACCTCTCTGTCTGTCTTCCTATGCTGACCCAAATTAGACAAAGGACTTACCGTGACTTCTCTGGAAGATTTGGTCTACTGTGTTTTCTACATGTCTTGAGTTTTGTGGGGAGCTCATCTGTACTGCTTCTTGTTACTCTGCCATCTTCACTACCTGCTTTTCTACTGGCATTCATGAGGCCTCTAGAAGGAACGAGTAGATAGAATGTTGGCCTCAAAGTTAAGAAGCCCTAAATTTAGATCTTGCATCAGATCTTTATTAGCTACATGACCCTGGGATGGGTCCCTAAACTGCTTAAGGCCTCAGATTCCTTATCTGTAAAATGGGGGTAATATTAGCATCTACTTCATAGGGTTGTTTGAGACTAAGATGCAAGAATATATGTACTTTGCAAATCCAAAAGTACTATATAAGTGGTGGGCATTTTTAATTATTATAAACATATTCTTTGGACCATTTTCATGAGTGTTACAAAGTTGGGGAGTCAAACAGTGAGGCTCCCTCAGGGATGTTTCTTTATTCCTAGGACTTACTAGAGTAATATGAAAAAACAAAAACCATTTCATCAAATATGAACAGAGGGGTTTACTTCATGTGTGGTTGAAGGTCATTATGCAACAGAGAAACCGCTAAATTTATGGGCTAGGAAAGGGAGGCAGAGGAATTACCTCTGAGCCCAAATCCAATTAATTTCAATGATGAACTCTAAACAACATTTCATTGGCCCATGGCTATACTTAAGAAAAAATTGATAAAGGAGTGGGAGAAGTTTTGAAGGTTTTCAAACTGACTGGTTAGTTTGCAAAGGTCGTTTTAAAAAAGATACTCAGGTTTCAGGTGGAAAGTACTGCCCTAATTTGGTAGGGCTTATTTGACTCATGGTCTTCTTCGGGGTTTTTTTTTTGGTTTGTTTTGTTTACTAAATTTCTGATTTAGATGGGAGAATTACTGGTGGGTTTGGATGGGAGGAAAGCCCATTCTACTATTTAGACATTCAGATAGAGTACATGTCCAGAGCAGAAGGAAGAGAAAGAGGATGATTTACCTTTAGTATTTTCCATCAGGGGATCTTTTTAAACCATATATGTAACTATAGTTAGCACAATTGTTTCAATCACGGTGCAAAGGACAAGGTCATGGGATTTAACATCCCTAACAATCAGTCCAGAATCACAGATTCCTTGCAAATCTGTTTTTATAGAGCTTATAACTATCAGGTCTCTGCTTGAAGACTTACAATCAAGGGGAAAGTATTATGTCCAGTCTCACCCCAGGCAAGTATATATGGAGGCAATTCACCATTTCTACTTCATGGGAAATCCTAGGGAGGAAAAGCAAAATACTGCAAGTTTGGGAGAGAGAGCCAGAAGGTGGAGTCACTTTTTAAAAAAGTTTACTGACTGAGCAAATCTTCCTGGTTCAGTGGCTAATCCTCTCTGATAGAGCTTTCAGGAAGCCTCCCCCTGCCACCACCCCCCCCCCCCCCCCCCCCCCCCCCCCCCCCCCCCCCCCCCCCCCCCCCCCCCCACCCCCACCCCCACCCCCGCAGCCATCATGGGGTGGAGGGAGAGGATTTGATGAAAAAAGTGCCAATTTTTTTTTTCAGCATTAAGTCATGCATGTCCCTGAAAGTTGCCAGGGGAACTAAGTGCACACTCCATTGGTATGGCCTCTTCATGCTCCATGGAGTGTACAGTCCCTTCTACAAGTGACATCTTCTAGACTCCCTCCATATTTTATACATTAGGAAATTGAGGATTCCTCCTTTGCTCAAGGTCATACAGATAGGGAGTGGCTGAACCAGGATGATAACCCAGGTTTCATGGCTACAACCCAATGTTCTTTCTATCATACCATTTTCCATATATTAAGCTGTTTCTCTTTCTTTATGAAGGATTCTTGGTAACAACTCAACACTTATGATCCTCTAAGGATTAATAAGGACTTTTCAGATACAAAGGATAGAAAACAGATAAGCATCATGATAGTGAAAAGAGCACTGGGTTGGAGGCAGACGTGAATGTCTGACTGCTATTTACTACCCATGGGACCATAGGGAGGTGACAACCTTTCTGAGACTGCTTCTTTATCTGGAAACTAGGTTTAATTCTTGCCTTACCTACCTTCATTCAGTAAACATTTGTTCCACAAACATATATTAAACTCCTACTATGTGCCAGTCACTTTTTAAGGCAGTAAGTGATAAGAAGGAAAGTCAAACAAGGATACAATCCTTGCCCTCATGGGGCTTATATTCTATGTGTAGAACAGTTGTCCCCCAGCAAGTACCACGGAGGGGTTGTATGGCTGGAAGGGAGGCAGAATAGACCTCTATAGCCTCTTCTCCCCTTACCCTTCTCTGAGGAAAACTTGAATTCCTTCTAGGAGGGAATGCCAAGTTTGGGGTGGGAGGACACCCTGCTCTCCTTAGAAAAAGGGGTCACTGGGCTAGAATTATATTTATCTACTCCCTTAAATATTGTTGGTCTAGGGCAGAGGTGGGGAAGCTGTAGCCTCGAGGCCACATGTAGCCCTCCAGGTCCTCAAGGGTGGCCCTTGGACTGAATCCAAACTTCACAGAACAAATCCCCTTAAAAGGATTTGTTCTGTAAAATTTGGACTCAGTCAAAAGGCCACCCCCAAGGACCTAGAAGACCACATGTGGCCTTGAGGCTGCAGGTTCCCCACTCCTCATCTAGGGGATGTGTTTTTCAGGTTTAATCTAGCTTCTGATAATTGCTCCATAATTGCTCCAGAGGAAGCAGGACCACAAGTTTTATATTTTTACATACCCCAAGACTTGACCCCTTTCCTCACCAGTTCCACAATGAACACCCATAGCACTTAGCCAAGAAATTCATTTATACAATTCTGTAGCAAAACAGAAATCAGACAAAGTAGGAAAATATATGCCAGATAGTACAATGTAAAGGAGCTCTCCTATTGAGAGTTAGGTAACAGCGAAACAGAGAGAGAGAGAGAGAGAGAGAGAGTGTCTTAGGTTTCACCCAAGGGGAAGTTCCTTGAAGTCAAACTGGGGATAGGAACATCATGGATGTCCAGCTCCTTTCCTGTCTCCCAGAGTTTTTTCCTTCAGCATCCTGAGGTGGAGTTGACCTCTTACATCTTCTCTGTTGAAGCCGGGAGCCAGAAGCCCCTTCAAAGAAGACTGAAGAAACTAAACCTGTCTCCTATGCTCATCTGTTCCATCCCTACCCATGATGTATTGATCTTCACCAATAAGGGCAGTCCCATACAAATGAGACCAGGATTACTTATTGTTGTTGCAATTTATTGTCTATCTCATCTTTAAAACTTGTAATGTTCTATGTAAATGAAGTAGATAGCAGAATCAAATAAGTTAACTTCTGCTTTTAAAGTTTACTGGCCTTTATAACATAGACCCATTTGTACTTCAGCAGCCATGATGAACACATTATAAACAGAACACTAGAGGCCAGTAACCTATTTCCAAATAGATTATTACATAGTATATTTTTCTTCAGTAGATCCAACCCGGTCTATGTGCTTATTATCCTATCCCCACCTTTTTATTACATTTTTATTAGGACTTTCCTTCACTTGAAGTGATATTACATTATATTTGAAAGCCAAACCAAAAAAAAATGTTGTTTGGTTTATGAATTTTTAATACCAAGAATTGAATATTAGCTGTATATTCCACCATGAACCCAGAGGCCTAGCATTATGGTATGAATTTCTCTGATTACCAAGCATCAACAACAGACAAAATACATAGAACATTTCACATGGCACATCTGTACGCAGATGCTCAGGGAGTGGGTAAATACATAGACACACATCTGGTATACAGATACACTAGATAGATAGTTAATGTACATACATTTGTATGCAGATAAACAGAGGTGTCTGAGGGCATGGGTAAAAACAGACACCCACATATACTCTCGATACAGTTGGCCTGGGGGTCGATCAGTGTCTTGGAGATCTCCAATATAACCCCCTGAACAATGTCAGCTGCAAAGGTTCAATTCCGTTTATTCAGGTTATCTATTGATATTCTGTTGAAGAAAAATTCGAGTTGGGTTTTTCATTTGGCTACATAGACACAGACACACAGATGAAAACTGCTGTAGCCAGCACCAGCTTTTTTCAGATAAATTACAAGGAGCATAAGAAGCCCAAAAAAGAGACTGCGAGAAAATAATTTGGCGCCTAGACCTCTCTACTTTAAGAACTGACTGCTGTTTTGCATCTTTCTCTCAGTCTTACTTGCCCAATCGCTTACAAAGAGACAGTGCGTGAGAATTGCAACTTGAGACAAGATAAAAAGCCGGTCCTGCTTCTGAGCCTAGACGGTTGTTTTTACCCACAATTCTTCCTCTATTATATCACTACAGGTGTCTGCAAGAGGCATTTTCCCCCCTCTTGGCAATCAAAACCTGCTTAGGCTATTGAGCATGCCCAGTTCGATTGCGAGCGCCACCAAGAAGTTTACAATGCGCAGGTCCCACTTCCCGGGGTTTTGGTGGCCAGAGGAGGGAGGAGGGAAAAGAGTAGGAACGAGGATAGTGGTTGAGTAAGAGAGAGAAGCACAGGAGGCGGAGAAAGTGTAGGTTCAACACATGGATGTAGCCTGAAAGGATGAGGTCTTAAAATGTGAGCAAGATACGGGGGCGAAGGCAATTTCTAGAGCACTGTGAGCTTAATTCAAAAGCCCTCCATCATGTACACCCCGTCCACACCCATCCTTACCTTAAGAGCATAGAGGGCTGATTGTTCTTAAGGGGCAAATTAGTACGGGGCGGGGGGGGGGCACGAGTTTTCCCAGCCGACGCGCATCCTGGGGACTTGAGTCGGGACCCCTCCCCCGCCACACTAGTTAGTGTACCCCTTCTGCATTGTTTAACCTGGAGCTGTCATAAAGCTATCCATCCGGCAGTCGTTTAGCGCCGACCCCCACCCGCTGTGGCCTTATGGTGTGTGTTCACACGTGATTCCCATGCATTCTCCCCCTACCCCATTCCCTTCCCCAGCCCCGCACACCCCCCAGAATCCCCTCGGGACGATCTGCCTTTCTTCCCACGGTCATGACGGCACACCCCGGCTTAGCCAATCCCCAGCAGACGAAAACCGCTGGCGCTGCCCGCTCGAGGTTCCCTAGGAATGACCCAGACTAGACACACACACCTCCCCAAGAGGGGGCAAGAGACGGGGGCGAAGAGCCAGTGCAGAAGGCAGGGGAGCGGAGGGGAGCGGAGAATACACACACACACACACACACACCCCTCCCCCGCACTCCCAACCTTACACACACCCTCCCCCGCACCCCCAACCTCCCCCACCTAGTAGAAACGATCATCGCGTAGACTGTCTGCTTCCCCAGACTGGCCTCTCCGCCCACCTCCTCTCCCGCGCCCCCCTCCCCAGCCCGCCCAGCCTCCCTGACATTCTGGGGCTTGGTCCTGGGTTCCTGCCCCAGGCTGGGCACCTAGCTATTCCCACCCCGAGGCTAGCTCTTCTCTACTCTCCCTCCTCCTAGCCCCGACGTTTCCCTAACCCGGGGAGGAGGAGGAGCAGCAGCAACAGCAACAGCAGCAGCAGGAGGATCCGTGCATTGCTAACCCTCTCTAAGTGGCTCCGAGCAGCCAAACTGGGCATGCTCCGTAGCCTGGGCAGGTTTGGGTTGCAAGTAGAAAGCTTTGGCTCTTAAGCCGGGAGGAGAGAACAAGGAGAGAGAGGGAGGGAGGGAGAGGAGAAAGAGAGAGAGGCACACACAGACACACACAGAGAGACAGAGGCATACACACGCAGAGCGCGAGAGCCCCGAGCGGCCAGAGAGGACCGCCGGTGCCCAGCGCTGCCACCATCCATTTGCAAGACGCTGGCACTAGAGAAACCCACCCACCGCCCCTCCGGCTGATGTAAGGATTCGAGCGCTTCGGAGAGAGGGATTATTGGTTTGGGGGCTTGCGAGGGAAGCAGCTCTTCTAGGTCCTTGTGGCTCTCTGTGACGGGGGATGGTGGAGTAGGGGAGCGGGGGAGGAAAGAGGATGGTTGGGGGGCATTAGAGAGTTCTTTTTTTTGCGGGGGAAGGGAGATGGTGAGCGGCTGGGCAAACGAGCTTCAGGGCCAAAGAATAACAATAGTGATAAACAAAAGGGAAACAAAACCCCACTAGTTCCAGAGCCCGGTATCCAGGCGGTGAATAGAGATCTCTTGCCGGAGCTTGAGGACTGTAGTTAAAAGACAAGTGACAGGTAGACTAGGTTTCAGTTCATGCCCTGAAAGCCTGAGGATGCTCCCTCCCTTGCCGCAGGGTTTTGTTTGTTTATTGGGTTAGTATGGTGCACGCACACACACTCACTCACCCACCCACTCACTCACGGATGTGTCTTTTTCGGAACCTATGCAGATGCCAGGCAGAGTCGCACTGCTCAGTCGGAAATAAGGGAACCCCGGTTCCCATCCCCACTCCCCACCCCCTTCCTCTTTAGTTTTCGCCTACTTTGTTTCCGCAGACTCAGTCCAGACGTTTACCATCTTATGATCTGGGAATAGCTTGGGCTTGGCGTTTATCTGGCTATTTTTGTTAAAAATAGTTGGCCTTCTTCAACGCATGTAAATTGTCGTCTATGTGTATCTTTTGAAGAAGCTAAGAGGAAGGACCGACCATTTCCAATTAAAATAACCTTGACTGTGTTGTTCATAATAAAAAACAAAACTGGGTAAACGTTGGGTAAGCACAGTTTTGGACCATAAGTTCTGCCTTGTAGCAATTGAAAGGATCCTGAGGATTGTGTTGTTTTAAAGAATTACCATTTTATTATTTTTACTAATTATAGATAGAGTAACTTTGCAGTACTTCAGTTTCTAATGTATCAGTGATAATTTTTTCAATATAACTTTGGGTTAGCAAAGAATATACTAGTGCTAGGATGTTGTATTCTGAAAGGCAAATGTTCCATTTTATTATTTTCACAAAGAAATATCATGCCCAACTGTATTCCTCCTTTATATCCGTTTTTTTCTGAATCAGATGTGTAATATTTTTGAAAGCATTTGGAGTTGCAACTCTCCCCTCCCTCCCCCAAGCACAACATATGATGTGGTGTTTCAGTTAGATATGTGTATTCTAGAGACACCTGTTTCTTAATTGTGTTTGACCATCATTTGTGGTCTGTCTTACATCTGGAAACAAAATTGAATTGAATTTCACTTTTCTGGTAGAATTAGCTCCAAAAAATAGGGAAAATAAGTAAATAATCACATTACCTTAGTATAAAAAGAGCAATTAAAGAAATTCTGAGAAAAAAAAAATAAATCTGTGCTTTCAGGGATGAGGAGAAATACTGCATACAAAGCTAAATGGAATTGTAACTTCATTCTAGAATGGTAAAATATGGCCAAAATGACGAACGTATTTTGTCCATTGAGTATAGTATTTTGTAATCTTTGATCTTCTTAGCAGTGGTATACAACTATATACTTAATGATTTATCATCTGCTAAGAAAGAAAATGAAGTCTTTATGTAACAACATATGGCTTATGGCATTCAGATTATAGTATGTAAGCTAAAGTGACAGATATTTTCTATAAAATAGGACTACAATTTCAGGTATTTATATACATGTGTGTATGAAGCAAGATATACACATATGTATGAAACTATATATGTATATCACACACATATATAAAATATGTATGAAGTTGATGTTCACCTCATTGAATTGCAAAAATTCAAAATACTTTTGTATTAAAACAAACTTTTTCCCACCCCCAAGAGGACCTTCACTGAACATTACGAAATTTACTTTAAAAATGGAATGGCAGTTCTGTGAGTAATTATATATTAATGTATTAAACTTGAGTACCACACTATGATGGAAAAACTAACTACAGTCGGTGGGCAACCTGGTATGCCCTTAGATGTAGCATATTCTAGAAGATATACATCCAGAAGAAAATCTCTACAAACTTTATTGTTCTTTCAACATCAGTTTTGCTTCATCTTTATTCATATCACTAAACATCTTTGTGTTTCTCAGGATCTCTGGTGAAACTGTCAAAACAGAATTTCAAGTCTGACTTGATCATTTAGCAGACTTACATCTGTTGGAGTGATAATACTTTTTATTTTAGAAATGCACACCCACATGAAAGAGCTCCACAGTAGTTTCCTATATTTTTGCTTTTGTATGCCTGAAAGTGTGGGTGCCTTTAACCTCATGTATTAACCTGAAATCTTTAGATAGTATTTTTGGATATATTATGAATGAGAGAAAGAAATATTTCAAAATGGTAATAGTGAATAGCACTTAACAACAACCTTTTGAAGGAGAATTTCCAGATTTGAAAAATTATTTCTTAACCCTTTCCCAAATTGAGATAGATAGTACTCATTGCTCTTTCATCTTTGCCAAATACATGTCCAGCTTTCAAAAATTAATGCATACTGATGATTTTGCAGCATATGTAAATACTATTTGGCAATACTAATGAACATGGAGTTTTGCTAGTAGGCTGTTAAATCCGTCTTGGGATGTTACCTACGAGGAATTGAAATGATGAGTCGTTGCTTGTTTAAAATTTCATGCTGCTTTCCTAAACATTTGAGTTTAAATTTTAGGTAGTTTAAATACTATTTTGCAATTCATTTTTTCAAATATCTTAGGATGATAAGTGTTTAATTGGCTTGATTTGTTCTTATTTGCGGTTGGAATTTTCACCTGTGATATATAGAATATCACATTTTAAAAATCTAATAATATTTAAATGTTTGTTTTAATAATGTAAATTAATTTGCTGCTATCTCAGCTAAACTCAAAGAAGTTATAGATTCTGTGAATGTGTGGATATAGCACTAAGCATTAAGTATAACTACTCTAAGACTTTTGGAACTCTCTGTGTGTGTGTACATGCTAAGAGTGAAAATTATCATACTGTATTTGGATAGCGAAGTATCATAACCGCAGAAAATATTAAGTCTTCCTGGATATTTTCCACCATTGGCCTTGTTGTGAACATAGTTTTGAAACATGCAGTTAGTTATACAAATGTCAAAATGATTTCCAGTTGCACCACTATTGCGGTGATAGAAAAAGTTAATGGTAATTGGCAATAAAAACTAAGTTCTAATTTTAAACAAACAATTGAGAACCAAAGCGAATCTTATAGCAAGCATCATGAACTTCCACACCCTGGAAGCTTCTGGGTATAATGAGGTCAGAGCTAATAGATAAGCTTCCAGTGATGATGGCAAGTGAGTGTATTCAGACTGAAGTTGATGCTATTTCTTAAAATGTTATGTTTTTAGCACAAAAAGGGATTGATGTGCCCTCTTGATTCCTTAAGAAATTGGGAGAGTGGGAGAAATAGAACTCTTAACTTGTGCCAATTGGCAAAGTCACCTTCTTGTAGTTTTTGCTGTTGGTGATTAAATATTGACCGTAGTTGCAGTCTTTATTTACCAGTACATGATAAAGCTATAATACTTAACCAGTACAATAAAATTACATACTTATTTCTCACCTGCCTCAATATTTCATCCTTTTAATAGTCATCCCTTTGAGACAGTATCTACCTTTTAAAAACAAGTGCATTATTTTAAGTACTGTAAGAGCTCTTTACCCAGTTATGCCTGAGAATGAAACAGTGATTTCTCAGGTCCTGAAGCTGTGATTCATTAGCCTGGTAGAAAGAAATATTGGATATGAAGCCAAAATAATTCAGGACACAATGGGCATGGGTGATGGCTTGCCAAGTGAGTTAGAGAGAGGTTTGTATTGTCATTGTCAGAATTAAGTATGGGTTAACAAAATGAAATGGCAGTACTTTTTATAAGGCTCTCATCCTACAATTGGAAAAAATTATTTTGAAAAGTTGGCTATAATTTCAAGCATTTGGAAGCCTTTCGTATGCTAAAAACATAGTATAGTTTACACAAATGGTGAAAACCATCATGACCTAACATTTGAGTCAGTGCTGCAAAGTCACATATCCAAAGGTTTTCGTTTTTGTCGTTCAGTCATTTCTGACTCTTCATGTCCCCATTTGGGGTTTTCTTGGCAAAAATACTGGAGTGCTTTGCTGTTTCCTTCTCCAGCTCATAAGGAAACTGAGGCAAACAGGATTAAATGACATTCCTAAGATCACAAAGCTAGTAAGTGTTTGAAACCAGATTTGAACTCACAAGATGAGTCTTCTTGACTTCAGGCCTTGCACTATATCCAATGTGCCATCCAGCTGCCCCTATTCAAAGGAAGACTTGATTAAAAGATTGACTTTTTTTGTTCCTTTTCACGTACTTCCTCTTCTTTTTATAGGACCAAAATTGTTTAAAGGGAAATAAATCTTGGGTAAGTTTATTTACAATGCTTGTTCCACCTACTACTTAGCATAAGGTTCTTTGAGAATCTCTCATCCAGTGAGACATCCAGATAACATTTTCAGACCCTCTCAAAGTGACTGCTTCTCCTCTGCAGCTTTTCTTTCATACCTCCCCTTGTGCTTCCCAGATCCCCATTTGTTCTCCAGTGTGCTCAGTACTAGGTAATTACATATTCCTTTTACTGAATTGCCCTTGAGCTCAAACATTTCCCTCACTGAGCCAATATTTTTTTTTTAAATACATTTTTCCACTTGGACAACTAGGATATGTTTTTGGTTCTCTAACTTACATAAATCTTATATACCTGAATTTTCATTGTAAATAGGAGAAAAATAAATTGGAAGAAATTTGATGAAAGAATCAGTCATGTTTAAATAGAAAGAGACCTTCTGATGCACCCATAAGTTTGCACCATGAATCATTTCCCTCAGGAGTAAATCGCCTCCGGGGTCTTTCCCCCCCAAACACATAATAGGCAGCAATGCCAGTCAGGGTTGATCTGGTTTCACAAAGTAAATTGAGTAAATTCCTGCAATTTTGGGGCAGGTTAAAAAAAAGCAGCAGCCTATTTCTCCCTACGATTCTCCTGTGAAAGTACAGAATTTTAGATCTTAGTCGTGCACTACCAGAAATATTCCATATCGCCCTTTAAAATAGCCAATCCTTTTTGATCATTAATATTTGAGCAGGGTTGGGGGAGGGGGTACCATTAGCTCAATTCTTTAAAGTTTTAAAATTCTATAATTTCCCAATGGAATTTATATCCCCCAGGATATTAGTTCTTCCATGTTAGTGAGATACTTACACTTTTGCAGATTATATTAGTGCTTTAAGGTCAGGATGGTAACAGTTCACGATTTAGCAGATTTTAGTGTTGTGGTTTTCCAAATCATTCTCAGGTCATTTGCAGAATTCCTTGTGGGTCCAAAATAATGTCACATGAAACATATGTTTTCCCCCTTCCTTCCATATGTATTTTTTCACTATTGGCTCATTTCAGCAATCAGAAACAAAAATACGAACAGTTTAAGACTATAGCAATGATATATTGTTATTTATCCAAGCCAAGAAAAACTCCACACAATTTTTATTAGATTTTGCCCTAGGAGAAAGTGGGAGCAGGTTGAGTTTGTTATTCGTGGGCCTTTTGTTTCACCCTTGTGGTTTTTGTGGTGAAATGTTTGCGGACCACAGCATTAGGTTATGACAAGCTAGTTTCCTACATTCCATAAATATTCTGGTTTGCAAACCTATGAATTTGGGGTTGAAATGGGAATTGGGGACAGGGAAATAGGCTTGGCTAAACCTTGAATTTAGGCACTAATTTCCATCTCCATTCTATCGTGTTTTAGACTTGGGGTGGGGGTGGGGGGGGAGGAGAAGAGGAGTGGAAAATTCCATTCAATTCAGCAATCATTAAGCATCTACCTGTAAAAAGTACTATGATGAGTGATGACATATGATAAAGATGTCATATGAAAACCAGAGCTCAAGAAGGTTAGTGTAGGTTAGTATAGGACTAGGTTATGTAACATGCAATCATAATATATAAATGCAAAGAAGAAGAAAAAGAATAAAGTATTATGAGAAGTTGGAAGATGGAGAGATTACTTACAATCATGAAGCTCAGAAAAGACTTTTTGACCGAGATGCCTCCTAATTTATTAAGGAAGATTTTGAAAGAGGAGAGAAGTTTCAATAAGTACTTATGGGGGAAAGGTGAAGATTAAATAAGTAATTATTCTGTGGGGGAAAGGCTGTGATATCTGATGACAGAGAGCAGATATTACTATTTAACTTTTATTCTGCTTCTATTTTCTTGCCAATGATGTTTGGAATGGAAAGGACAGAGCAACATTGTCTAATAGAGAGTTGATACCCCAAATAAATACAAAGATATTAAGAGAATACCTAGCTATCCTGTCCTTAATAAGTTCAAACCATCAGTATCAATGAACTACATCCTCAGGTACTGAGCATGCTGGTAGATGTGATGCTGAGCCACTGACAGTAGCTTTGAAAGACCGTAGGAAATAGGGAGTTTACTGTATTTGAAAAGTATAGATGGCCTAATTGTTAGACAAGGGAAGAAAATGAAGCCTTCAGATTACATCCTGGTGAGCTTGGCTTTATTTAGTGGCATAATTGTAGAATGTGCTATATTGTTAATATAATGAATTGGATGTCCAGTAGACATCTTAAATTCTGTCTTAAACTCATTATATTTCCTCCTAAACCTTCCCTCCCTCATCTTCTCTATTACTATAGAAGACAATTCTATCCTTCTAGTCCCTTAGGCCTGCAACCTCAACTCCTTACTATCTCTCACCCCTCTCACCTATATCCAAGCTATTGCCAAAGATTGTCAGTTTCACTTTTTAATATTTCCTGAATTTGTCTTCTCTTTTCTGTTATTGCCACCAGTCTGGTGCAGGCCCTCATCACCCCATGCTTTGATTACTACTGTAGCCTGCTGGCGAGTCTGCCTGTCTCAAGTCTTCCCCTACTCCAGTCCATCCTCCATTCAGCCACTAAAGTGATCTCCTAAAGTTCAGGTCTGATCATGTCACTTTCTCTACTCAATAAACTCCAGTGGCTTCCTATTGCTTCTAGAAGCAAATACAAAATGCTATTTGGCATTGAAAGCCCTTCATAAACTAGTTCCCTCTTGCTTTCTAGTCTTCATATACCTTATTCTCTGCCATGTACTTTTTCTGTCCAGTGACACTGACCTTATTCTTCTACCATCTCTCGCCTCTGGTCATTCTTTCTGGCTGTTCACCATACTTGGGATGATATCTCTCTTCAACACTGCCTACTGACTTTCCTGGCTTTCTTTAAGTTCCAAATTAAAGCTTATCTTTAAGGAAGGCTTTCCCAGCCCCTCTTAATTCTAGTGCCTTCCCTCTGTTAACTATTTTCCTGTGTATCCAATATATAGCTGACTTTATGTCTGTTTCTTTGTAGGTTGTCTCCATCATTGGACTGTAAGCTCCTTGAAGGCTCCTTTTGCCTCTTTTTGTATTCCCACCACTTAGCACAGTGTCTGGCACATAGTAGGTGCTTAAATGTTTATTGATTGATTGATTAAATATTTATTGATTGTTCAAGGGATGAGTAATTAACTTCTATAATAGGAAGTGTTAGCATGGAGAGTCCATTATAGGTGTGGGGAGACAGTTTGAGCAAAGACTTTGATATAGTGGAGGGCAAGTGAATAGGGAGAGGGAATAATCCTGTGTGGCTGGGACATAAGAGTACTCCAAGGTCAATAGAGTGAGATGTCTAGAAGGCACCATGACCCAAGATTGTAGAAGTTCTTGAATGCAAAGGTTAGAAGGTCTTGTTTTGATGCCAAAAGGAACTTTATTTTTACCACTTAGATGAGATTTACAGAAAGCCAAATGCCTTGTTTAGGAGAAAATGAGGTGCTCCTAAAAGGGTTTGAGTAATATAATAAAGATAATAGAATAAGGTGATACTAAAGGCAGCAGTATGAGGGATGGGTTGGAGAGTATATAGATTGAATACGTGAAGACCTATTAGTCCTACCACAGTTGTCCAATTGAAAGGTAAGAGGGAACTGAAATTGGCCGATTGCAATTGAAAGGACAGGGATAAAAATCAAGGGTATGGAGACCAACTAGCTGTGGGGTGTAGGCAACAGAGAAGAGCTAAATGAGATAGCGTAAAATTTTAGTGGAACTACTTAATATGTTTTTATGATTTTCTTTAGAAGAGTTTGGTTAATTTTTGCTGATTAGGAGCCTCTCACTGATACCTAGTGAGAAGAGAAAGATACTCTTTTTTCTTAGCTTAAGCTTTAGACTGGCAACATAGGATGGAATAGATAGGCACATTTTTAGCCCCTTTCCTCCTTCTCATGGTTTCACAAAGTCAGCTCTAGGAAAGATCGTGAGCTTCAGCTCAATTAATCAAAGATTAATTAAGAGCCTCCTATGTGCCAGAGTGTCTATTACATGCTGGGGAGAAAGAGAAAAAGGGAATAAGCATTTACATAGTGCCTACTTTGTGTCAGGCACGGTGCTAAGCACTTTTACAAATCATATCATTTAATCCCCACCACTTCCCTATGAGGTAGGTGCTATTATACTCATTTACAGTTGAGGAAATTGAGGCAAACAGGGATTCAGTGATTTCCCCAGGGTCACAGTGCTGGAAAACATCAGAGGCCCCATTTGAATTCCACTTTGCCAGGGCTGTTGAGGATACAAAGACAAAGCATTTTCTGCCTTCAAGGAGCTTATATTCTATTTGGGATTGGGGAAGAATATGTACACAGATAAGTAAATTTAAAATAAATTTGCAAAATTACCACAAAATAATTTTATTTGGGTTAGGGAGCTTAACTGCAGGAATCTTGAAAGGACTGTTGTGGGGGGCACTTGAGCAAGGACTTGAATTCAGGAAGCTAGGGGTTCTGAGAGGCAGTGATGATGAGGGAGAGCATTCTAGACCTGGAAAGTAATTTAGAGCCAGGTGATTAAAGACTTTAAATGCCAAGGAGAGGAATTTGCCTCCCTGGAGGTAACAGGCAGGCATTGAAGTTTCTGTTCTGCTTTAGTAATGGTAATTTACTGGGTGGAAGAGGGATTGGAGGGGGACAGAGTATGGTTGTAGGGTGACCAGTTAGGAAACTATTGCAGCAGTCAAGCGAGAGAGAGGTTGAGGACCTGAACAAAGGTGGAGATCATATGAACAAAGACAGGGGAACAGATGTGAAGGATGTTGTAGAAATAGAATCAACAAACCTTGGCAAATGATTGTAAAAGGATATATGAGAATGAAGAATTGAGGATGATTCTTGGAAGACTAGAAAAACAGGAAACAGGTAACTTAGAAAAAAGGATGGGCTAATGTTTTTTTAAAATTATTATTTATTTGGTATTTTTAGTTTTCAGCATTGATTTCCACAAGATTTTGAATTACAAATTTTCTCCCCATTTCTACCCTCCCCTCCACTCCAAGATGGCATATATTCCGATTGCCCCCTTCCCCAGTAAGCCCTTCCTTCTGTCACCCCACTTCCCTCCATCCCCTTTTCCCTTACTTTCTTGTAGGGCAAGATGGATTTCTATGCCCCGTTGCCTGTATATCTTATTTCTCAGTTGCGTGCAAAAACAACTTTTTTTTGAACATCTGTTTTAAAAATTTTGAGTTCCAAATTCTCTCCCCTCTTCCCTCCCTAAGAAGGCAAGCAATTCAACATAGTCCACACATGCATCATTATGTAAAACCCTTCCATAATGCTCATGTTGAAAGACTAACTATATTTTGCCCCATTCTATCCTGTTCTCCTTTACTGAATTTTCTCCCTTGACCCTGTCCCTTTTCAAAAATGTTTCATTTTGATTACCTCCTCCCTCTATCTGCCCTCCCTTCTATTGTCTCCCCTTTTTTATCCCTTTCCTCCTTCCTTCCTGTGGGGTAAGATACCCAATTGAGTGTGTATGTTATTCCCTCCTCAAGTCAAATCTCATGCAAGCAAGATTCACTCATTCCCCCTCACCTGACCCCTCTTCCCTTCCTACAGAACTCCTTTTTTGCCACTGTTATGTGAGATAATTTACCCCATTCTATCTCTCCCTTTCTCCCTCTCTCATTATATTCCTTTCTCATCCCTTAATTTGGTTTCATTTTTTTAGATATTATCCCTTCATATTCAACTGACCCTGTGCCCTCTGTCTATATATATATATATATATATATATATATATATATATATATATATATATATATATACACATTCCCTTCGACTACCCTAATACTGAGAAAGGTCTCGTGAATTACACACATAATCTTTCCATGTAGGAATGTAAACAAAACAGTTCAACTTTAGTAAGTCCCTTATGATTTCTCTTTCTTGTTTACATTTTCATGTTTCTCTTGATTCTTGTGTTTGAAAGTCAAATTTTCT
>CM053625.1:210444466-210569816 GCA_028646595.1 Phalanger gymnotis
CAATCTAATTTTTAAGGTAGGATTTTCTTCAGTGGTCTTTTGGACCTCCTTTTCCATTTAGCTAATTTTGCCTTTCAAGGCATTCTTGTCCTCATTGGCTTTTTGGAGCTCTTTTGCCATTTGACTTAGTCTATTTTTTAGGGTGTTATTTTCTTCAGCATTTTTTGGGTCTCCTTTAGCAAGTCATTGACTTGATTTTCATGGTTTTCTCACATCACTCTCATTTCTCTTCCCAATTTTTCCTCTACTTCTCTAACTTGATTTTCCAAATCCTTTTTGAGCTCTTCCATGGCCTGAGACCAATTCATATTTTTCTTGGAGGCTTTTGATATAGGCTCTTCAACTTTGTTGACTTCTTCTGGCTCTATGTTTTGGTCTTCTTTGTCACCAAAAAAAGATTCCAAAGTCTGAGTCTGAATCTCAGACCATTTTTGTTGCCTGTTCATGTTTCCAGCCAACTACTTGACCCTTGAGCTTTTTGTTGGGGTATGACTGCTTGTAAGGGACAAGCTTGAGGAGCTGTGCTGCTATTTTCAGAGCTACTTCTACACAGCAAGCTCTGTCACACCAGCACTCCTTCTCCCCCAAGAACCGCCAACCCGAACCACGACTCAGATCCATGAAGGCTCTGCACTCCTACTCTGATCTGCCCCTTAATTCCTCCCACCAGGTGGGCCTGGGGCCAGAAGCAACTGCAGCTGTAGCTCTGGAAGCAGCCTCAGACCTGCACCACCTCTGCTGCCCCCGGGGTGGTGACCTACCTCAAAAATCCTTTCACTCTGTCTCAGCAGCTTTTCCCACTAACCTATTCCATTGTCTTTGGTGTTTGTGGGTTGAGAAGTCTGGTAACTTCAACAGCTCACTGATTCAGGGTGCTATGCCTGTTCCGCCTGGCTCCCAGTCTGGTTGGCGTAGCTCATGCTGAGCTCTGCTCCTCTTGGCTCCGCTCCCAGCTCCATGTGATAGACCCTTCCTAGCCACCATCCAAGCTGTCCTGGGCTGGAGCCTTGCTCCCCTTTGCTATATCGTGATTCCTGCAGCTCTAGAATTTGTTCAGAGCCATTTTTATAGGTTTTTGGAGGGACCTGGGGGGGAAGCTTAAGCAAGTCCCTGTTTTCCAGTCACCATCTTGGCTCCACCCACCCCCCTATCTGGGCTAATGTTTTAAAATTAATTTCGTTTGGATCAAATTGAGTTTGAGATGCCAGTGGGATACCTTAGGGAAGATATCTGGCAGACAATTCAATGTATTGGAATTTGTGCTCAGAAGTAAGATGAAATTTAGGAGTCATCTGCTGAAAGATGATAGTTGAATGAGTGCACAAATGAGTAACAAAATGATGAAGTGTAGAGAAAGAAGAGAAGAAAGCTCAAGGCAGACCCTGGGCCACATGCACAATATGGGTGGTCAAAGTTATAATGATCCAGTGTAGGAAACAGGATGATCTGTTAGGAAAGTAGGAAGACAACTGTGAAAGCAGTTTCATCAAAACTCAAAACTCAAGGAGAAGAGAGTATTAAGGAGAAGGGAGTGGATAACAGTATGAAATTCTGTTGAAAGGTCTAAGAAAACAAAGAGCAAAAAAAGCCCAAATTCTATCCATGGAATCTGAGTATTATATTCTTGATGAGATATACTAAAGTAGTAATTAAGCAACTGATAATATAGGATAGCCTGAAAGGGAAACTTCAACCACCAAAAGGTACCCAGATTACTATTAGCGAGGAGATTGTACATTTTAGAATTCCATTCAATCCATTTCCAGTCATAATCATAAAAATATATTTCCAGGCAGCTAGGTGGCACAGTGAATAGACCACTGACCCTGGAGTCAAGAGGACCTGAGTTCAAATCCAGCCTCAGATGCACTTGCTAGCTGTGTGACCTTGGGCAAGTCACTTAACACCAATTGCCCTGCCTTCCCCCCTCAAAAAAAAAAAAAAAGAAATATATTTCAGTTATTCTAAATCATTCTGTTAAGAGGAGATTAGCCCTAGGAGGTGGTCTATTTTATTCTATTAAGCATTTAGTGTAAGGCTGGGAAAACAAGTGTTAGAAAATGTCAGCCTTGACTTAGAGCATAGTTACAGGAAATTTGGGACTTTTCAAATTGATCTTTCTTAGTTGTATACTTTATTCTTGATGAGATCTCTTTTTCTTTTTTTAGGTTGAATCGCCCACCCCCACTCTAAAGGTCATTTAGACCATTTAATTAAAATGCTTATGAATCACTGGGAAGATTTTATATTTTCTCCCTATTAGACCTTGGTAAATGAATAAAATCATGGCTATAGTTCTCTTCTGAATTTAGAGAAGTATAGTGAAGTATAAGAACAAATAAATCTTACTACAAAGAAGGATGATTTACATACTTAGAATGCTTTCCATTCTGGCCACTAATTTAAACTGTAACCAATGGGAATATTGTTTATTTGGTTGTGTAGCTTCTGTAAAATACAGGTGCCTCTATATGGAAGAAAGATTTGATGTTTTCCAACAAATTAGTGATAAAGCTGAATTTATTGAGTCACAGAATTTTGCAATTGGTAGAGACCTATAATAGTACAACTCTTTCAGACTTTCATTGTAGAGGAAACCACTTCTTTCTAATGCAGACAATTTCACTTTGAGATATATAGCTTCAATCGTTAGGAAAATTTTCCTGACATCAAGACTAAATTTGACCCTCTACGCTTCTACCCAGTGCTTCTGGATCTGGCTTCTGGAGCTAAAGAGAACAAGTCTAGTCCCTTTTTTACATGGCGGTCAAGGTTGCCTTCTGCACACTCTTCATCTTAGCAATGACCTCCTTAAGTCATGGCGCTCAGAACTGAACACAGTACTCTGGGTATTGTTTGACCAGAGATGAGATTACTGGCATTCTTATTCATGGATAAAATATCTCCTTATTTCTGAAAGCTATGCCTCCTTGAGTGCAGCTCAAGATTCCATTATCTGTGATGATGATATAAAATGGCCCCCATTTTAGACAGTCAACAAGAATCAATTAATGGCTTAGTATGTTCCTAATTCTGTAATATCAAGTGCCAGGAATACAAAGAAAAGCAAAAAAGAAATAATCCCCACTCTCAAGGAACTTATCTTATAATGGGGTAGAGAACATACAAATAACTTGGTACATTTTCTAGTTGACTTTCATTGTTCAATGAGAGAGAAATTCTGAGGGTTGTGAGCTTTCTTGTGTATTAGATAGAACAGAATAAAATAGACCACCTCCCAGGGCTAATCTCCTCTGCAACTGTGTATTCAGTGTCACTAGCCAAAGCCTTATAGCACACCCCTTTATGTCCACAATAAGGAAGTCTTATCTTCTAGATTTTCAAAATTTGAGGGCTGCAAATATTTTGGCAATGTACTTCAATGGCTTCATGATGGATATTATTATATTGCTGGTTTGTAAAATATGAACTGATGTCAGTGATTGCCAAAATGTGATGATTGTACACACTCATTTTGTCCATGGTCAAGGAAAAAAGGTGGTTGTGTAAAATTGTAGATTTTGGAGATTAGAGACCTTAAAAGTCACCTTGTCCAACTTCCTCATTTTACATGTATAGAAACTGAGGCCAAGAGAGATTGAGTTATTTGTCTAAAGTCATACTAGGTGTTGTGGAGAGAAAGCCCACATCAAAGGTAGGTATACTTGAGTTGAGATCTTGGCCTCTAACACATACTGGCTGTGTCAGTTAACCTCTGAGTGCAGTAAGCCAGAGGTGTCAAAAACATAGCCTATAGCATTGCAGCCCAACCCTCCTTAGGGCAACTGGACCAGATAAAAATCTAAATGGGAAATATTTAACAAAATAAATGAAAATTGTTTTCTAAGGCAACATAAGGCCTTTAGGGATTCTTACGTGCAGTTTAGTGGTCCTTTTTCAATTTGAGTTTGCACCACAGCTTTAGGCAGCTCTATGTGACTGTAAGTTGCAAAGAAGGTGATGATCTCCATTGATAGAGAGAATTTCCTTACCTGGGAGTTCCCTGTACCAGGGAAATCACAGCTCTAGTACCTATATCTTGCCCCATCCCATAGAGCTACGTAGTGACCAAGTCAGGACAACTCAATTTCTCTGGTTCCAGTCCCCTGCCCTTTCCTTTACCCCCCACTATTCAAATGGTGAATGCTGAATTGAGTAGCTGCTCTTCTTACAAAAGTGCAAATTTTATGATTTATAAAAAATCATAAAAGTAGAAAAGAAAAAAAATGTCCCTTAAACCAAAGACCTAAGGACTTTAAAAAAGATATCTCAGTAGTCTGTTTGGCTGCTGAAGTCTCATAGTGATACATTTACCAAGTGACTACTACCTAATTCAGAAATGATGACAGGAAATGAAACTATATTCAGTGTCCATTAACAGCTATTCTTTAGTTATCAGATACCTATTGCTGTGTCAAACAAAATAGAACCAAGCAGAGTAGGAAGTGGATTTATAGGCCATGTAGTCGTAGGGCTATAGATTGAGAACAGGAAGGGATTGTAGAGGCCATCCATTCCAACTCTCTTATTTTACAGTTGAGAAAACCAAATCCCAGAGAATTTAAATGACTTATTTCCAAGTCACAGAAGTAGTGTAGTGTTCCAACATAGGTACCCTGACTTCAAATCCACAGTTCATACCATACAAAAATTGAAGCTGACAGATTTAGTGACTTGTCCAAAGTCACACTGCTATTAAGAAACTGAGTTTAGAGGTCAATCTAGCTCTTTTCAATTTTATTGCTATTTGCATTATAAGACATTTATATTCTGTAGTTAATATTGCATATAGTTCACCTATGATGTAGGTGTAATGGGGTAATCAGTACCTCTTTTCCCCAGTCTTCTCTGTCTAGAGCACATCCTGTCTTGCTGAACTGAGCTCTTCTGGAGACTTGAAAGGGAATGTGGGATCACTTTGGGGTGATGCAGCCATTCTTTGGTTACTCTTACAAAAGCAGTGGGAAGGAGGCTGTATCAAAGGTGATTGGACACTGAGCCAGGAAGAATAGTCCACTTAGTGGACCTTGAAAGAAATAACTCCACCCTTTGGCATTCTCATTCTCTCTCTCTCTCTCTCTCTCTCTCTCTCTCTCTCTCTCTCTCCCTCCCTCTCACTCCCACTCTCTCTCTCTCCCTCCCTCATCTCTGTCTCTCTATGTCTCTTTCTCATAGCTACAGCAGTTGCTCATAGGTGGAAGAAGGCACATGTATTTGAGCCTGAGCCTGGACCTTAGGCCTTTGGTCATCTCTTCTGTTTGCTTTCCTTTTCCTAAGAATAGGCATGTGAACAAGGATTTTGAAATGAATGTTTGCAAGCTTGGAGGCAATCTCACAATTTTAAGAGGTCAGTAGCTCTTGTATACCTTTGTCAGTTCTGACTGACATGAAGAGAAGTATCCTCCCTCCTGGGAGAAGCTGACCACCAACAAGAGGATAAGCTTAAGCCATATACACTGTTTTATAAGTGGATTTAGACTTCAAGGGAGTTGTTTCGATGGTGTGGAAACTGAGGTGAAGGTGAAATGGATATTCAACAATCTCACAACAATATTTCATGTTTTAATGTTTTTCATATCAACCTTTTGGGAGAGTATAATAGGAGTTATGGGTTAATATTTTATGTTTTAAGTTCTTGTCAATAAATGCTTCTACATCTTTTCTCTCTTAAGTATTTCCTTTGTATGTTCTCTGGGACCACTCCCCCATGATGGACTTGCATTGATGTACTGCATCCCCAAAGTATATATGGCTAAATACTACTTTCAGAGTTGAAGATGTAACCCTAATGGTCTGGATTTCTAACATGGTCGCTAACAAGCCCCCAGCAGTGTGTTTCACCTTATTAAACAACCAGTTGTTTTCTAGCTTTTAGAAAAAGGATTTACTGGGGCGATTGAGAAAGAACTTTAGTTAAAAAGACATTCTTCCTAAAAAGTTGAGGGCATATTATCCCACAGATACATTCAGGATCTGTGGGGAGGTTTGGTACATGTACAAAAATACAGAAGTATGATTGATCATGTAGGGAGAACTCATGTGGCAAAGGGGAAACTTAATACTCTTAGCCCTTTTCTCCCTTTGCAAAATTGTCATGAAGTTTTCCTTAGGTGTAGCTCTCTTCTGATATCTGAGGACTGGCCTTTAGAGAGTCCAAAGCTGACATTTTTATCACAAGGGGTTATGCTCCTTGAAAATACCTTTTCTCAGATGACTATTCATGGTGACTAGATATATTAGATCCTACATCATCCCAATTGGGATTGTATTGCTGTCTACTGGTGGTATAGTGTAATAATATGGGGTCAGGAGAGAGAGAGAGAGAGAGAAAGAAAGAGAGAGAGAGAGACAGAGAGACACAGAGAGAGAGAAAGCAATTCTTCCACTACTCTGTTTGTTCCTTGCTTTACTGTCTGATTCATCCCTGGATTGATAGCCATTTTACATGTGTCCAAGGATGTGTCTGATTCTTTCAGTCATAAAGTGTTTCTTACCTTCATTCAGTGGTCAAATCACTATTATCCTCTCAACTGATTGAGGATTTAATTCACACCTAGTTTACATTCCTGATTAATTCAGTCAAGGGCCTTCTAGGATTAAATTACTTGGGGTAGGAGTAGAAGCCTACCCTTGCACTTTTTTTTTTCAAGGATATGAGTAACTCATTTGATCTACTTTATACTTTGAGTATCTTTCTGCTTCCTTTTTGGGAAACCTTACACAAACCTAAACTTTCCTTAGGTGATTTTCCCCAGGGGATCTAGGATGGGGAATAAAAAGCCAGAGACAATAAGAAAGAGCCTGACACTTCTCTTTAGAGACCAGACTTCCTTGCAAATAGACCAGATACATGTATGTGTGTATATATATATATATATATATATATATATATATATATATATATATATATACACATATATATGTATATATATACACACACACACATATGTGTGTATATATATAAACATATACAATTCATACATATATACTTATATTTCATTTATTTTAGATACTGAGTTGAAAATTTAATTTTGTAATATAAAATAAAGAAAATAAGAATTTATATAAGGAAAACTATTAAAAACTATTTTTAGACCTTTCTATTATGCTTCTAAAACCAAGGTGAGACTATAGCATTGTATCTGTTGATGTTAAGGGTTATAACTAATAAAGATCATCTTCATCATTAGTATTTATATAGTGCTTTAAAGTTTGCAAAGTGTCTTAGGCAACTTATGTCAATTAATCTTCCTCAAAACTTTGGGAAACGAGTCTTATTATTCCCTTTTAATAGATGAGGAGTCTGAAGCTGAGGGATTTTAAGGGGCTTGCTCAAAGTCACACAGAATATGTATCTGAGGTAGAATTCAAACTCAGGTCTTCCTAACTCCAAGTCTAGTTTTTTATTCATTGCATTGCCTATTTAACATAACAGGCTGGGCTTAAGGTGATGAGGATAAAGAAATACAGGGATTTTTTTCCTTCACAGAAAGCATCTATCAGATACTACAAATACATTTTAGCTTTTGATGAAAAATTCTTTGTAAGTATACATTGTAATTATTATCTATATCATCATTCAGAGTTCAAGTGAATTGCAGTTTCAATGCAGTCATTGCAGCTGCTCAGAAATGCCTGATAATTGTACTCAGAAAATAGACTCCAGAATGTTGTGAGGAGCTCACTGAAGTCATGAGGCCCTCTTGAAAGTCTTAAAACTGTCCTCATTCTGTCCATCCCTCATTCACTTTGGAGAATTTCAAGGAAGCTGGTATACATTTCTCTCCTTTCTCTCAGAAGTAGCATTAAGGGATTTCTTTTATAACTGTCCAGAAGAATGAAGGGAATTTAAATTGTAGTCAACTTGCATATTAATGCCAAATACAAATATAACTAACTTTAATAGTTCTGTGTGTCAAGACTTCCTTTCTAAGCTTGAATCTGTAAGATGCTTGATTTTTTTTATTTTTCTGTGGATTAGATATATCTTCATGATGATGATGACTTATTTGACCAATAACTTGCTCACTACTGGTGGTCTTGAAGCAGAGAGTGGATGTCTCAGTAGGGACACTGGTGAAGAAATCCAGGAGAATGTTAGAGGGGATGACCTCTGAAGTCCTTTCAAACTCAAATAGTCTATGATTCTAAAAGATAGATTAGAAGCACTTATGTAAGAATTGATGAAAAAGTAATACCTCCTACCATAATTATCTCTGTCTTCCACCCTAGAAGTAACAATAAGATTGCAGAGATCCTCAGGATAGATTCCTAAAGTGAAAGAGACAAAAGCAATAATGAAGTTGCATTCTATAGAGAGAGTCATGAACCATAAAATAATATGATATAGAAAAGGATAGACTGAATCTGCTCATGCTATCAGGAATATTAGATTCCAAAGACAGGCGCTGAGTCAGAAGAGCTGGATTTCTGCCAGGATGGTGCTTTGCCCATTTGTCCTAGTAATAATAATCACTCAATTTCATGTTTGCATAATGTTTTAGGTTTTCAAAACTATAACAATACATTATTTTATTTGACCCTCACATCAATCCTAGGAGATAGAGCATGTGTTACAGTCAGATTTTACTAGAAAGGAAACTGAGAGTTGGGTAAATGGCTTGGCCAGGTTCATGCCACCTGATTGATGGGAGCCAGTTCTTTATCTCAAATGACTCTCTGGGGATCTTGCAAGGTTCCTTCACTCTCCTGCACTTGAAAGCCTCCTTTCTACTACCTGCCCATAGCTTCTTCTCTCTCCCCAGTATTGCCCAATGTACATAAATTGTATTGTAGCAGACTCCTCAATGTGTGCTACTTACCAAAATTTCTTCCTAACACTGCCTCCCCCACCCCATCCCACCCCACCCCATGTCAGGCTTCATTATTTATTTTGGAATGTTATGAATTCCTAGATTAAGCATATGCAAATGGAAACTAAAATTTATATTCCAAATCAAAATTTAAATGATAATTGGGATTAGTTGAATAACTGTTTCCTTGACTTAATGTGGTTATTCAAGAATTGACCATCTCCTAGCCTTCTTGATCAGGGGTGGTGGGGGAAGGAGTTAAATTAGGATGTGCTGTGTTAAATATGCAAAGTAGTTAAGCAAAATAGTGTTAAGACTAAAAACTGTGCTTGTTGAAAAAGATAACCTCCTTTAAGAGTTACTTAACTTAAATTTTGCTTACTACTGGCTATTCATAGATATTTCAATGTAGTTATACTGTTTGTAGAAAATAGTGAGGTCAAAACATTTTTTTGACTGTACAATTTTCCACATGGATTTTTGTTTCATTATTTTTAGTTATCTTAGGTTTAAAACACACTCAGATGAACTCAAAATAGTTTCTATAAGTGGAGTATTGGGCTATTGACTAGCTTTCTTATTTGATTATTCATAAATATAAAGTTTTTTGACATCTAATTCTAAACAAAAATATGCTTTTTCTAAACAAAATATATATACTTTTGATAGTTCCCTCCACACCTGCATGTTTTAGATGAGTTGATTATCTATATAAGTGAAGGAATCCCAAGAAAATATTTTGCCAGTCAATGCTTTTCTTGTACACAGTTGTACACAGTTGTCTTGAAAATAAACTGGTATGTAGTTGTTTTATAAAACAGAATGGTGAACATTTTAAAATTTCATTTTGTTCTAATGTTTATTGGGGAAAAATACAGTCAATGTTATTCCATAAACCTTATTTTTAGCCTTATATGTCTATATAACAATGTCAACAAAATATCAGAATAATTTTTGGGTTGACAAGACACATTGCTAAAAAAAAGAATGCATTAACATTTTGGACTCTATGTAGCAAATTAAAATTTGTTGATTTTTCTTTTCAGAAAACTATTTTAAATAATTATATCACTTGTGCAAGTTTTTGATATTTAAAAAAATTCCTCCCTCCATGTGTTTGTGGGTAAAATTGTCAGTGCTGGTACAAATCAGAACCAGAATCGGAAATTTAGGAGCCAGTGAGGGTTTATTGAGCTCTCTAGCAAGGGAGATCTGTCTGCACAAATGAAGGAGGCTCCCCTAAGGAACAAAAGAACAAAGCTTATATAGGTTTTAATTAGTCTGGAGGTAAATTGGTTACTGGGCATCTCTGGATTGGACAGGGTTTGTTGTTGGCAGCAAGGGTAGGAACAAGGAAAGTGATATCTTTTGGACAGGTCTGTTTTGGGGGCCTGGTAATAGTGAATGCTCTTTTTCCAGTTAGCTAGCTCTCTGCCCTAATGCGTAGGCCTGTCCTTGCTGTTCCAGCACAAAGGGAGGTCCCAGGTAAGGTGGAGGCTGTAATATGAACAAGGTCAGGGACAAAAATGAAGACCTCTAGTAATTGGGTAGTAGACAGTTGGTAGGATACAGGTAGGCAGAGCCCTGGACTTAAAATTAGAGAACCTGGGTTTGAATCTGGACTCAGTTGAACACTGGGCTAGGCCCTATGTATGCTGCACATGCCTCATAGGCTTGTGATGAATGTGTTCTTCAAACGTCAAAGCCCTATAGATACATGTCAGTTATTCTATTGTATGTATTTCCAAAAAAATTACCGTGTTTTTAAACCTATAGCTATACACTAGAATTAAATTGAAACTTTAAAAATACCAGTGATCTATTTTTAGGTACACACACATTAGAATTCAGTATCTTCATAACATAAATTCAGTGGGCTGCTTGAGCTAGCTCCTATCAGCTCAGCTGATCATTAAATTTTCGACGTGAACATTTCCACCTCGGGGGAAAAAAACAAATGCTACAAAGCAGGACTTGATTTATTATGTTGCTGATTGTTTCTAGACTAAGAAAGTGATGAAGAAAATATTAATGCAAGTTAAACCCCAAAGTTTTTTTCCCCAGAGAGGTGATTGTTAAACATTTACTGGTACACCTCCATATATAATATGAATTTGATTAACTTATATAAATTATGTACTAGCGTTTGGTTTTTTCAGAAGCCGATAGCATATTCTGAATGTTTATAATATGAAGTGAAAACATTGCCCACAAACTGTTACTTTTGTTATCTTTTCAAAAAAAATTCTAGGTAGTGTATGACTTATTTGAATTTCATGTTTCAATTTTTTCCAAAGTGAATCAACAAGTTTTGAAACTTTTAACACATTGATTACAAAGTTAAATCTTACTGTTACATTTCACGTAATTCTGGAAGGAATTGTGATGTTCTTTGTCTTCTTTGGAATCTATTCATCAGGATTGTATGATCAAACCACAACAGAAATGGACTGGGCCAACAATGAACTTGTGACTTTCTTGGTTCACCACACATCAAACAAAGCCTAAACCAATATTAATTTCTTTATTTGAATAGAGGAGATTCCTTTTGCTCATTTAGGGGGCTTATAAAATATGTTCATCATACCAAGTTGAGTAGAATACAAAGCCAATAGGATGAAATCAATGACTAACGTAAAATTCTAAACCTATCATATTTCATCTATTAAGAATTAGGTAAGGCAGACACGAAAGAAATCTATGTACTTGTGAAAGTTTAGTTAAATTCTTCAGATTGAAAAGAGTGTGTTTCAGAGCTGAAGACCCTAGACACAAACATCTTTCGTCTTCCCCCAACGTGGAACTGCACTAAAATACCCACTAGGTTATTTCAACTCGTTGGTGATTATTTTGATTTATTTGGCAGCTTCCATAAATATTGTACATCAGAGAGGCACAGTAGTATACTGTTTAGGGCATTGGCCATGGGACCAGGAAGATTAGGGTTCATATCCTGGCTCTCCTATAAGGCTGTGTGAACTTTCCTTTAGCAAGGCCCTTAGATTGTAAGAATTAGTGTCTATTATTAGTATCCATTAGAAGTATCCATTAGATTGTAAATTCCTTGAAGACAGACTTTCTTTTATCTCTTTTTGTGTCACTAGTGCTTATCATAGTGCCTGGCACATAGTATGTGCTTAATAAATGTTTATTGATTGATTAACTTAACCTCTGAGTTCTTTAGGCAATTCTGGAGACTAAATTTCACAGGAGGGGCACACATCTGAGTCATCTGAGACTTCTCTATGTCATTGGAATCACAGGTTCAGCTGTCTCTATTCCTGATCCTTAAATATTGTATCAAACAGCCTTTGTATATCTTTAGTAACTTTTTTGGGTTCATGTCTATAATTTCATTGATAACGGGAAACTCCTGGGAAGGAAGTTCCTGATAATGACATGGATTAGAAACTGGAGACACTGAGAGTGATTTGAATCCAACTCTTCCTAACTTTAAATCCTATTCAACGTGTTAATGTTAATTTTTTTTAAAGTTTCATAAGAAGTACAGTTGTTTCTACCTAAGAAACTTCGTGAAATTTAGTTTCAGTATTTGTTTATAGCTATAAGGTAAGAATCCAATGTGAAACTTGTGCATTTTGACAGTACAACACATTTACTATGCAATAAAAAGTAAATGTGCTTTCAGAATATAGCGTTGAGTGCATCAAAAAGGGGTTTGAATGAATGTAATTTCTTAAAAGTGCAAAGATTTTTCTTTTTACAAGTCATCAGAGATTTGACAGTAATCTTTTTGAGGCTAGAAATGATTTGTTCGAATGCCACTAATGTGCCCAACATGGTATTTCTTACATACAGAACTAAACATATATCCCTTTTCGTCATGATGATTGTTTTGTGGAAAGATATATTTATTTTCAGCATAATCACAACTCTCTCTTGTAGTAGTTAAGTACAGAAATGATTGGCAGAAATTTGCCTGGGGACTAAATTTCATGTAATGTTCTGCAAATACTGAGCTTTTTGATTTGGAAGTCTACCATCTTGTCTATAGCCTTCATTTGACAGAATAGGAAGCTGAGGGCCAGAGAAATTGATAGATTTGCATAAGGTCATAAAAGTACAGAGCAGCCATGCTAGAACTAGAGTCCATATGTTTGTGACTCTCAAGCCAGTGCTGCTTTAACTCTCAATAAAGCCCCTCAACTCAGGTTCTTCATTTATGCAATTGGATGGTAACCAATAGTCACTATCTTGCCCTCTTGTGAAAATTGATCAAGTTGAAAAATACCTTTGAAGAAGAAAAGATTCAGAGTATTATTAGTCTAATTATCTGTAACTGCACCTATGTTATTCTCAAGGAATCATTCAATCAAGAAAACATATCAAGGATTTATTATGCTCAAGGCACTGTGCTAAGCCCTGAGGACTCAGAAAAAGCAAACACAGTTGCTGCTCTTAATGAACTTGCAGTACACACAATACTTCAGGCACAGTATTGGGTCAGGCAGCACACACACACACACACACACACACACACACTTTTAAATGCCTACTGCATGCCAGACACTATACTAAGTGCTCAAGATACAAAGAAAGTTAAAAGAACCCCATCCCAACCCCGATGCAATCCCCGAAGTCAAGTTGTTTGCAGCTTAGAGGGGAAGGAATTAGCCACCTGAGAACAGGTTGGAAGCTGGAGAAAGAGCAAGTTTGAATTGGCGGATAGCCAGTGTTAAGGCACAGAGATGGAAAGTGTAGCTGCATGTTAATTTTTTTCTAAATTATTGAAAAATGTTAAGTATAAATGAATATGTTCACTGCCAAGCGTTAATACACAGTTATGTCACTATTTGGGGAAAAAGAACCAGAGTCTGTTTAAATTGATTCAATAATTGTATCATATTTTATCCAAGAATAGCTACTGAATATTTTTAAAAGCATAATTAACTAAAACAGGGAAAAAATAAATGAGAAATTTACCTAAATGTGAAAGCCCTAACCACAAGGAACTTCAGTGACAAAGAATAAGCAGGATAGATTTTTAAACACTTGCAAATAGTAATATTAAAAACCACTGATTTAAATACAACCCTGGAAGTCAGACATGATACTTTGACATATGACCCTGATCAGCAGCAAGAACAACATTGTCATTGGAGAAGCTTAATCTAAAACTACAGAACAAAGAATCTAGTGTTTATAGTTAATATGCCAGCATTAAGTCCTCTTTTTATGCTTTGGTGCATTCCAGACTGTGCACATATTGTGTGTAAAAATTACCAAATGTTCCGGGGGTGGAGAGTCTATTGCCTCTCGTGGGCATGTATGAAGTTGTTAAAATAGATTTCTCTACACTCATAACAGTTTATTTTATTAAGATGTTTACTGGGTAAATATTTTTACTAGGTTTTCATCAACTTCAAAGAGGTATTATTTATTCCTTGGAAAGTGTAAATAGATAGTATAATCTGTATTTAGTTTTTCCTCATTTTTCTCCCACTGGATTTTTCTACCTCAGTTCAGATGGGTCTACTTTTAAAAATTATATCAATATATCTGCATATAAAATTTAATCCTGAGCATATTTCTAAAAATTAAAATGAAAAAAATATGTAATCAAGGGTTTTCATGGAATTTATACATTATTTGTTGGAACCGATAGCATACTGGGAAGCTCTGGGTTCTAGTTGAAACCCTACTGATGTAGTTATCAAGAGACTGATTCTTAATTTTGTCCAGTGTAACAGGAAAGAAATGCCTACTCATATAGAGAGGCTAGCAAGTTGGCTAAGATAATATATATAAGGTATTTTGAAACCTACATTAGATGCAACCTAGGACTATGGTTTTATTCTGTATTAGTTCTAGACTCTACCACTAGAGAGAAGATACACATTGATGAGATTATAGATCTGTCAAAGTATCTAAGGACTGCCAGATTACCTACTATTATAACTGGTGCTTCTTATGTGGTATAAAGTTGTATAGAATTTGTTTAAGTCATCTGTGAAAGGTAACATGGTATAATAGAGTCAGCCTCAGAGTGAGGAAGACCTGAGTTAAAGTCCTGCCTGCAACACATACTGACTATTTGACTTGGAAAAATCACTTAACCACTCAGGGCTCTAGGCAATTTCTGTAAGACTATACATTGTGGTGGGCAGCTAGGTGGTACAGTAGATATAACACTAGGCCTGGAGTTTGGAAGACTCATCTTCCTGAGTTCAA
The DNA here is from genome assembly GCA_028646595.1 of Phalanger gymnotis. Lineage (NCBI taxonomy): Eukaryota > Metazoa > Chordata > Mammalia > Diprotodontia > Phalangeridae > Phalanger > Phalanger gymnotis. The sequence continues at coordinate 210,459,472 of CM053625.1, forward strand.
ATCTGGCCTCAGACATTTACTGGCTGTGTGACCCTGGGCAAGTCAGTTAACCCTGTTTGCATCAGTTTTTTCATCTATAAAATGAGCTGGAGAGGTAAATGGCAAACCACTCTAGTATCTTTGCCAAGAAAAGCCTAAGTGGGGTCATGAAGAGTCAGATTGTTTGTGAAATGACTGAAACAATTGAACAACAATATACATTGCAGAGAAAGTGTGTACATGCATTGATAAGAGGCAATTTCCTTACCTGGGATTTCCTTCTGTGATGAAATGACAGGATCTGGCCCTATTCTTATCCTTTCAGTCCTTTATATCTACGGATTTAGGGAGAAGAATAATAGAAAGGCTTATAAATGTGAAATTCTCCTAAGATACATATAGTATTAAAGATATTGGACATGATAATAATAATTAATAATAATAATAGCTAGCATTTATATAGCACTTACAATGTGCCAGGTACTGTTCTTTAAAAATATCATCACATTTGAGCCTCAAAACAACCCTGGGAAGTAGCTGATATTATTATCCCTATTTTAAATTTAAATGACTTGCCCAGAGTCACACAAGCTAGTAAGTGCTAAGGCTGGATTTCTCATCAGATCTTCCTGACTTCAGGCCCAATGCTTTATCCATTGTAACACCTAGCTGCTTTATTGAGACATGTCCATAACTCTACTTGTGCTTACAAAAAAATGCCATTCTGCTCCATCTCTTTGAGGGTAGAGGGACATAAAAATTGATTGACAAAGAATACTTCACATCCTGCTACATCCGACCTGCCTATCTCCAGCAGTGTGTCCAAGGGAGGAAAGATATTTACTTTCCATGGTGTTTCTTGAAAAGTTTGTCTTCATCACCTTTCATCTCAACTAATTTATTATGGGGATGTCATCCGTGAATTTCTCTAAACTCATCCTTTATTTTCAAATCTATAACAATATACTTAATGTGTACAGTTTCTACAAAAAAGTTATCGATATCTATTAATTGTTGTAAGTAATAAGTTCCATAAATCTGTTACCCACTGTGTGAAGTAATCATTCATTTAAATCTACCTCTAATTCTTTGGGGCAGGGGGTGGTGGTGGGAAGGGTTTCAAGAAATATTCTTTCTTTAATTCTTCTGGTTAACTTTTATACTTAACTTTTATACTTATGATTTTGTAAACTTCAGTTATATTCCTTTCAACCTTCATCTTTTCACCTTCATTACTTAACTTTTTAGTCTGTCTTAAAATTTAAATTTCTCCATTGCCTTCATAATTTAGATTGTAATGATTCTGGGTTTTACCTAGCTTTATAATATTTTTCTTGAGATGGAGTGTTATAAATTGCATGCCATGTTGTTTATCATTTTGTCTGCCTGGGCCCCTTGGGCATACTAAGAAATAGTCACTGACTGTTGACAGTGATAATAAGTAGGTATTAATACAGAGTAATTTCTACATGAAATATATTGTCATACTTGCAAACAGTGTCCTGTTTGATTTGTTTGAAATAGGAGCAGCCCCAGTAGATCTAGGGAGATGATGGAGGAAAAGATACAAATAGATGGTTTTTTTTAAGAGATCAGTGCAATTGTCAGTGTGCAGGAGTATTAGATTCAAAGTCAGAGTGCCTGGGTCCCAGCTTTGCTACTTGGGTAAATGATTTCACCTCTATGGGCCTCAGTTTCCTTGTTAAGGAAATGAGGGGTAGGACCAAATGATATGTAAGGTAATTTTGGGATCTAAATCCTATAATTCTCAACATCAGTCTGGTGGCTTCATTCCTAGACTCTTCTTGGCTGGTTAATGTATATAATGGTATAACAGAGAGTTGGCTGCTTCATGAAGTTATATTTCAAACTTCGTAGCTATTGGCCTCAAATAGCTGAAAGCTATACAGTAATACGTAGAATATCTGATTTCCTCAGTGTAAGGAATTCCTAGTGTGGGAAAGCCTTCCAACTTATCTCAGCTTATCGATGACTTTGTAGAAATGGGTGGAGGTGGGAGGGAGAAAGATCTTAGTAAATCTGCAAGTTGCTGGTAATTTACTCAACCTATGTGATAGATGGACCTGTGACTTTTTTAGGTGAAAAGACCCAAGTTCCATTTATGATTGTTCTAATTAGCTCTGGCATCCATTATGCAGTATGTTTATAATCACTGCCCACAGAAATTCTATTTTCTGACCCTGGTTCCCTTCAGGCAAAAACTTGGAAGCCTGCCTCAAATGGTCATATTGCTCTGGATTTTCCCATAATACTCCCTTTTCCAGGTTTTATGTTTGTGCCCATTAAATCAGGCAAGTTTCCTTTCCAACATTTGGCATTGTTCCTTTATTGGAAAGGAAACTTAGCTAACATCTTAGGCCAAGAAAACTTTAAAAAGCAAAACACATAACAATATGTTTGCTCTCTAACCATCACTCCACCAGTCTGGGCCCGGGTTTGCTGTTAATGTACCATCTGTGCATTACATGCAAAGGTAATAATACACACTTGCCTACATTCCTGGCCCAGTGGCAGAGTAGTCTGTGGCATTTCTTTACACACAGGGTTCTCCCAGTGTAAAGAAATAAATCCAGTGTTTTATTTTATATCCAGGGGCAGTTTACAGTAGTGATGTCTGGCAGGGTCAATAAGCCAAATTCCAGACTGTAAAGATGGTTTTATTTTGTGTGTCTCTTTCAGTACTGTTGTGAAAGTCAAGCCCTAGCCTCATATGACCTCATGATTTTCCCTCCTACAGCTTAGCATATGTTGGTAAAAGTTAACTGAATGACTGCATGGACTCCGTTCTCCATGTGGCTCTTTCCTAATGAATAATCAACTAGTTCTAATGACTAGTAGAAACAGCAAGATGATAATGTGATGCTGTATAATAAATTTATTTTTCCTCTTGCTACCACTTTTCTTTATACTAATTCAACACACATTTATAACGATCAGCTTTTAAATGGATGTGGTAACAGTGGTTTCAACATATCGTGGCCTATTATTTAACTACCAACGTGGGTTTTGAGTTACATTAGCCACATAGGTATACTCTCTTCCTCCTGTGGCTTTTTCCATCCCCAGTTTTCCCTTTTCTCTTTTTGTGGGGAGCTAGATAAATCAGAAAAAAATGCATAACATTCAACACACATGATACATCTGATAAATGGCTCTGAATTAGAAGGGAGGACATTGATTTGCATGTTGGAAGTTTTGATTAAACTAGACATGTGGATTTTGACTTACATTCCATTTAGATAAACCTTTTCTCTCTTTGACCCTAGCAGTCGATTTTTACCCCATACTGTTGCTAATGATCAGAATTTGCTCCTGGCACAATCCATAACTTTTCTATTTTAGAATCATATGGGGGCAACAGTCTACTTTCTTATCACTGTAAGTCACTAAGACCTGTATTGGGGAAGACACAGGCACAGGTTTATCTAGGGCACATCACGTAGTTATTTAACATTTAGGAAATATTCTGGGTACTTTGAAAGGAGACATCCAAGAAAACGGCAGGCTGTTGTTGGCTCTTTCCTTGAGTGCACTTTATTTTCAAGTTTCGCATAGACAACTCCATAATGTATCTGGTTTTTATCATTTTGGAAAATTTTGTTATTGTTCCTTAATCTACACATCATTATCCCTAATGCACCGTGATGAAATCAAGACTATGAGAACTTAAAATGATTTTCTAGATTCTAAACTCAGGAGCCTATTAGTGACAAAATTAGGACTGTAATCATGTATTTACTTCACTAGCCATTTTTTACTAAGTTTAGCTGCCAACAATCTATTTATGCTTGCATGATAAGTACATTCTTACGTGAAGTTTGCCGTGTAAAGTTATACTATTGATAAGGCTGTATGCAATAATCAGTCATTTTGAATCATTTATCTAAAATCAATAATATAACATTTTTCTTTTATTACAATTCTTCACTCTTCAAGCATATATTATTTCATACTACCTTCAGCAACAGAGGTCACCATCCTTCAAAATCTTAATAAATTGTATTCTTGAGTTGCTTTGACCAAAAAGATACATCATGTGGTAACCAAACCTCTAAGTATTTTCTCCAGACTTGGTTCAGACTGCTCCTTAGACAAAAGATATATATATAGCCAGTAAATATACCTTTGTTCATTACGGTATCATTCTGCATATAAGCTATACTCCCCCATTGCCAAAGCTGACTTAAATAAAACCATTACCTGAGGTAAATAGTCTGTCTGTCGCATCTTTTATCACATGCTTTTCAGGAGCTAGAGATGTTTATAGAGCTAAGAGAGGAAGGAAGGTCTAGGTGTTGTTTCCCCTTTCTTGGGAGGAGTTTCTCTGTGTGTCCTGCCCACACAGATGGATGCAAGGGAAGATTAAGTAATGGGAATTTTTCAAGCAGCATTTAGGCCTCCCTGGAATAGCCATAAAACTAGATCTTGTGTGTGTGTGTGTGTGTGTGTGTGTGTGTGTGTGTGTGTGTATATGTTTGAGTGAGAGAGAGGGAGAGAGAAAGAACATGTACATAGAGATTACATATGATATATAAACACATGTGTATTTATATTTGTTTTTGTATTTATACACACATGCATAAATATAACATATATATGACACACATATACACACGTATGTATTTTATATTTATACAGTACACATGCATAAATATAACACAATACATATATGTATTATACACATACACACACACTCCACAGGAAGCCATTTGGCACTAAGGGTTCCCACATTCAACCCTACACTGAACTGCTTTAACTTTCACTGAACAGGCCATACACAGTCTCATAGCTTCAATAACTATAGCTGTTGAAGAGTGGTCTGGGTTTTATGAGTGTGGCATCATGGAGGAAGAGGAAGCAATTCCTGTGGGACTATGTATGGCCTGTTAGGTGAAAATTAAAGGATTAAGTAAAGGATTGATTTTTTCGGAGGAACTCTAAGTGACCTTAGGCTTCTTATTTCAGAAGAAGATTGTATGGAGGTGAGGAGGTAATTGTACTGTTATGTTTATTTTGCTTTCAAATTCATTTTCAGAACATGGCCTATATTTGGGAGCAGTCTATATTTAAAACACTATTGTATTTATTGAAAATGCACCAAAATGGACATTTTGATTTGACTTTGATCACAAAAGCCTTATCCCAAGAAAAATTCATGGCAAGAACTTTTATTTGTTTTGAAAATAAAAATTTCAAAGGAAACAGGTTTAGTGCAAGATGGGAGCTCAAAGACTTTTTGAGTTTTACTATGGATTCACTTCATTCTTTTGAAATTTTAAAGAGGTCTTTAACAACTCTCTTTGTCACTATCTACGTTTGTAAAAATAAAAATAATAATTATTGTCATTTCTTTGATCTGCTTATTATTTACATTAAATAAGCCATAAAACAGAGAGCCATCTGCTCACCAAAAGTATTTACCATTGTCATGGAAGAGAAACACTGGGTAGATAGTGGTGTGCCTGCCTTTCTTGTTTACAATGACAATGTATCAGTTGCATAATTCCAAATTACTTTCAAGAATGGTTGGAGTCAGACCAATTAACAAAATCACCAACTGTGTATTAAATGTGTGTGATGTTCTCATAGATTCTCCAACATTAACTGTTTTCATCTTTTGACCTCTTTGTAAAGACATCGCAATGGTTGCATCAAGCCCTAGGATATTATTTAACTTTCTAAATGAGATCTATAATCACTCAAATGAATTTGGCTAAACTAGTCACACGGAAAAAAAGAGCCAATGAACAATGTACTTTGTTCAAATAATGATATGTCATTGAATAAAAACTTATAGAGTTGTTCCATAAGTACATATAACTTGGACAAACATTATGGATAAATGGAGAGTAGGAAGAGACCTCATCAGCCACCTAGTCTCACCAATATGCAAAAGGAAACCCCTGTAGCACATATCCAACACATCCAGGGTCATCTAGCCTATTCCTGAAAACCTTCAAGGAAAGGGAACCCACGACCTTTTCAAGGCAGCCCATTCTACTTTTAGATAACTCTGATTGTCAGGAAGTTTTTCCTGACATAAGACTTAAATTTGCTTCTATGGAACTTCTACTCATTGTGCCTTGTTTGCCCCATGGAGATGAACAGAACAAGTTTAATCTCTCCTTGATATGACAGCCCATCCAATAGTTGAATATAGCTATCATGTCCCTCTGAGATTTTTTTATTTTTTTTGCTGGATTAACATGTGCCATTTCTTCAAATGATGCTCATGTATTATGGATTTTAAATCTTCTACCATCTTGGTTGTTCCCCTCTGGACGCTGTTCTATTTTATCAGTATGTTACATATGTACACAGGAGGCAGCTCAGTGGTTCAGTGGATAGAGCACTGGGTCTAGAGTCAGGTAGACCTGAGTTCAAATCTGACCTCAGACACTTACAAGCTATCCAACCATTGGAAAGTCACTTAACTTCTTTTGTCTTAATCCACTGGAAAAAGGAATAGCAAATCGCTCCAGTATTTTTGCCAAGAAAACCTTATATGGGGTCATGAGGAATCAGATGTGACTGAACAACTGAATGAGAACAAGCTATCATGTCCCTCTGAGACTTTTTTTAAGCATAAACCCATGCCCTTTCTTCAATTGATCCTCATGTGTTGTGGATTGTAACTCCTTACCATCCTGGTTGCCCTCCTCTGGATGCTGTCCAATTTATCAATATGTTTCATAAATCATGAAGAGCCGAGCACAGTATTCCAAATGAGATCTAATAAAAGCAGAGCATGGTGAAACTGTGACCTCCCTTATTCCTAAAAGCCATGTTTCTCCCAATTCAGGTTAAGATCTCACCATCTTTTCTGACTACCACATCACGCTTCTGAATCAGTTCACTAAACGCTACAGATTTTTTTCAGAACTCTTGCTTCCCCTATCTTATATTTATGAAGCTTGATTTTTTTATACAAGTTTATGTAAACACTTACCCATTATTTATCCAAAATGATGAGTGGGTCCCAGGATTGAACAGGAGGAAAAGAGTAGACTCAATTTTCTTTGGGAAATTTGTGCAGTTTCTTTTTAATCACCATATTTCTCCTTAAATCAAAGACCCATCTTTTTAAAAATCTAATGACAATGTGGAGCCAAGTTATAGAATGCTACAGGCTTGGAAGAATAAAAGATGGTGGCTACTCACAAGGTAGTAGAGAGGCTCCAACAGGGTGTGAGCCTGTACTATATTAGAAATCAATATTTGCACAGGAGCAGTAGCGTGATGTCAGAGGTGTGACTAGAAAAGAAGGAGGGCTGGTTATGTAGTGAAAACAAGGGAAAAACAGTGGGCAGCCCATGTGTTCCAATAGCATCTATGTTGTCAAAAAAGACCTAGAGGAAAGATCCTAGCCCACTGGTAGACCTCTAAATGAAGGAGTTATAGGATGATATGTGCAAGAATTACTCAGGATGAGAAGATATTGGTGAGTTTCAGTATGACTGTTGGAAGGAGTACTCTTGATGATGAAATCACAGGCTATCAAAACAATGATTATTATAAAATTACATAATTGAGATCTGTGAGAGAATAATGAAAAAAAACACTTTGAAATGTTATCAATGTAGAAATACAAGCTAGTTGAACCTTAATTTGTTTTTTTTTTCAGGTTTTACATGATCTGATACCAAGATCATCTGAATTCATGTAATCAGAAGGAATGTTTCTTTTCTACAGGCATAAAAACAGTTCATCTCTTTTGCATTCTGCCATTATATAATATTCTTTCTTGCATTTTCAGGGAAAGGCACAGTTTTCACATGATGAAAAATCCTGCAGTCATTTTTTGAAAGATAGGTATGTATATATGCCCTGTTTTGTACATTAGTAGCTTTCATCTTTTTATTTTTTTATCACAAATAAAATGTAACACTAACCCAGCATGACTTTAATACTGGCAAAGCATGCTATTAGTGTAGAAATGAAGAGAATAAAAACATAGAATTCAACTGTCTAAATTCACTTTCTGTGTTTTGTCAGACTTTTTAAAAAGGATGACAACTTGGAAAGAATGTATAATATCAGCAACCAATATGTGGAACAGGCAGCTAAGTAAATGACTACCTGGAGTTACATCGTTAGTTTAACAATAGGATCTTTTTCTTTCTTTCCTCATATGTCTATAATATCTTTCCAGTTAGGGGAAAAAACTTCGTCTAGCAAAGATGATAATGTTTTGAGTAATTTTTTTTTCCCAAGGCAGTAGTGATTTAGTTGATCAGCTCTATATCTGTTGATCTCTTTAGGTTTATAAGAAAAAAGCCTTTTACATTTCTCCAACCATTCACTGAAATTCATGAATTTTCTAAGTCAGTGATGCGCAGATTTTGTAGAGTGGATATCTCTCTGTGGTTGTGTGTGTGTTTTGTTTATTTTCACTTGATGTCTCTCATATATGCAGTAAATTGATATTCCCCAGCTGTACTGTTTTAAGGAAGAGGTGGGGTTTCTTTCAAAAGCATAGCTTAGGTGCCAGCTCTTCTGATCTTTAAAGTAATTAGCACTTTCTTGATCTTCAAATTCCTTTGTATTACTTTGTTTATGATTGTATTTAGTCACATATATGTTTTATTCTTCAATTATAAGGTCCTTGAGGGCAGGGATTGTTTAGGGTTTTGGTTTTTTTGTTTGCTTGTTTGTTTTTGTATCACTAGTTCCAATTAGTTTTTGAACATAGTAGATACTAAATAAAAATTTGTTCACTCCAAATGAATCAATTTGGGGCCCTGAAGATAATAATTTTAAGGAAACTAGCTATGCGTACAAAAGACTTCCTTAGCATCTGGAAGGTCTTATAAGGAGGCTACAGATAGTATAGATGTGGCAGAGTTTACAGAGATCTTAGCCTATCTTCTCTTTTGATCTCAGTAGGAAAACAGTATTTTTGAATGTTTAAGGGATAGGGTATTTATCCATGTGGCATTACTTTATGGACTGCCCTATTATTAGATGAACTGTTGAGAGCGAACTCATAGTGAGTGACTATGAACACACAAAAAGTGCATTTTCTCACTCTATAATTTCTACCTTTCTTCATCACAGTCTGGAGTTTCAACTCTGACTTATACCTGTATGTTGGCTTGTGGCTTTTTGTTGGTTATTAACTTCTTTCCTCATGTACTAACCTTGATTTTCATTCTTAATCTACTTCACTGCATAATTGTGAGTTAGACTTTGGTCATATTTTGGAAACTGAGTTGAGAAAAAAAAAAACCTTTCATCTTGTTTTCAATTCGTGAGTTTATTTTACTAGTGGATTCTTATTCCATTCCTCTGTCATGTCAGGTGATCCCTAATGTCCCTTCTAGCTCGAAAATTCTAGGTTTTTAAGTGACTGTTCACCTCATTGACAGCTCTTCAACTCATGGACTCTGTCAAGCTAAGACTGGCTCAGTTACTGCTGGAAATCACAGTATTCAGAGTAAAATTCATGTAGCTTGAAAATCATAACTCAGGAAGAGATGTTATAAGGAAACTTAAAAAGTATGTTGGTGAAAATAGAGAAAGCAGTTATACATCCTGTATACATCTACAACATCCTGAACGTTGTAGAGGAAAGTGTGATGAAATATGTGCCCTATTTAAGTTGATTTGAAACTGAAACATAAAATTTAGACATAGATTAAAAGAGTGTTATTTTGAGTAGAGTATTAAATAAGATGGTATCAGTACTCTTTAAGAATTATCTTCAAAGCCTCTCTTCTATTCAAATTGCCCACAATGAAATCACTATAAAATGAGTAAGTAGAATATTTGTGGCAGTATCGTGCTTTTTTTTAAAGACAACTGACTCCTATAGATTTTGGTTTTGAAGAAGATTCAGAGGGATATGAGTTAGTCATTAAAAATCAGAATATGATTTATGATAGAATAAAGAATAGTGAAGAAATTGGTAAAGAGTATAAATGTTGAACCTGATAAATGAATGTTTAGGGAACTTAAGTGATTGAACTGCTGTCCCCATTCTGTAAGAATGAGAGGAATTGGGCTTAAACTATACCCTGAGGGATTTAAAATAAAAATATACTATTGCCTATAAAAATCATATTGCTGACCCACAATCAGTAACCCACATTCTGAAAGTTTTTTTTTTCCAATAATACTTTTATGCTAATATGGTCACATTCAGCAACCTAGTCCCATTTGTGAACAAGGAGTCTATATAGAACAAGTGAAAATTAACTCACCCTTAGGAGAATTGAAAATTTGGCATTTCTTTCATTGTTTCCATGCAGTAACCAGCCACACATTGTAAGGAATTTCATTAGTTATGGAAAAGATTTCTTAAGCATTTAATTTATTGGATTTTGGAAAGGGGTACTGGGGGAGGTTAGGGAACTTTCTTTGGGAAGATTGGAAAATAGTTTCTCAGATGTCTAGAGTAATTTACAGATAATCCTCATGCTTCAAAAGAAGTCAAAAATAAGAACAGATATGTAGTTCCTCCAGGTTTCTTCTAGCCCTGTCTTTCTATGATTCCTAAGTCAGATAGAAGAACAGTTATATGTCAAAAGTACAAAATTTATTTGAAAGCAATGTCATTTTTACAATGAAAATTAATTACATTCTAAAATATATTTCTTATATATATATTTATGCTTTGTGTATTTTGTTTTCCCCAGTTACATGCAAAAACATTTTTTAACATTCATTTTTAAAACTTTGAGTTCCAAATTCTCTTCTTCCCTCCCTCCCTCTCCAACTCCTCCTCACCGAGAAGGCAAACAATTCAATGTAAGTTATACATGTGTAGTCATGCCAAAGATTTCCATAATAGACATGTTATGAAAGAAAACATAGACAAAAAACCCTCAAGAAAAATAATGAACATTTAAAAAAAAACTATGCTTCGATCTGCATTCAGACACCATCAGTTCTTTGCCTGGAGATGGATAGCATTTTTTATCCCAAGTCCTTGAGAGTTGTCATGGATTATTTTATTGCTGAGAATAGCTAAGTCATTCACAGCTGGTCATTTTATAATATTGCTATATATATTTTATATATATACACACACACATATACATATACATATATATATATATGTATTAAAAGAAGGCATGGGTGGCTAATGATCTGGACTGAAGGAGGAATAATCATATTAAGAAATCTTTGATCCATTGTTGGAGCACAGGCATTCCTCTCATGATTAACTTACATTTGGTGATTTATACTGTTAATGAATATTCAGTTGTTTCATAGTTGGAGGCTCTTTTGTCTCTGCTAACCTCCTTAGCTAAACATACCTAATGAATAAATAAATATTGGAAATGCCAACAAAAATAAGTTTAGAAAAACTTCCTAGAAATGAATCATTCCAAAGTGAAATGATATATCAGAGTTTTGGTGACCATTTTTGAGAGATGTTTTTGAGAAGATTTCTACTCACATATGTGTTGGCTAAGAAAATCTCTACATCCCTTTCTAGCCAGATGTCTCTGGGATTTTATGAAGTAAAGATGTTCTCAAAGAAAAAAAAGAAGTAATATATGTTATTCCCAGTTTGAAGCAGCAAATTCATAGAATCATGGACCTGTGGAAAGTCTTTCAACATCATTGGCTTCTATTACTTTACTTCGTAGATGAAGAAAACCCTGAGGCCACAGAACTGGTCAGTTTTGTAGTTCAAATGGTTCAAATATAGGTCTCCTTATACCCAATTCTAATATTAACTAGCTGTGTGAACTTACACAAAGTGTTTCCCCTTTTTTCATTGCCGTGGACTAGCTAATTCCTTTGGGCAAGAGGGTAAAGTAGGCTTTCTTTCATAAACTGTTTGAGAAAGGAAAGGCAGGCATTTGCTTCCACTAATCAGACACAATTACATTTTTCAGGAAAGGGTAAGAACAGTCCATAGGAATCTCCTCCTTTTTGGAAGGCAACTGTTTCTTTGGGGAAAGAGTGTACAGTCAGGAAGCCAGGGTTGTAATTCCAATTCTGTTACTATTTTTTAAACTTTAATCTACATGTACTTTTTCTTTTTTCCCTTTTAAAAAAATTTATTTGTTTTCAGTTTTCAACATTCACTTCCACAAAATTTTGAATTCCAAATTTTCTCCCCATCTCCCCCTCTCCCCATCCCAGGACAGTATGCATTCTGATTACCCCTTCCTCCTATCTGCCCTCCCTTCTATCACCCCCCTTCTCTTTTCCCATAGGGCAAGATAGATTTCTATGCCCCATTGCCTGTATATCTTATTTCCCAGTTGCATGTAAAAACAATTTTTAACATTCATTTTTAAAGCTTTGAGTTCCAGACAGCATGGCCCACCCTGGGCTGCACTTCGCTCTGAGCCCAGTGCAATAGACCCTTCCTGTCAGGTCTTCCAGATTGTCTTGGGCCGGAAATCTGTTTCACTCTGACACTTTGTGGCTTCTGCTGCCCTAGAATATGTTTAGAGTCATTTTTACAGGTATTTTGAGGGGTTTGTGGGGAGAGCTCAAGCAGGTCCTTGCTTCTACTCTGCCATCTTGGCTCTGGCTAAAATATATTTCGAAGGAGTTGCTTTCTCTTTTGGATTTTTTGTTTTAATATAGGAGAGACAGGAAGTTTCAGAACATACGGACAAGATACTAAATAATCTAGACTCAAACTAATTATCATGGACCACCATCCTGAGAAACTTAATGAGATCAGGCCATTTATAAATAAGAGACTAGTTTTCACCCAGCGCCAGGGTCTTCCTGGATCATAAGGACTATTTATGCCAGGTTCATAGAATTGGAGCTGGAATGCATATTTTACAAATTAGGAACCCAAGGACAAGAGAAGTGAAGAAACTGTCCCAAAGTTACCCAAACAGTCAATAGTAGAAACTGGATTTGAAACCAGGTTTTCTGATTCCAAATTTCAGGATTCTTTCCACTGCTCCAGTAGTTTTCAGACTTATTGATCTCAAGACTGCTTTGTACTCTTAAAAATTATTTAAAATCTCCAAGATAGCTTTTATTTAAGTGAGTTATGTCTATTTATATTTACTGTCAGAAATGTCTTAGTATTGTCTTAGTATTGTTATGAAAATTGTTTTGACCTTGTGAACCCCCTGAAATGGTCTCAGGGACTCCTAAGTTTACCTAGACAGCACTTTGGTTACCTTTGCACTATACCGAGATGCTTTCTTATGTCTGACCCAGAAAGTTCTCTTTGGCACAAAGAATCAGTTGCATTCCTTCTTTGTCTTGTCATTTAATATTAAGTGCTTCTTGCAGATGATGTTTAGAACCTCTTAATAAGGTGGATATGTCATCTTTGATAGGTAGAGGTCTCATGAAGAGTCATACTTAAGACTTTTAATTTGTACCAGAGATTAAAGCTCCACTGAAGTAACGTCAGTTTCCTCAAACACATACTAGTCTTTTTTATTCCACTTTTAGTGTTTTAATTAATTGGACTTTGTAGAACAGTGAGCTGCTAGTATAACAAAAATCAGTGACTGATTTTGATTCCATATATCTGATGAAGATAGATAATTGACATTTATTCTATAGGCTTGTTGTCATTCCACAACATTATATTGAAGGCTTCTAGGTGGTGCAATAGAGTGCTGGCTTGGAGTCAGGAAGACACTCTTCTTCCTGAGTTCAAATGCGGCCTCTGACACTAGCTGTGTGACCCTTGGCAAGGCACTTTTTGCCTCAGTTTGCCTAAGTTTCCTCATCTGTAAAATGAACTGGAGAAGGAAATGGCAAATCACTCCAATATCTTTGCCAAAAAACTCCAATGGAGTCACAAAGAATCAGAAAGGACTGAAAAGGACTGAATTGTTGTTCATTAGTAATGACAAAGTGACAATAATAATGACAAAAGTACCATATTCATATTGATTCTTCAAAACAGTTTTGGGGTCATCTTGAATATTTGCTGTGTAGTTGACTGTATAACTACCTCAGGACTCTAAGTGATGATCATAGCCCATTGAATGGGAAGAACTCCCCAAAGAGTCTGGAGCATATTCTTACTCTAACTTATAGGTTCCTGGTTGAGTCCTAAAATGTCACTATGTAGTATGGGTTCAAAGAGTCTGGCCTGATTAAACATTTCCACTGTGGACAGTCAGAAGAAAAAAAAACATTAACTCTATGCCCATAAAATTTATAATCATGAAATTTTCTTAAAATTTTAGTAGACATTTAAGGGCAGCTAAACTAACTTAATAAAAATGTGAAGAGGTCTGCCCAAGTCACTGCACTGTTCAAGATGCACCTGTGGTTTCTGATGGCTTATTGGACAAAATACAACATTTTTAAAAAACATTTAATGCCCTCTATGATCTGGCATCTGCCTAATTTTTTAGGTTTATTGGGCATTCCTTCCTTTTATATATTTTTGTTCCAACAAAGCTGAACTATTTGCTGTTCCTTATATATAACCCTCTACCTCTTATCCTATGCTTTTGCACAGGACATCTCCTATGCCTGGAATGTTCTCTTTCCTAGACTCTGCCTTATGGAATCCCTTTCAAAAATATGTAGATGTATAGACAGATATAGATACATACACACACATATATATGATATGTAAAATAGATAAACACACATATATAATATACAAATACATATTATATATGTATGTATATATATATATACACATACACACACACACACACACACACAGAGAGAGAGAGAGAGAGAGAGAGAGAGAGAGTCTTATTTGTGTCTATATTTTTTTTCAATAGAATGTGTGCTTATTGAGATAAGGAAGTGTTTTGACTTTGCCCAGCGTATAGTTCAGTAACTGGCATACAGAGAGCCCTTGTTTGTTGAATTGAGTCTGTGTCCATATGTCTTCCTTGGTCTAGCTGCTGGCAGCTGTGGGGAGGAGAAAGAATGCTCATTTCTCATCTTATGTTGTAAGTCTAAAGCATAGTTCAAAAATAAGAGATCTTTCTCTTCTTGTCAGACCACAGGGAGAGGCTCCTAATTGTTGAGTATTGCCAGACTCTTCTATAGAAAATTTATGTCACCAAGCTGACTAGGTTCATTAAAGATTTATGATTATTTAGCCTCAACTGGATCCTCAGTTTTGCATTCCCATTCTTTTTTACAATCTCTCTCTTTTTTTTTTATACAATCTCTCATTTACTCCCTACAACATTTCTTTTTAAGAGCTTTTCTCTTAAGCCCTCAACCAATTCCCTTCCTTCTCATTCTTCATCTTATTCCCCCCCATTATTATAGACAAATGCCTTCACTTCTACTTCACTTAATTATTAAAGCCATTCTATTCCCTTCTCTCCTCTCTTCTCTTGTCTTTTTGTTTTTGCATCTCCAGTGCCTAGCACAATGCCTGATCCATAGCTGATGTTTATTAAGTGCTTGTTGAACAAATTAATGAATGTATAGAAATTCTGTAAAGTATACCTTCAATATATTCTCAGTATTTTGAATACAGTGACATTTTGGGGGTCTGAGTTTTAGAATTTAGAAAAGACTGGTTCTATGTCACTTCTTTCTGAATGTGTTCAAACAGATTATTCTTATTGTAGTATTCACTCATTTTGAAAGTGTGATTGGTATTATCTACAGATAATCTACTGTAGTTTTTTAATACCGAATTGTGTTACAAAAGAAAAGTTCATATATATAAAATGAGGAAAGAGCTAAAAATAGGCATAAAACCAGTTATTAAGTTGGCCAATAAAATTGAATGCAAAATAAAAGATTAAGAAAATAGATCTATCATCAAGATATTTTTTAGATTTCCCACTGAGTGGAGAAGGAAAAAAACAAAGAAAGTAAATATAATAAATACACCAAATTACTAGTGGTACCCATTTGTGACTCACAAATATTTCCCACCTCTTTAATCCATTGATACATCTGTAAATTTTGGAGGATCACATTTGGAATTGGGAAGGTAAATGAAAGTGAGTTAAAAAGTGAAAAGATAAGTTGCAGAATTAAAATGGCCAAACTTTGCTCTAAAGAGATGAAAAAAATTTTCCTCTCTCCTTTGTAGAGTAGGGTAGGACTACACAATCATTTTGTGTAGTTCTAGAATCATTTGCTTTGTTGGTTAGTTTTACTAAACTGCTTTTCTTTCTTCTTTTTTTTTTTTAAAAAAAAAACAAGCCCTCTTTCTTTTAGATTCTTTCCTATGGAGCTTAGTTCTCTAGATAGGGGAGTGGAGGAGATAATATATTTTGAAATGAAGGGGATAATATAAACATTATATATCCATAGACTTTTTTTACATAAAAAAGATTTAAACAGAAAGAAAACATTCATTCAAACAACCAAGTGGTGTGATTTGTTTGCTTTAGATTTGTTTGATTAGTATTTTTTATCTATATGTTATTAGATACACTATTTAATTGAAGTTCTTTTTTTCTCTTTTATAAACTGATGAATTGTTTTCATGCCGTTTCATCATTGATAGATTTAGGAGATGTCTACTGTTATAATTTTCATGAAATTCAAGGATTAATTTTTCATAGAGAGTATGTTTAGGAAAGGATTTTTTATAAGGAGGGAAAAGAATTATATAATATATGATATAATTTGTATGTAATTCCACATGCTGATTGTAAATATATAATTTTAGAATAAAAGGATGAGAGAAGCCATTATGCTAACTTAATTTTTCAGTTATAGTTAGAAATCTCAACACCTTTGTAAAGGAAGCTTATTCATTTTATTTCTTGTATAATATTTAATTGATAGATTAGTGTTATGAGGGACTGAAATAATTTTTAGTTTTTTGTTTGATACACATTAGTAGTACATACCAAAATAAATAGAATGGAATCTCTTACATTAAATGCAAGAATAATAGTAACAGTATTTGTTAAATATATACAAGAATAATAGTACTTGTTAAATAATTTATAAAATTTATACTTGCTTATCTATAAAATATTATTTTTAGTTCTCTGGAAGAAAAGTGATTAATAATGATCACAATGGATAATAATTAATTTTCCTGTCTTAATATATGTCAATTTTTCCTAATGACATCTTTTTGCTATTAATGATAAATTTTAGAGAAGATATTCTAGTATCACTTATATTATTGCCTACCATGTTATCCTAGGTAAGTTACTTAATTTCTTTTTGCCTCAGTTTCTCCTTTTAGTAAAATAACAGTGCTATTAATGCTCATGGCTACTATGAGGAAGCTAATAAAATAACTGGCATTTACTTTATAAATATAAATTCTTTCTGTTATGATTGTGATGGCAGTAATAGTAAACCTAAGTCATTCTTCTTGTATGAATATTCATTCCTAGTGTGGTAAAAATTCCTTCCTTATATCCCACACTCCTCATATATTCAGTGTGACTAGTAGTGCTTCTTGGTGATCTCTTTCATATCTGTAATAGTAGACCACCAAAAGAAGCATTGACCTGATTCTGGAAATATCACTACGTTTACTCCATTATGTCACCTTCTACCAGAAAACTATTTACCATTTCCCAATGATTTGATTTAAACTCCGACTGCAGTCATAAACCTATGGCAAGAATCTATATAACATATGAACTTTGTTCTCTGTGATTTCCACTCACATAGGAATTAAGCATTAATTGACAACTCTTGCAGAGAAAGCATGGAAAGATTAAAATGATTGTTTTATTTTTTTTTCCTAAATGGGAACAATAGCAGCAGGGGAGGGACTACTAGAGAGCAAAAGCAGCTGGATCAGCAGAGCAAACCCCATCTAGCTTGTGGCAATTGGGGTTATTAATTTTCAGTGAGTGGCAGGAGATGCTAGGCACAATGTGCTACTCCAAATCCCAGTAAATACATTTGTTGCTTAACTGATTCTTGGGCAAAATATTTAAGGTAGATCTGCTCAACTCCTGTTTTGTTTCAGTTTTCTCTGCAAAAGGAAAATAACATTTACAATGAAAATAATGGAACAAAAATGAATAATAGGGAATCGATTCCCAAAGCAAATAGGGGGACAGTAAGAGAGTCCCTAGATGGCCATGATAAATTCAGATCCCCTTGGTCAAGAATCCTTGGGTCCTGAAAAGACCTGGCAAATGTGATTGCTGAGCCACTCTCGGTGATTTGATTTTTGAAGTGTTATGAGATACTGGAGGAAAACCACAAGTTTAGAGAAGGGCAGATATTTCCCAGATTTTCTAAAAATGGAAGAGTAAAACTGTAATGATCAGTGAACTTGACTGGGTATATTTTAGAACATATTAATAAGATAGTTGGAGAATATCTAGAAATGATAGTAATGATTAGAAAGAGATTCATGACTTTGTCATGAATATGAATATGAAAAGATTGCCTTCTTTTTCCTTTTAAACAGAATCACTGAAGGAATAAATGAGAACAATGCTGTGGGCATGCTTAGATTTTTAGTGAATCTATTGATAAGTTATCTTTTATTATTCCTGTGGAGAAGATGGAGAGATATGCCTTAGACAATAATACAATCAGATGGATTCAGAAATGGATAGATGACTGGATTCAGAATTAGTGTTAAGGATTTAATATCAACATGGCAGAGGTTTTCCAGTGCTTGGAAGGACCTGTGCTTGGACTGGTACTGTTTAACATTTTTATCAAAGACTTGGATTAAGGTATACATTATATGCTGATCAGATTTGAAGATGACACAAAGCTCAGAGGAATAGTTAATGTCCTGGATGACAAGGGCAGAATCCAAAAGTCTAGTTCCAAGGCTCTTAACCTGATGCCAATGAACTTGTTTTTATATATTGTGTGTTTAAAAACATCATTCTGAGATGAGACTCCTAGGCTTTGCCAAAAGGATTCTGTGATACAAAGGGGTAAAGAACTCCTGTTCTAGAGTATTTGGGTGAATCTTAACATGAAGAAATTCAATAGGGAAAAGTGTAAAGTATTGTACTTGGGTACAAAAGATTAATTTCAAGGTATAAGATGAGAGAAGCAAAGTTAAGCAGCAGTTGTTTTGCAGGAGATTTCCAGGACTCAGTGGATTTCAGATTCAGCATGAGTCACTGTCAATGTGTTGTGCCCCGCCCCCCAAAAGCAAACATGACCTTGGGTTGCATTAAGAGGAGTTTACTTTCCAAGAACAAAGATTGTCTCACTAGGTTCTGCTCTTATCAGACTTCATCTAGAGTACTGTGTTCAGTTCTAGGTACCATGTTTTATTCGTTAAATAAACTGAAGAGTGTCTAGAGGAGGACGGTCAAGATGGTTAAGGCCCTAAGTTCATGATATATAAAGAATACTTAAAGGAAATGAACATGTTTACTCTAGAGAAAAGAAGACTTGGAGCTGTATTCTAGTATTTTAGGGCTTTTGTATGGAGGATGGATTGTTTTGTTCCATTCAGCCTCATGGAGCTGAAGAAAGAGCAATGGTGGAAGTTCCAATGAGGCAAATTTAAGATGGGTATCAAGAAAAGCTTCCTAATAATCTGAGCTGTCCAAAAGTGGAATTGGCTATCTTGAAAGATGATGGTTTCTCCCTCCTTGGAGGTCTTCAGGCAAGGACTTGTTGAGTGTGTGATAGGGATTTCTTCCACGTAATGTCAAACTAGATGGTGGCTGATAAATCTGCTCTCAGACTCTGCCTTAAAGCAATTGTCATTTGAATTCCAGAGTGTGATAACTAAGAGAGTGAAATCCGGTTTAAGTTCCTGACTAAACAATTTAAGTGCTAGTGTCATTGTACCATGTTTTTACTACACCAGACACTGTAAAATACTCTGGAAGTTTCTGACTTCTTAAATACCTTAAAATGTTCCTTCATTTTTAGGGAATGGAAGAGTCAATTTGATATTTATGTTTGCCCAAATCTGCTGTCTTAGTAGGATAGTTAAATGTAGATAATTGAGAAGGACGCTTAGAAGGTCTGCCAATCATATTATCACAAAAAGATGCATAAATAAGGAGGAGTATCTAATACATTGCCAGAAAAACTTAGGATTCAAAATGACCTTTACTGGGTACAACTTTCAATAAAATCCAACATGATGATATTTAATGGGGAAAATAAAGTCTTAAATTTTTATATAAAGTCTTAAAATTATGGTTCATTGGTTGTTGTCTTTCGTTTTCTAAGAGGACCAAAATAGCATCACTATGCTAGAGTCAATGTGTCTAACTGTGGCTGATCAAACCAATATGAGTTTGAAATGCTCTACAACAGATTGGGCACAAATAGTCTGTGAATATTTTGGATAGGTACTTTAAATTGGCTCATCCCGTGTTTCCTTTGAGCTGTTCCAATTCTGCTTTACTCATAGAGCACAGTAGGTTTCCTGATGTGGGCACACCATACTGAGCCAGTGTCTCATATGTCACACAATCAATTCCTAACTTCTTAAGAGAGACCTTGAGAGTGTCCTTGTATCGCATCTTCTGACCACTGTATGAGTGCTTGCCCTGTGTGAGTTCTCCATGAAATAGTCTTTTTGGCAAGCATAAGTTTTTCATTTGAACAATGTGGCCAGCCCATCAGAGTCGTGCTCTCTGAAGCAGAGTTTGAATGCTTGGAAATTTAATTTGAGTAAGACCTCAGCGTCTAATACCTTATCCTGCCAGGTGATCTTCAGAATCTTCCTCAGTTCAAATGGAAGCGATTCAGTTTCTTGGCATGGCGCTGGTATACTGTCCAGGTGTCACAGGCATAGAGCAATGAGGTGAGCAAAATTGCTCTGTAGACCTTCGTTTGGTAGGTAGTCTAATACCTCTTTTCTCCCATGCTTTCTTTTAGAGCCTCCCGAACACTGAGCTAGGTCTGGCAATGTGTGCATCGACCTCATGATCGTTGTGTACATCCCTGGAAAGTAAACTACCATTTTTGTCAAATGATTAAAATTATAAATTTTCTTTAAAAAGTAGCTTCACAAGTATAAGTTGGGGAAAGTGTAACTAGAAACCAATTTGTCTGGGAAAAGTTCTTGGGATTAAATGTATTGAAAGCTTAACACAAGTCAACAGTGAAATACAGCTGCCAAAAAAGTTAATGTAATATTAGGCTACATCAAAAGACACACATTGTCTAAAACTGTTGTTGTTCTGTTGTTTTTCAATAGCATCTTTTTCTTCATGACTCTACTTGGAGTTTTCTTGGCAGAGATACTGAAGTGATTTGCTATTTCCTTCTCCAGCTCATTTACAGATTAGGAAACTGAGGCAAAGAGGGTTAAGTGACTTGCCCAGGTCCACATAGCTACTGTCTGAGGCCAGATTTGAACTTAGGAAGATGAGTCCTTGGTACTTTACCCACTGCCCACCTAGCTACCCTATTGTCTAGAACTAGAAGGCGATAATCCTATAGTAACCTTCCCTGGTCAGACTATATCTTATATATTATGTTAAATTCTAGGCATAGCATTTTATGAAAACATATGGAAGGCAGCCAGAGTGGTGAGGAGCCTTAAGATCATATCATATAAAGATTGATTGAAGGAACCAGAGATGGTTAGTTTAGAATTCAGAAGCAAGAGACTGTTAATAGAAAAGTTCTAACAAAATCTTTTCCAAGGCCTCTGTACCTCCTGTTGTATTCTGGCTTATGGAAGATATTCTTAGCTATTTATTGTCTGAAAGGAGCTAAATAGGAAAACTGAAGAGGGATTCATTACTGTTGGTTGTGGTTGACAAAGAATTGTAGCAAACTTTAGAGCTATTGATTGAGACTGCTCATTGATTAAAGATAGCTGTAGTCTTTCTCTATAAGAGAAATGCTTACTAACCACAAAGTAGATGTTTAAACACCTAAATCCTGGTATTCAGCAATTTACATGGAGATGCAAAAGGATTCTTATTTAAAGTAATGCTTCCAATGGAATCCAATGCTAAGGACTCATGATGAAACATGCATTCCACCTCCAGAAAGAGAGGTGATGAATCTATGCAGATTGCTTTTGCGCTCTCTCTCTCTCTCTCTCTCTCTCTCTCTCTCTCTCTCTCTCTCTCTCTCTCTTTCTCTTTCTCTTTCTCTCTCTCTCTCTTTCTCTCTCATTGTATATATGTATATGTACATACATGCATACATACATATTAACATCTGTAATGTGGGAAGTTTTGCTTGACTCTCTATATATCTACTAATGTACTAGGTTTTATTTTTCTTGCTTTCTAAATGAGTAGGAGAGAGGGAGGTGGGAGGGAGAGAGTTCAGAACTGAAAATAAAATAAAATTTATTTTAAAAATAACATACTCTTTCATGACAAGGATATTTATTGAGAATACTGCAAGATGCTATAGATACTTTGGGGAGTTGAGAAATACTCAGTGATATAAGGAGTTAGACTAAACACTGTCATTTTCTGTAAATTATCTGAACGATTAGACTACTTTAAATCCCTGGTAGATGAAGTTTTTTTTTTAAATGTACTTCAAAATTGATAAATAAATCTACATCTGATGATGACATACTTAGCTTGAAGTCTTAATGAGCAGAGAAGGTTTGCTTGTGAACAGACTGGAACAAATGATTAACAAAAAATAAGCATAGAAAAGTATAATCTCCCATATAGTAAAGAATCTAGATTGGCTTCTCCACAGGAGTATCACTGTACAAAATGGAGAACCTTCTTAGGAAAGGACCCATACTGTCCAATTAAAGTTTGGATTGATTATGTAGCTGGGATATGATATCACTCAGCTGATATAGGAAAAGAGGGTTAAGAGATGCTGTAGTAAAAAAAAAAAAAACCAAAAGTACTTTAACCTCCCACAACAGCCTCCACATTCTTTAGAAATTGTTTAGGTGGCTGGATAATTGTGAAAAGCTATTAAATTCTGTCCTGCTTTTTATAGTAGCATATCTAGCCTGATCTTTCTCTCTGACCTTTCTGTAATGTGTGGGTATGTGTGATCTTAAATCAATATGTATGAAACAGAATTCAGTCTTCCCCCCCCATCCCACCTGTGGAAACCTCCTCTCTGTTAAACTCTTTTGGTTTTGTTCCACATAACACCATTCTTCTACAATCTCAGACTATCCATTACCTTACATTTATGTTTTATTTATTCTACATGTACTTGTATATGTATGTATCTCCCAAAATAAAACTCCTCAGAGTATTGTATGTTTATATATTATACATGTATGACATACACACATACATAAATATGCATATGTGTTTATATATGTGCATGTATACATGTATATGTATGTATGTGTATGTTCGTAAGAGTTGGAAACAAAGTATTACGTGCAGTCCAAAGTAGAGTATACTGGGAGAATCATACAGGGAAGGTGTCTTGAATTAGATAGCTTTTGATATGATATATGCAGAAACAGTAGGACTTCAAAATGGAACAGATTGGGCTTATGCCATTTTTTTCTGCCTAGAAATGTGTCCTTATCCCACCTCTGACTGTGTCACATTTTTGTCTATTTCATTACTTTAATTCCTAGTTCAGATGCTGCGTTAATGACTCCCCTGATCACCAAATCTCTACTACTAATACCAACATCATGAAATAGAGATTGGGAGGAGGTCTCTTTTTATACCTCTTCTTTGGGACTATGTTTGTCCTTCATAAAATTTCCCAGCAGTCAAATTTGTTTTATGAAGGTTCTTTACATTTATATAGTTGGAGTCATTGTGTATATAGTTTTCCTGGCTCTGCTTTATTTCTCTTTGCCAGTTCATATAAGTCTTACCTTGCTTCTCTATAGTCATCATATTCATTATTTCTTGCAGCATAGTAATGTTCCATTATATTCATGTACCAGAATTTGCCATTCCCCAAGCAATGGGTATCTACTTTGTTTCCAGTTCTTAGGACAACATAAAAAGTTTTACTCTAAACATTTTGGTGTATATTGAAATTTTCTTTTTTAATCAATAACTTCCTTGGGTTATATGCATAGTATTGGGATTTCTGAGTCAAGGAATATGAACATTTAATCACTTTATTTGCATAATTCTATACTGCTTTCCAAAATGGTTGCACTGGTTCTCCACCAACAGTGAATTAGTGTGTCTTTTTCCATAACCATTCATTGTGGACTATTCCCACATTTTATCATCTTTGCCAATTTATTGGGCAGGAGAAATTAATCCTCAGAATTGTTTTGATTTGGATTTCTATCATTATTATTATTATTAACTTAGAGAATTCTTTCATGTGTTGTTAATAGTTGGCAATTTTTCTGAGAACTGCATTTATATCTTTTGACCACTTATCAATTAGAAAATAGCTTTTGATCTTATATGTTTCTGTTAGTTGTATGTCTATATATCTTGAATATAAATCCCTTACCTGAGAAATTTGATGAAAGAAATTTTTTTCTTGTTGGACTGCTTCTCTTCTTATTGTAGGTGCATTAATTTTGTTTGTTCAGAAACTTTTCAAATTCCATGTAATCAAAGTTATCTAATTATCTTTTGTAATTGTTTCTCTCCCTTGTTTGCTTAAGGAAACATTTTCCTCGGATCTGTGAAAGGTATATGATCTGTTTCTTTTCTATTTTTAGTGACATCTTTACTAGAAGGTGACATATCTATTTTGAATTTATTGTGGAATATAGTAAAAGATCTTAACATCAGCCTGCTTTCCAGTAGAGTGCATTCCAGTTTTCCCAGAAGTTCTGATAATATAGAGAGTTCTTTCCAAAATAATTAATTTTTTTTCAGGTTTATTGAACTCTGAGTTATTAGATTCCCTTATTTCTGATTCTCTCATCATATCTATTTCATTTATCTAATTCTCTATTTTTTAAAAAAACTTATGAATATTTTTAATGATTGCAAGCTGGCTCTTGTTTATGAAGAAGACTTTAGGTTGTTGATATTGATTTGGAGGTAATTTGTCCATAGTTTCTACTTTCTCTTTGATTTCTGAAGAATTCTGAGAGACATTAAATATACACATAATAAGGGTTATAACAAAGTTAGCCAATGACTGGTGTTTATATAATGCTTAAAAGTTTGCAAAGAATTTTGTACTCATGTTGTTGTCCTTCTTTTATAGATGAGGAAACCGAGGCCCAGAGAGGTCAAGTAGCTTGCCCATGCTCCTCTAAAATATCTAGTAAGTGTCAGAGACAGGGTTTGAACACTGATCTTATTGACTCCATGTCAGTGCTCAGTTTTCTATATCACACTGATTTAAGGCTTTTGTATTAAATCAAGTAGTGATTTAATTCTTGTAGGATACACTGCCACTGTTAAATAAAATTAGCTTCCAGCTGGTATCTGGACTGCAAAAGATTTACATTATGTTATCCTCATATTTAGCCATATTTGGCTACCTGTGTCTTGGCTTCATTAGAATATTTACTTTTATTTTCTGTTTTGCTAATCTTAAGAATTTCTTACTTCTTCTGGTATGAAGCATTTACTATCTTAGAGTAATGTAGCACATGCTCCAGGTTTGTCCTGCCTACCTACACTCTGAAGAGCAGGTGAGGTCCTCAGAGGGTCAGTACTGTTTCTTTCTTTAGGGTTCAGGGAATACTGGGAAGTGTTCAGTTGTTCTTCTATATCTGTATTTTACAAGATGTCATTGATGTATTTCCCTCCTTGATTAGCAGTTGCTATCAATCAGTCACACTTAATTCTTTTTTGGGGAGAGGGGTAGTGATTTTATTAATGCTCTTTAAAAAAACAAAGCATTTTTTCCAGTGATTCCCCCCACTCCCAATAGAACCCTCCCTTCTAAGAAGCAAAGTACAGCAAAACAAATGCATACATTTGCCATGTTTCTCTCTACACATTATATTTACATGATTCTCCTTTTCCTTTTAGAAAGGGTTATTTTACTAAGGTAGGGGCAACTAGGTGATGCAGTGGTTAGAGTGCTGGGCCTACAGTCAGGAAGACCTGAGTTCAAATCCAAGCTCAGACACTTACTAGCTCTGTGACTTGCCTCAGTTTCCTTATCTGTAAAATGAATTGGAAAGGGAAATGGCAAACCACTCCAGTATCTTTGCCAAGAAAACCCCAAATGGTTGTCACAAAAAGTT
Organism: Phalanger gymnotis; assembly: GCA_028646595.1. NCBI lineage: Eukaryota > Metazoa > Chordata > Mammalia > Diprotodontia > Phalangeridae > Phalanger > Phalanger gymnotis. The sequence goes on from CM053625.1 coordinate 210,485,369, forward strand.
CAACATGACTGAAATGACTATACAGCAGCATTTTACTAAGGTAGTATAAATAACAGTTGGTATAAAATATCCCTCCTAACAACAACCACAAAATCTGTGGCCAATTCTCCTACCAATTAGATACAGAATCAAATGGAAAAGGGGGCTTAAGCTTTGAGTAAAGACTAATAGAACTTACTCATAGTTCCTGGAAGTCGTTTTTGCTGTAGTATTTAAGATGTTACTCTTAGATATGGTGTAATTTTCTGTGGACTACTTAGGGAATTCTGAAGATGCTTTTTTTCAATGTCTCTAGTTTTTTCTTGGCTCTGAGTGCACACACTACCTCCAATCAGTGTTATCATTGGGAAATGCTACAAGATTACTGAGAAGTCCAAATCTTCCATCTTTCCAAAATTTAAAGGGAAAGGGGAGAAGATAGAGGCACTCTACCCTCCACTCCCGAGTGATTTCTTTTCAGGGGCTTATCTGGGACTGCTTCTACTACTTGTTGGGCAGACATTGGAATCCCCAAGTATGAATTAACTTACTGACTTTAAATAAACCTCGCAGGATTTAACTGTGTCTCATTAAACAATCTAGATATACTTTCTGTCCCAACTAGATGAAATCTCTTTCATCGATCCATTATTCATATTGAGCTGCTTTCACTTGGTTAAGGTAGTTCCTTTAAGTGGAGTCGGGTGGTGGTGCTGGTAATTTGTTGACTCAATCAACCCACACCTCTACAATAAATGTAAGCACTGGAAAAGAGAAAAATATGCTTTCTGACCTCACCTTCTGAGCTGAGAAGATAGCTTGGTTTGCTTGAATATTCTAACATCAATAACTTGTTAAGAATATTAAAAATGATGCAATTTGATGGTGGTTTAGGTTCTACAGGAATCTGTCCTAGGAGATTTGGATTGAATCCAACCATTCATTTAAAGTCTGAGTAAGTAGATATGCTACTGTGTTTTGGTTTAGTTTTAAACACGTGTAGCATGGATTAAAATCAGCAGTATTTTCTTACTTTAGGAAAACAACTACACCAGAATTCAATAGCTTCAGGAATATAGAAATCATTTAGCATGACTCTTTTTCTCTCTTCTGAAAGAAAAGAAGGCAATGTGTTAAAGTTATTCACTTCACTTATAAGTAATTTTGACCAAGTCTTTTCTTGTCAGATTATCTAGCTCAGTTCACCTGGTGTCACTAGTAAGTTTAATATTCTATACGTAGATTTAAGTTCGATCTCATCGACTTTGAAAATAATCTCTTTATGTTTTATTAAGTAGAACAGATAATCCTATATATCCTGATGTTCGCTTTTCTACTTTATTGCCACTTGGTTAACTAGCTTGCCTAGTTTTCATGAATCCTTTATTTTATTATTTGAATATCCATTGTCTCCTGAGACCCATCTAATCTGTTTTAAGTGAGGTCCTGGGAAAGAAGTTTCACTAACAGAGTAGCCTAAGCTCTGAAATTTTATAAAACTTGGGATCATAGGGTTTAACCTATAAGGAAACTTAGAAATCATGTAGCCCAATCCTTGCCCTACCCCCATGTTACTAATAAGGAAACCTAGGCCCAAAGAATGTGATTGGGAAGTGTGGAGTTTACAATTTAAAAAATGCAAATGAGAAAGATTTTAGAGAGTATTTTCTTATTTTTAGCACATTTCCATCTCAGGAATTTTGAATGTATCCCTCACCATTAAAACATGGAAACAGCAGCCAACAAAAAAAAAAACCCAGAAAGAAAAATAAACTAAAATTACTGAAACCAGACAAAGAATTTTTTCCATGTACTCCCTGCTGATTATGGCCCTCTGCTCCCTTTCCCTTCCCCTCAAATTGTTATATTTAATTACAAAGCAGGTTAAGGCAGATGCTTCCGCCAAGACTTGATTTGTTAATTTTGCCTAACACATTCACAGTGAATATCAAGGGTGGGAAAATATGGTGGGGAAAACATAATGGGCAAGGGAAGGAACCTTCAAAAGAAACTGAGCAAAGTCATTGAAAAGAGAAAGTAGGGGGTGGGGAAAAGGCAACAGGGAAACTGGGGCTGATGCTGATAATCAGCAGCTCACAGAGTGTTTAGTATACGGTATATTACACACTTTGTCAACCAGCTATATTCCTGAAGTGACAAGATGACTAATCAATCAATAAACATTTATGAAGGACCCCTTTTGATTGAGGCACTGGTCTAGGTATTGGGTACACAAAGCTAAAAATGAAAGTTGCTTCCCCCTAGGAGTATCCAAGGAAACAACATGTGCATATATGTAAGCAGATATAAAAAAAATAAAAGATAATTTTTCTTTTGTGAGGGAAAGTCTAGAATTTGGGGTGAGGTAAGTAAGGGACAATGTGGAAATCAGAAAAGGCCTTATGTAGAGAATGACACTTGAGATGACCTTTGAAGGAAACTAGGGATTTTAAGAGGTAGAAGTAAGGGAGAGTGCATTCCAAGCATGGGATTCTGCCTCTATGCAAAAATGTGGAGACATGCTTACTTAAAGAGGATATATCCTTAAAGAGAATATATCCAGGAGGAAAGGGTCGAGTGTGTAAATTGTAGCAAAGAAAATTGAGGCTTGAGACAATGGCCATTGACTTTGGCAACTCAGATTGCAGATTATTTTAGAGAGAACTAGATTGTAAAAATTTTAGGAATGAGAAGAGAGGAAGCGAAGGTATATATAGATTTTAGATATATATAGCTATATGTAAGATATATGTATATACACAAACATGCACATATATATGTATATGTATACATATATATATAAGCTATAGATAGAAAAAGTAGGATTTTTTTAAGAACATGGCTGGAAAAAATGAGAGACAAAGGACATGAGCTTGAAGGGATGGTGGGGTTGAATGAAGACTTTCTTTTGGAGGATATTTGTAGGTACAGAAGTAGGCAAAAGAAATGGAAAGATTAAAATTTAGGAATGATAGATGATTGTGGAGGCAGTTGAATAGGAGAGATGAGGAGAAAGGATGAGACATGCTGATGAGAAAGCGCACATATTTTTCAGTGTTTGGACTCAAGGAACAGAGATTTCAAGGGATTTTGAAATATGGAGAATGAGGAAAAGGAGATAATGGGAAATAACCTCTATTTTTTTCAGCACAGCATGAAGCAAAATCCTTTGCTGAAAGGATTGGGGAGGGATGGTATGGGAGTTTTGAAGAGAGAAGGGCTGCTATAACCATGTAGAGAGTACAAAAAGAATCAATTAGGAATGAATAAAAAATTGCCTTATGGTGAAGATCCAGCTTGAAGTTAGATAACATAAATTTATAGTGGACTCAGATAGCATCATTGTGTACATTTCTTTGTGACAATTCAGCAGCATGTGAGTAGGAGCTAAGAATGTAGATGGTAGGAGTAGTCCAAGATTGGAGTTTGATGGCAGTAGTACAAGTGGGCAAGGGTTGCAAGAGTAGGGGATGATGGAATGTTGAACTTCTTGACTACAGGGCAGGATTTAAAAAGGAAGAAAGCAAAGACCGATCACAGGTCAGAGAGTATCTAGCGAGGCAGGGCCTGGATTGTCATGGTGAGAATCAAGAATAAAAAGAAAGAGAAAATTATCTTATTTTAATAGGATTATAACAGTTTTGAAGTCTTAATGTTTTGAAAAAGAAATATATACAACTTCAGTGGATTATTTCCAAGTGATAGTTTTCTTGATATTTAATTTAAATGTTATGCAAATACATGAAAGATCTCTGATTTATTCAGTGTAGGAAACTGTCTTCACCAGTGCAAATCAATACCCTGTCTATGACTTATCAGTGAGCACTAGAGAGTTGCCTGAGTCACATACATGTTAAAAGACTTGCCCAAGAATAGTCTGCTAAAAACTGTCAGAGGTCAAATTCAGATCCAGGTCTTCTCAACTTCAACCCTAGCAGCTTTCTCGCCAATGAGCCATGCTACTGTTTAATAAAAATAATGTGTAACATTTGTGTAAGCTAATTTATCCTTCAATGAATGACTTTTACTTAATTAGCAGGGATAATTTCTGATGATGCACTAATTATTAAGTACCTTAAAATGGCAAAAGATAACTTTAATAGTGTCTTTGTTTAAAAAAAGGTTCAAATCTGGCCTCAGAGGCTTACTAAGTCACTTAACCCTATTTGCCTCAGTTTCCTCACTTGTATAATGAGTTGGAGAACAAAAATGGCAAAGCACTCCAGTATCTTTGCTAAGAAAACCCCAAGTAGGTTCATGAAGAGTCAGATATAACTGAAAAATGACAGAAAGTGAACATGTAAATACTTTGATTTGTACTGGGGACCAGGAGTATGTGATCAGTGCATTTTTTTTCCCTGTTCATTCCCACAGCTATTTTTTTCTAGCATATTAATTTATAAAATGCTGTTGGACCATCTAGTACAGACATTGGATGCAGTTTCAAAGAAGACATCAGACGGTCTTCCCCTAAAATTGCTTGCGATGTTTGGTATAATTCCAGGATTTTAAAAATATATGAGTAATAAGAAGTCCAGCTGAGTAAGAAGTGGAAGGCATATTCCTGTGAAACTTGATTTTAAAAAACCTATATATTTTGACCCTTGAATGGTACTTACTTTGTTTTTCCAGGTACATGTTAATGTTTTTCAAGATGTCCTTCTTTTCCAAGGCAGCTAAGTAGCACAGTGAATGAGAGCACTGGACCTGAAGTCAGGAAGACCTGAGTTTGAATGTGACCTCAGATACTTACTAGGTGTGTGACCCTGGGCAAGTGTATTCAACCTCTATTTGCCTTAGTTTCCTCAACTTTCAAATGGGAATAATGATAACAATAACAGCAACCACAATAATAATATTGATAATAATAATAATAAACACCCATATTGCAGAGTTGTTGTGAGCATCAAGTGAGATAGTATTTGTAAAAAGCACTTGGCACGCACAGTGCCTGGCACATAGTAGGTACTATATAAATGCTTAGTCTCTTCTCTATTTATATTATTATAGAAATAGATAAAAACTCTTTTTAGATAATCTCTTCAAAATTTTAGTCTTCTTCAGCTGTTTGCCATTTTCTTGCTATCTCTTGCATGTTAAACATATTTAGGAATAATAATTATAATAGCTTAGTGTCCAGACATATGTAATGAATTTTCTGAATTTAGGCTTGTCTTTGGAGGGAAGTCTCATGCCCAGTTTGGGGGCCCATCCTTAGCCATTTAAGAAGAAACTGTCAGGGTTTGTTCTTTGCTGGCATAGCCTCCCAAAATCCAGCCACTTCTGTACCATGACATCATCCTGAGGCATTCAAGCATTTTATTGCTGTGCTGCTGACATTTTTGAAATCACTGTTAGTCATGGCATCTGAGATTGGTGGTATCAAAGTCATTTGTAAGAGAAAGTAAAACATTTCTTTCAGTGGGATATCTGTGTTTTGGCAATTTATTTAAGAACAGATTTTTATTTACCACATTTAAAAAAATAGCCTCCTAGATCATAAAAAATGCCCAGATATTAAATTTTGGCCTTAGTAACTCCCATGGAAACTCAGATATTTTTTCCCATTAAAACATAATATTTATAAAATTATATTAATTTATATAAAATAATTTGAGTAATATGCATGGAATTTTGAAATTCATAATAAATAATATATATATATAAAGTATAGTTTTACATAAATTTATAAATGTTAATTTGTATAAATTAAATTTATATGTAATTTAATTGCATAATTTTAAGCTTAAAATCAGCACTGAGACTTGTGGGACACCCTGTATATTAATTCAATGTAATTATATATTTATTTTAAACTTAATATCTGCTTTGAGACTTCTAGCATACCTTGAATAATTTAAAATCAGAATAATATAGTATAACCTTATCAAAATACCTTTCCCTGAAAAAAACTATTTGTGAAATAGACCTAACCATTAAGTTAATTTAAAATTCTACAACTGAGGGCAAAATCATTTTAAGTAGCAGTTTCTCCTGCAAATTGATGGTTCAAAACAGTTTAATCACTCAAAAAATTTAAGGATCAGCTTGCACCTTGTCAAAAATTCACACTAATTCAAATTCAAACTAGATTCAAAGGATTGGCTATCCATGTACTAAAACTGGAATGTAGTGATATTAACATGGCCTCTGCACACAAACTTGCCAGGCTTTCGATGTATTTTGGCACTGAATTTGTAGTTGGATACTTTGAGTTTGAATCCTTCCTCTGCCACCTTATAACCATGTGATCTTGGACATGATCCGAGACAAGATCTCTTGGTCTTAGAAATCTCTTTTAGCTCTAAACCTGTGATTGTAAAGGTTCTCCTCCCACCTTCCTTTCTACCACCACCTGTTTTCCTGAACTTCTTGATTATGGACTGAACTTAAGACCATAACAATGAGGGCTTTGTCATCTTTCCAAAACATTATGAAGGACAAAATATCAGTAGAAAACATTTCCTCTTCTCATTTCTTTCTGAACTTTTGGACCAGGGAGATTTGTATTAGCTTTAGAAAACGCAGCACTGAAAGAGTAAACTCTATTATTTAAGTTGAAGCAATGACCCCAGTTACTTCAAGTGGGAAACAGAGTAGTATTTTAAGTATTACAGGTCAATTTACAGACTCTTTTATGGGCAATAGATATTTGCTAGATTTGGAAGTCATTTTCAAGCAACTATTTACCTAGGCAAAGCCATCTTGGTTGCATTCCTTTTGTAGATTGTAATTGGAAAACATAATATGTGGTTTTAGTCCTGGGTATTCTTGTTAGAGAGAGTACAAATTTCCCCATGGAAAAAATGAATTTGCATGTAAAGTTTTAACTGTAACTACAACAGTTTTCCTCACCTTTTTCTTTCAGCCACTCAGTGTGCTAAGTATATATTTTTCTCTCATTTCCACAAAGACAGAAATTGATGAAAGAGTTGACTTTATGGGGAAAACTTCTGCCAGATTTCCATAGTAGTAAAATTGATACAATCATTAGATTGAAATATAATGGTTATAATGGGTAATGTATTTCTTGACTGTAGTCTTCATTTGTGTGGGTGTGCAAAACCGTTATCTAGTAGCCTATACCTGTGTAAAAGCATCAATGGACACATTAAAGAAACAAAAAGTTCAAGTACTGTTCTAAGCTTTTCTTTTTCTGAGGGTGGTGCTGTCATATTTTAAAGCATCTAACAATTAAAATGCTTAAAATGTTTCAGTCTCCAAATTCTGTGGTTCTTTGCTTGTGCACACCTCCCAGGCTGTTTCCTCAGATGGCAACACAAACACTGGCAGACCACCAACAACACATTCTTTGAGGACCTCCACCTGTCAGAACTTGGTGTGCTGACTATGGTCACCTGCAGAAAGGATGTGTAGTCTACATTTTGCTGCTTAGCTTTCTTTTAAAGCATGTATGTCCAAGTGATATCCTTTTCAGGTATTTTTAAAGGGGAGAAAATCTCAGAGAATGCAGAATTGCAAAATATAATAGACTAAGTGACAGTTACAGATAGGATATGTGGATTACCGGTTTTCAAACAGAGCCCAAAACTTAGCACTAAAGTAATGCCTAATATAATTTCATCTTAAAGTAGCACGTAAAACCTCTGGAGCTACTCTCCCAATGCTCACAAGTTGGCAAGTTGAGTCCTCAGAGCTAGACAGTTATATCTCTTCCTGTAGTCTAGGAATACCCCTGAGGAGTTGGGAGTTGTATTAGGCAATGGGTTTGGAAATTCAAAATCATCCTTCTGCATAGGTCAAAATCTTATTCACTCTTGCCTTACTTTTTACTTGATTTTACTATTGAAATTACAAGGTCATAGGAAAAGAGTCTCATTTTGTTTTACACTTACCTTTAAAAGATTGCTTTGAAGGCTTTTGGAGATAAAAGCAATAGAAGATCAGCCCACAAAATGAATTTATTGTATGCTTTTTATGCTGTATTGAGGCTCTGTGGAATACTAATATTTTGTTCAACACCATTTTACCATTTCCTCCTTTATGTAGAATTCAAAACTCTTTTCAGATATGTTTCAAGTGTGAATCTCAATGTTCCAGCTGGATTTTAGGTACATTGAAATTCTAAATATATATGCAGTATGGGCCCTCTTTCCAACTTATAATTGGCAAGTTCCCATAGGAAAAAATCATTATTGCTACTATAAAAGCACTTCTTATCTGTCACATTTGGGAAATGAAAGTTTTGTAAAGGTCACGATAAAGTATGCCCCCAATTATGCTGACGACTTGTACATTACAAATAGTTTAATAGCTTGGAGCATGTCTCAGTTTTTCTTACAATATTAAAGGGGGGAAACTATTAACTGAATAACATTTTATTTCATAATTTTAGGAGAGATTAAAAAACACTTTAAAATCTGTGATTGATCATTTCGTGGTCTCTACACATTCTCACTTAGTAGTTTGGATCTATTTAAATTAAGTAAGCCTATAAGTATATTAGTTCACCTTTATTAATTTGTCAAGGTTAATATCTGCATAATGAGTTCAAGATAATTAAAGATTCTTTGGCATCCATCTGTCAGTGTTTACATAGGATGGTGAGTTTTGTAACTGAGCCTTTGCTGCAGGTTGGTTCCTTTCTAAAGAGATTTCTCTGTTATGGATGATAATAATAAAAGTCCATTAAGAACAGAATAAAACTTACCTCTGTTGCCTTAGGCAACTTCAGAATCCCTTTTCTTAAACTTTTAGCAGACAATGGCATATTAGAAGGATCAAATGACACACCTATAAAGAACACATAGCTTGTATCTCCACAGCAGGTGAGAATGGTGTGATATTGACTAATAACAGACAACCTGATATTTTTTCTTGGTTTCAGGAGCCTGTTTTGAAGGTCAGTCTCTATAAATAATGCTATTGATATCCTTTCTGTTCCTTCTATAAAAGGGGACTGTTTCTGAGACCATGTGCCATTTCACAAGCTCTTTTACATATAAGTGAATTTAAATTGGGAGATTACTTGAATTCTTACCATTTAAATCAATGCAATTCAGCAAACACATATTAAGTACCTATTATGAATAAGAGATTTTATTAGGCAGTGGAGATACAAAGTTAAAAACTGACATAGTCTCAGGCAGAATGAGCTTACTATTTCTGAGAAAGATATGACATTTATGTAAATAGGCATAATAGAAAGTAGAATGTCATGATGACACAAGAGAGAACCAGAAAAATACTTTAGAAAAATGTGAAGAACTCATTCAGGAGTGTGTGTGTGTGTGTGTGTGTGTGTGTGTGTGTGTGTCTGCGTGTGTGTGTGTGTCTGTGTCTGTGTGTGTCTGTGTCTGTGTCTGTGTGTGTCTGTGTATTTTGGGTAAAGGGGTGTGAATCAGAGATTACATGAAGGTAGTGGCATCTGAGAAGAGGCTAAAATGCATAAATGAATGGAAAAGCATTTATTAAGCTCTTACATGTACTGCAGGACCCTGTGCTAAGCCCCTGGAATGCAAATAGAAAAATAAGAAAGAGCCTGATCTCAAGGAGCTCACATTGTATTGAGGGAGAGAGTCCATATAGGAGGTTTCCGTTTCAAGTCAGACAGAAAGATCCTGTGGTCTTTAGAGTAAGGCAGAGAAGCAGATGGTAATGCTTCTTTTAAAACATCATTTCCACTGATAAAATCATCGCAGTTTCTAACATCAAACCATTTGACCATGCAAAGGACTTTGGTATCCAGAGCTTTCTTTTCTGGGAGTTCATTGGTCATGACTTCAGTGACCACAGAAACTGTTGGCAGGCTACAGCCTCACAAGAGTTGCTTCTAAGGATGATGGCTCTGATGACTGGCTTTGAAGCTAGACCTTTGTGATCAGTAGTCGATGTTGATGATGACAGGGAAGGTGACCTTGATGGAAGAGAAGGAATCTGAAAGGTGCAGATGAGGATGGTGGCTGTATTCTAAACATAAGGATTGGCCTGAAAAACAAAGGTGGAAGTTAGCTTTAGTTCAGGGAAATAGATAGTTTCTAAAAAGCATTCACTGTGGCTAGAGTGAAGGGTAGAGACATGAATGAAGACTAGAGAGGTCAGTTGGGAGCAGATTGTGTGAAGGTTTTAAATGTCAGACAAAAAATGATATTATAATTATAGTAATAAGTATTATAATTATAGTAATAATTATCATTATAATCATAGTAATTATTATTATTATTGTTATTTCATTTTGTAGGCAATAGAGAGCCACTGTAAGTTTTTGAGCCATTAATGGACTCACATGGGCAGATCTCTGTATTCAAGTAAATTATTTTGGCAGCTATGTGAAGGATTGATTAGGGAGAGGAGGAAAACGAGAGACAAGAGAACCACTTAAGAAACTGTGAAATAGTCCAAGGAAGAGAAGACAAAGGCCTGATCTAGAGTGGTGGTACTTTAGAAGAATTCTGATTCATCTTAGTGTAGCAAAACATAATGTGTCCTGGACTCGGAATCAGAGGTCCTAGGTTCAAATCCTAGCTCTGTCCCTTTCTATCTTCGTGACCTTGTACAAGTCACTCTTTGGTCCTTAGTGTCTTTTTCTGAAAAATAAACAGATTGAAGTCACTGATTTCTAAGTTCCCTTGCAACTCTAAACCTATGATCCTACAATCCTAATCAAGAGAAGCAAGTGGATGGGAGTGACATTGTGTGGAATGACAGTATTGGCAACTGATTGATTATGGCAGGTGACTGGGATGGAAGGATCCTAGAAAACTTTCAAATTTTCAACCTGAGTGATTAGGAATAGAATAGTGCCACCAATAGACATATGGAAGTTGGGAGCCATGGCAGGTTTGATGTAGACAGAAGAATTTCATTCTGAAAGCCTTCAGGTTGAGATATTGGCAAAACATCCAGATAGGAATGTATTACATGAAGACGGAGACATGGGTTTGATTCTCGGAGTAAAGATGAGTCCGGTAATAGAGATTGGAAAGCCATTTGTGTAGAGGTGATAATGGAAGCCATAGGAAAAGGTAAGCTCATCAAGACAAAAAATATGGGGAAAAAAGAAGAAGGCTTTAGACAGAATCTTGGAGGTCAGCCTTGGAAAGCAGGATGATGATAAACCAGGGAGAGCCAGAGAAGGAAATGTGTTACAGCTAGGAAGAGGAGCAATGTAGAAAAGCCAAGAAAGATGAAGACTCTTGAGCATTTGGAATATACCTGTTGAAGCAGCTAAGTAGCACAGTGGATAAATGCTAGAGTCAGCAAGACCTGAATTCAAATATGGCTAAAGACACTAGCTGTGTGACCTTGGACAAATTACTTTAACTCTGTCTATTTCTTATGAGGATAATAATAGCACTTACCTCTCAGGGTTGCTATGAGAATCAAATGAGATAACATTTGTTAAAAATAAAAAGCTCTTAGCACAGTGCCTGACACATAGTAGGCATTTTATAAATGCTTATTCCCTTCTCTTCCTTGCACCTAGCATTCTAGAGTAGGGGTTTTTAATCTGATGTGTATTATGAACCCCTTTGACAAATTAATAAAATCTATGGACCCCTTCTTAAAATAATGTTTTTAAATGTGTAAAATACACAGGATGTAACAACAATGTTACTAGCAGCTGCTGTGGAGGTCAAAGACTGATAATACCAGGACACAGGAGGGCTGCTAGTACAGGTTCTTTGCTCTGCTTTTCTAAAGAAAGCAACTTTAAGGGGTTAACAGTTTTACCTTAATTAAATATATATGTATCATTCATTAGTTCAGGGGAAAAAGTCAGCACCCTGAACTTCAGAGCAAATACAAACAGAAAGTACAAATAGATCGACATCACATACATAGAGAAGCACCAACATCTGGGTTTTCAAAGGGGAGGGAGGCGGGGCTGCTTTAATGGCTTACCCAGAGTCTTGTCACCAATACTCTTTCAATGAGTGTGCCCCCAAAGGCAAAATGACAACCTCAGAGCTCTTATACCCTGTTCAGGGCCCTGAGGGCTTAGAGTCTACTTAGCAAAAAGGTCACCTAGTTAGTGAAAGCATGTGGGCCTGCCTCTGATCAGGCCCAGCTTTGCTGGCCCCACCTGAGATCTGTTGAGGGGCTGGGAAGAGACTTTAACACCTGATCTGCATCACAAAGGTGTGGGCTTGCCTCTAATCAGGCCTCCATTTGTTGGCCCCACCTAAGGCCTATTCAATGGGCAGGAAAGATCTTTCACTTACAGATTGGATTTACACAGGATTACAAGGGAAACAAATTATATTGAAATATTTGTATGTGTGTATGTGTGTGTGTGTATGTGTATCTTGTGTGTTGTGTTTGTCCTTTGTTTTTGAAGAGGACTATGACATCAGGGAAATGATGACATGACTTTCAGTTGACTTTGATTTGAATGAGGGAGGGCTGTGCAAGGTCACCAACCTCACTTTCTCCTCCAGAGCCATCTGGGTCCAGTGACCAGACATTCATCAGGATGACTGGGGATGGCCTAGGATGCAATGGGAGAACCTGGCCCTTTTAGGCTAAGGTCTTTCCAGGTTCTTACTTAAGTGAGGTAAAGCCCATTCAGTGAATAGGCCTCTTTAAGAAGTTAATCAAGGGATGGCCCCTTTAATAATAATAAAAAAAATCTAACTGGGAGGATCTTCTGAATCCTCAAGGTTCCTGGCCAAAGAGAAACAGTTACTATTTACTATTTATATTCACTCTGTGCTAAGAGGGCAGGGACCTATTGTCCAATCTAGGAGTTCCAGAGTGAATTGGGTTTAAGGTCTTTGAGAAAGAAATCTAGCCAGTTAACTCCACTTTAATAAAAGAGATATCTGTATCTATCAGTATCTATATCTATATATGTTCATGGATCTCAGTTAAGAATTCCTGCTCTAGAAGATATATCCATAGAAGTCTAAAATAAAGGTACTGTTGAAAGCAACCTATCCTCTCCTTTGTCCATCTTCCATTCTGACCCATTAGATTGGGTCATCTCTCCCTTTCTTTGGTTCCTCAACTTTTCCGTATCCTTTCTTTTCATACTTTTCAGCTTTATATTTCTTTCATTTTCCTAAACTTACTAGATTACTTCTTCTTTTCTGGACTTTGTTCTCCTTTTATGTGTTTCCTCTTTTTCTAATTACAGTTTCCCAGTATTCCTATCACCTAGCCTCTGACCTTCACAAGCAATCTTTATTGAAACTGCTATGGTTTTAACTATACATCTTTTTGTTTATTGCTAGGTCCTGGGTATGCGTTTGTTCTATTCACCTCTGTTCTAAATAGGGGAAATGGCAAGTCTTCATTTTATTGGATTCGATAAGGATAAGTAGTCCAACTTCATTCAAGACATGTTGTTGCACAGAAATGCCCAAAATTCCTTTTAAGGGCGATAGTCTTAGCTCCTCTTAAAAGGCAAAGTCAAGAGAATCTTCAGAGGGAATCTGGATTTATGACCCTGGGTTGAATTAAATTGGGATCAGCACTGGGAGCTATGACTAATATGATGTAGGGGTTGTCAATCTGAACAAAATGGTATGTGTCATATTGAGTAAAGAAATGTTTATGTTTTTAATTGTTGATGTTGCTAAGTTGACCACACTTTGGGGATAATCATAGCATAGTATTTATAAGCCCTCAGACTGATAAAGCTTTAAGTCATTACACATTTTAATTCTAGCCATTTCCAACTGCTTTTATCACCTACCTAAAATATACTCATATCTCCTCTTAAGACTTGAATACTGAAGATATGTTCATAATACATTTCACAGAATTAAAGACTTAGAGTAGAAATGGACCATAGAGGTCTAGTGCAACCTCATTTTGCAGATGAATAATAGTAATAGCTAACATTTATATAGCACCTTAAAGTTCAAAAGAGTTTTGAATATATAATCTTAACTGATTCTAGCATAATAACCCTGCGAGGTAGATGCTATCATTATCTCCGTTCTATAGACAAAGAATCTGAAGGGGCTCTGTTAAATGATTTGCCCAAGGTCACATAGCTAGTAAGTATTTGAAACGGGATTTGAACTCAGGTCTTCTTGACTCCAAGTCCAGCACCCTAACCGCCCAAAGAAGCCACAGCTGAGACAGAGGCGATATGATTTACCAAAGGTATTTAAGAAGTGAGAGACAGTGCTAGGATACCTTAGTCCTCTGACTCCAAAACCACTGATCTTTTCACTCTACTCTGCAACATTCCAAAGAGAAGGGAAAGCATTGTAGGAACTAGATTTCTTTCTTTAAATATACAAAGTTTAGGCATTATGTTTGGAGGGAATTAAATGTATATTTGAATGATTACATAATGTGCAACCATTTACAAAATAGATCTCCCTGGGGACAAAAGCTTTGCATGACTTGCTGTCATTTTGGGGTAGATTCAAAGGAGAAGACATTTACAGGAGATTAGCCTCAATACGTTCCTCTTGAGACAGATTATCCTAATAAGCTGTCAGTTGTTGGTGCATCTAGTGTGCTGTTAAAGCAAGCATTAGGATGGCAATTGGAAAGTAAACGTTTACAAATGTACTAAAATTGAATTATAAATATGGTTGTTAAAGGGAGCACTTGGCGAATCGTTTCCTGTTGGCTTGGCTCTCTGGATACTGTAGCTCTAGTGTCTGAAGGAAACTGTGAAAGTGATTTTCACCTAAACATTCAGTGGTAGGGTGTTTTAGATTACTTATAATAAATTTCGGGAGGAAAATCATACTCTTTTCTCCCCTAACACATTTTATTTGACAAACATATAATGCATATCCTATTTCTTGTTGGTAGCGCTTTTGGGAAGGAAGGGGAGAAAAGGTGCAAAATGAAAGGTGGGTTTTTGAATGTCAGAGATCCAGATGTGGAGAATTGCTTTCCCCTGGCCTTTTACATGGGGACCTGCTAAATAGAACCTACTCTCTTATGTATTTTTCAAGTTTCTGACTGACATCATTAGTTTTCAAGCAGACTTTCTCAAAATCTTTTTTATAAAATTATAAAAAAGTTTTTTTATAATTTTATAAAATACTTATATATAAATACTACATAAATTACAATTTATGTAGTATTTACATATATACTATATAAATAGTAATACTATATAAATTTTATAAATACTTTATAAAATACTTATTTTATAAAATGCCTTTTTATAGATTATGCTTTTAATGGACCCTAACCAAACACCTTGTCAAAACATTGTTTTTTTTTTCTTTTTTGACAGCCAGTGACCTTTTCTGTATATTTTTCAATAAGTGAATAAATGCTAAAAATCATCATTTTGTGAAAAAGTATTTGGAATACTAATATATAACACCCTTTTAAAAATCCCTTGGTGTGTATTGGGTTTTCTTTACTCAGAAAGAATAGTAGGTGTGACATAATACCAGTCTTAGAATCAAGAAGATTGGTTCGAGTCCTGTTTCTGACACATGGGCTAGTTCAGGGGTAGGGAACCTGCATCCAGGAGGACACAGGTGGCCTTCTAGGTCTGACTAAGTCTAACATTTACAGAACAAATCCTTTGATTAAGGGAATTTGTTCTGTGAAGTTTGGAGCCACTCAAGGGGCTGCACTTGAGGACCTAGAGGGCTACATGTAGACTCAAGGCCCTAGGTTTTCCACCCCTGGGCTAATCATCAAATTTCTTTTTTGTTGTTCTTGCTTTTGGAGGCAGTGGGGATTAAGTGACTTGCCCAAGGTGACACAGCTAGCGTCTGAGGTCGGATTTGAACTCAAGTCCTTCTGATTCCAGGACCTGTGTTATATCCACTATACCACCTAGGTGCCCCAAGTTATTAAATTTTTCAGTGGCCCAGGAGTTCTCTGAATCTCCCAGTGATGGGTGAGTTACTGTCCTGCATAGATGGAAAAGGTTTCCCTGCTGATGAGATTACAGTTCCACATTCAAAGAAAAAAGGCAAAAATTTGGAGTTTGAAAAATATTTTTTATACCATTTCCTACACGAGACTACTTTTGTTTCCAATGGATGGAGGAGGGATAAGAAGAAGGGAGAGAATTTGTAACTCAAAATTTAAAAAACGAATGTTAAAATTTTTACATATAATTAGGAAATATTTGATGAAATAAAAATATATTTCTAAAAATCTGGAAGATCAGAGGAGGAAAAACCTGTTGAAGAAATATCAGGTTTAGGCTGAGAAGGAATAGCCATGGGATTAACAAACCCATATTCTAGAGAGGTCTAAAGCTATAATATGTTAGTGATGCCTAATAGCTTTTAGAAGAAAGGGTCTCATTTCTCTGTTTGAGAAATGAATGAATACCTTGCTTTATGTAAGGTGTTCTGTTTGTAGTATTTTCTTATAAAAATTTTCAATGAATTTGAGTTTCATAAACATAAATGTAATTATTGCCCCTTGGTACATACCCAGAGGTACATTAAGTTGGCTCTTTGAAAAAAAGGGTTGCGTTATTAATGATAACATTAAACAGAACAGAAACACTGAGAACTGCTGTGAAAATTAATTTGCTTTCCCAATTCAAATTCAAATGAAAAGTTATTTTCTAGCCTTAGAGATTGGCCCAATTATTTTCATTTCATGTGAAGCCCTTTACAACAGTTCTTAGGATCTTGATTTTACCAGTTTGCCAAGTATGTCTCCTCATCTGATTTTAAACCAATGAGGATATTGTGGTCCAGTTTTTTCTGCCTTCCAGAGCAATTAGGGGTTCTAATAAATGTTCCCTGATACATTAATATAATAAAACTACAAGAATTGAATCCTACAGAGATGCAGGTGATGTTACCATTTTTGTTTCTTTTTTATTTAGAAAGGCAAAATAGCTCAATTCCTAAGCTCATGAAGTTTACTTTTCTTGAAATGGGGAACAATTTATTTTAGATACTGTTATCCACTTTAATATACTTAACACAGTGAATGGAGTGTGTTAATTATATTATGTGCATTATATCTGTGGATTTTGTGTTTTCTTGGTAAGCGCTTGTTCCATGAATGGATCTTATGCATTGGAGAGAGCTAGTCTAGGCTAAGGTAATTAGTACTTCATTATATGAAATCTAATTTTGGAATTACAGAATTATTCTTGCTAAAGTACTGGTTTTTTTAAAAAGTAATCTATACTGAAAAGATATTTAAAACAACTATTAGTATGATGGACATATCCCAGCTCAACCTGATTTTTTTTCACCCCCTTTGACATTTTTCTTTCTTTTGAAGCTGAGCAAGCATATGTTAGTGTTTTCATAATAAATGTGTGGGCAGTATTGACCAAGGCAAAAATGCTCTGGAACACCATCTTGCATCCAGTGATGAATTTTTTTCTTTTCTGCCTGAATAATCATTTTGTTATGGTGCATGGAAGGCAAATGTACTTACTCTAATTGCATCCCTTGCAAGCAAACTTCTGTTTGTTGCTTAGAAAGCTGGCATGAAGGGAAGAAGAAAGATACAAAACAAAATAAATCAGCAGCCATGGAAAAGCAAATGGATCAGTGCAAGTTTCAACATGTCAGTTTTTTTAAGTCTTGAAAGAAAATAGACTAAGGATATTATATTGTACTGGAAAATAAATAGCCCCACCATGAAAAGAAACTGCTTGTTTTTGTCTAGGCATCATGTTTTACTATTGGTTTCTCTATTGTGCCATCATGTTTTATATTACAGGTGGCAGTTTCTGATCTGCAGTTAGCTGTAATTGCCTTTCTTCAGGATGACATTTTGTTTAAAGGGAGAGAACTAGGGAGGTTTCAAGGAAGGTCAACTGGAGGTTTGAATGTCAGGAAGTTGCTATAGTGGCTTTTATCCTCTTTTAATACTTAGAGAGTCTCAAAGCTGGAATGGACTTTGCGGGCCCAGGTAGGTTGGATCAAGCCAAACAAGGAAGGTGGTCACAGAGCCAGAACGAGGTCCTAGGTCTCCTGACTCATGGTCCGGGATTTTATTGATGTGACCTCCCCCTGTGTTAATGCTCACTGACTAGCAAGCCAGGAGCCAAAGGGTAAAGTGGACTGTATCACAGTTTAACCCTGTATCACTCATCCTAAAAGTGCCATTCTGGAGGTCTCTGTATTAATGGTTAAATCCAGAAGTACTGTATTTTAAAAGTTACAATGAATGGTTAGAGGAGTCATTTTGGGATGGCCAGGAGGCCACAAGAGGAAGCCCTCTAATTAAATGACAAGAGAATTGGATTTAGACATTTGGGACAAACTCTTAGTTGGCTTATATCCTCTTCTAACTCCACCTACCCGGATGCTTGTGCAGGAACTGTAACCTAATGCTGGTTAACATCAGAATTTGAGCCTATGTTATTTTAGCATGTTAAATGTAAAACACTACATTTTATACTGTGAGTTCTTTTTTTCTTTACTATCTGGACTACAGATTCTGCTTATTTCATTTCCATAGATGGACCTTGATGCCAAAGATTAAAGTAAAACAGTCCTATAAACAATTAAATATCTGGCTGTTAAGGTCGCTTTTTGCTATATATAGATTCTTCTTGCTTTTGCTGACCATGTTTAGCCTCTAGGCTACTCTTGGTTTTATCTGGTTTGTTGTTCTTGGCTCATGTTGTTATCCTCTGTGTATTGTATTTTTTTAAATGTAAAATCATGTATTTAGCAACAACCTTTGCAGCGTATTATGTTTCTTGTAGTGCAGTTGCTATGCAAGAAAAAATTACAACAGAGGCATTGTAAGTCAAGTCAAAAGCTAGGCCTACATGTCTGTTAGCTCAGTGTCACCAAGTAAGGTGTGAACTTCTTATTGCTCCTTGGGGGATTTTAATGGAGGTGCCTGCTTATTTACTTGTTTATATACCAATACCAGTTAATGGCAGCTAATAGAAAAACTGCAGTTAGCCTAAATCCTAGGATTCCATTTAGGCCCTTCTTGAAGGGGAGATCCATGTGTGTGTTTCTTGTAGACTGAATCTAAATACCACCCTCACAGAAGCCAAAATAAACTTGAACCATCTGTATGACAACTAAGCAAATTTAGTGGGAGGAAGATTCGTGCATACTTCAGAACTACTACTTCTGCACTCCCCCTCCTTCTCCTCAGGTTTAAAAGATAAATTATTTTAATTGATGTGTTGGCTAGCCAGCTTATATTGAATGAATAACTTTGATAAGTGGAAAACATTTTGGATCCTCAGAAAATAGAGTGTAATGTTACAGCAAATTTGTTTTCCCTTTTCAGTAGTTGACAGAATATCACTGCAGATGTTTTCTTTTTTTGGTATATCCCTATATTTGGAGTTTCATCCTAGGAAGCCTGTGGAAAGTGGCTTCTCACTATACTCTGTGTCTTTATAGCCTTTAGTTTCCTGAGTCAAAAACTAACTTATCTGGGTCTAACACATTGGAGTCTAGAAAGGCATGGAGCTGATGACTTTGAATAATGACTTTCGCTTTAAGGTAAAAACAGAACAATTTATTGCAATTGAAATTGAGGGAAAAAATCCTTTGTAAGAAAAATATTGAAGGTACAATGAACTAAAAAGTTCTGATAAGGGAAATTGAGGGGATAACTATTCATTATCTCAGTATGCTAATAATAAAATGGAGCATATATTGTTATGAAAAGGCACTAGACTGATCTATACAGAGAAAGAAAATGGCAGATATCTGTCACTGGAATATGCTCAGTAAGCAGTGAAAATGGAAATATCTGATGGTGTTTTGAGCTCCATGGGCATGTTCTATCTTGAGACTGATTCTGTGGCAGAATGTTACAGGGTCTCATGGATCAAGGTGTCCTTGCATATTTCAAAACAATTAAAGATTCCTTGGAAGATAATACCAGAGATGATGTTGTTCACCAACTTACCAGCATGGGAAAACAGGGACATAGATGCTAGCTAAAGGCATTTACTATTGTCATAAAGGAGATATGACCTAGAGTCCCATTTGAAGAAGGATTCTGTATAGATGGTAAGGTACGCGGTATGCTCCTGTTTGTATTTAACATTGGACTGGTTCCATCAAGCTTCAGAACATTGCAGAGTATCTTAAATGCCATCCAAAATCACATAAAATGTTTGATCTAATCTTTTCCATAGTGAGAAAAGCTCAAGTGGATAAAGAATGCCCACAATTAAGATTATGATATGAAGTTGGACACATAACCTATGGAGTTTGTCCATCAGTATATGTGTGTGTCTTCTGGGGCTTAATGCAATCATCACAGTATTATTCATGAACAGAAACATTTGCTTACACACACACACACACACACACACACACGTATCTGGGACAGACACTTAAAATGATAATGATTTGGTCTCTGAATTAAATAGGAGGAGAAGAGCAGGCTGGAATGCCTTTTTGGAAATTGCAATATTCTTTTAATGACCAGAAAATTTTCGCTGAATTAAAGCCTGAATTATTTGATACCAGTGTTTATCCAATAATGTACAGGTATAAGTTATGGAACCCTACAGTATTTGGTGAATTGAATTTCACCCATCATCCCAAGGACAATAGGCAGTTGCATGGTGGCCATGAGCAGCTACATATTACCTATAAGACATTACAGAAGAGAAACAGTACGAAGGAGTTAATCAAAAAATTCACTCTTAAGTCCATGATCCTATGAAATATAATATCAAAACAGTTGATATGCCAATCATGATGGGAGTGAGCAATAGCTTATGTGCAGCCTTCATAGTCCATTGCAATCCTTGTGATGTTAAGAGAAGGCGAAGTAACTGTCTCAACATCATCTCCCACCCCATCATTTTGAATAGTCTGCCTATGGCAAATTTATAGAAAGACTCATACAAATACTGGATAGAAGGGTCAAGAATGTATGGGTTGCGAACAGCAGTATCAGACAGAATACTCACATTGATGAAATCACATATCCATTAGAATACTGGAGAGATTGTCTAGTGGCAGTATTTGTCTTTTAAATTTTGAAAAGGGAGCTCTGTGGAGGTTCCTCTGCATTTTGGGCAGCCCTTGTACACACCCAGCATCATATGAGCTGAAACTTACCATATTAGTTCTTTTTGGTGATGGACACAGTAGCATATGGGGTAGCTAAGTGGTACGTTGGATAGAGTGCCAGGCCTCAAGTTAGGAAGATTCATCTTCCTTAGTTCAAATCTGACCTCAGCCACTCACTAGCTATGTGACCCTGGGCGAGTCATTTAACTCTGCTTTACTTTTCTCATCTGTAAAATGAGCTGGAGAGGGAAATGGCAAATCACTCCAGTACCTTTGCAAAGAAAACCCCAAATGGGCTCACAAAGAGTCAGACATGACTAAAATGACAGAACAACAATGACAACAACCAATCAGGAGCATGTTCACAGAGACTAGAAAGAACAATAGAGTACAATGAAAATGAAAATTATCTGTAATGTGAATATCACTTAATCTCATAATGTCTGTATAGCAATAAAATGTTATATTAGGACAGTCTGAATTATGTTATATGAACCATAAAAGGTGATTTTAGTCTTAAAATAGTAGAAAGCTATTAAATTTTCTTAGGCCTTTTTAATTCCTCATGGTGTGCATCAGTCAAAAGCTTTCAAGGAGCTGGAAGATAGATTGTATAGGGAAGTCAGGTACTGGTTCGGAGATAGTCAATAAAACCAAACATTTTGAGTCTATTTTTGTTAATGAAAACAGTTAACTTTAGCTCAATATAAGTTTTTGGATTGCATGGAGAGCCTATTGGGTAGAAAATAGGGCTTTGAGTCAGGAGACCCGGATATTATGTGATTAAGGGCAAGTCACTTAACCTTAACACTTAAATTTTGTCATCTATAAAATGGGGATAATAATAATTGCAGTCTCTCACCCACAGGG
Organism: Phalanger gymnotis; assembly: GCA_028646595.1. Classification (NCBI taxonomy): domain Eukaryota; kingdom Metazoa; phylum Chordata; class Mammalia; order Diprotodontia; family Phalangeridae; genus Phalanger; species Phalanger gymnotis. The sequence continues at coordinate 210,507,109 of CM053625.1, forward strand.
ATCTCATGAGGAAAACGCTTTTCACATATTAAAATGTCATACAAATGTGAGTTGTTATTACCATTATTAACCATGTGAAATAAAGATTTCACTTACAGTTAAATTCAAGATAAATAGCATCTCATATCCTCTAATTCTTTTTTCATGTTCTCCTTTGTCCTAGACCAATTTTCATTTTGGGGGAAGTTTATGGTCAGTGGATAGTTTCCCTTTTAGAAATCTTTATCGTTGGGTCTTTTTCCATTTCATTTTCAGCACCTAAATTGTGTGTCCCAAATAGTCTTAATTAAAGAGAAAAAAAATTAACTGCTTATTCTTCAAACAAAGTCTACACGGTCCCAAGTAGGCCTGATTTATGGTTTAGTTTGTGGTTTTCTGAATTTCCAGATTTCTGCTGGCTGTTGCTACATGTGTTGTGAGAGTAGAGGAGAATAAAGAGAGGTGGGAGGAAAGAGGAGATAGATGGAAGAAAACACTGAAATCCTTTATCCTCTTGTGTCTACTTCTAGCCTACACATCTTTTTTGGTTTCTGCCTCTTCTCCATTGTGTTAACCTTCTCTTGTAGCTTTGTGTCATTTCCAAAGTTGATAAGCGTGTCATATACCATCTATGCTTCATTGAAGTCAGTGCTAAGAATATAGAACTGCACAGGACAAGGAAGTATCCCTCGGACACTTCACTAGGGACTACTCACTCTCATGTTATCAGTGATCACTTTTAGTCAGTATCATTTGGGCTGAGTCGTTCAGCCAGTTTTGAATCCGTTTAACTTTACCATCGCGTAGCTCATTCTTCTCTATCTGATCGGCAAGGATAGTATTAGAGATTTTTGTCAAATATCTTGCCAAGATGTACATAGATTGTGTCTAAAGCATTCCCCTGACCTGCCAGTCTAGTAACCTGTCAAAAAGGGTCTGTCATGACCTATACCTGATGAACCTATTCTTTTTCTTAGGAAGAGAAGTGGTAATTATTAAGAGTTCACAAACTATCCCTTTAGTAATATGTTCTGGAATCTTGCCAGGATAAAGTCAAACTCACCAACCTAAAATGGACTATCTTTGTTTTTTCTTTTGGGAAAATCAGTGCCTCTTCTGTTTTCCATGATTTTTTCAATATTTATGGCATCAAAATTTTAGAATTCAAAGGGACCTTAGAGATCATCTAATCTAACCCTCTCATTTTTTATAAGTAAAGATACAGAAACCCTGAGAAGATCTGCGTAAACACATGGCTACATGCATTTGCATAGGCTATGCCAATTCTATGCCAAGAATGCACTTTCTACACCCATTTCTTTATGATCCTTGACTTCCTTTAGGCTTAGATGATGTGCCACCTCCTATAGAAACATTTCCTAATCTCCCCATTTGATAGTGCTCCCTCTCCTCAAATAATCATATGTATAATATATATATATACATACATGTATATATGAAATACAACATATATTTACATTTATAATGCACATGTGAACATGTACACACATATAGCTATACACCTCTTCTTTTATTCTTAGCTCCCATGATACAATTATCATCTTTGTGCAGATAGCTCCTAAATCCACAAGTGGCAAACTTGCAAGCAGCCCACAAAACTCCTAAGTGCCGACAGAACCGTATTGAAATGTAATTGGGAAGTGTTTAATGAAATAAATAAATAAATAAAATACAATTCAATATGGATAATGTTAATTTTTGGTTTTCTAAGTTAATATGAGATGGACAGGGTCCATTCCATTTGATTTTGACACTACTAGCAAATCTATCTTAAGCTTTAATTTTTCCCCTGAATTCCCATTTTAATCTCCACCTAGATGTCCCGTATGTATTTCTTTTTTAAATTAAAAAATATTTTTGTTACATTTGAGTTTTGAGCTGTTTCCCTCCCTCCCACCTCTGCTCTAGAGAAGGCCAACATACGACATAGATATATATGTGAAGCTATACAGCACATAGTTCCATATATCAGTTCTTTCTCTGGATGTGGATAGCATCTTCCTTCATAGGTCTGTTGTAGTTGATAAGAATATTCATATAACTTAGAATAGCTTAGTCATTCACATTTACTGTCTGAGCAATATTGCTTTTACTGTATACAATGCTCTCTTGGTTCTACTCATTTCAATCTTTATTATTTCATGCAAGCTTTTCCATGTTTTCCCAAAATTAACCTGCTTATCATTTCTGATAGCACAGTAGGTGTCCATCACAATCATATACCACAACTTATTGAGCGATTCCCTAATTGATGGGCATCCTCTTAATTTCCAATTCCTTGCCACCACAAAAAGAGCTATGATAAATATAGGTTCTTTCCTGATCACCTTGGGAAACAGACTTTATAGTAATAAAAGGTCATATCTCAATCTTAACATGTCTAAAACAGAACTCATCTTTCCTTATAAACCCACTCCTCCTTCCAATTCCTATATTTCTGTTGAAGACAGCATTATTCATGCAGGAACCTGGAATCTTAGAATCATCATTTCTCTCACCTTCTATATCCATTCAAGTTGTAAAATCTTTTAGAGCCTGCCTCCATAACATCTTTTGCATCATTCCTCTTCTCTCTAATCACATGGTCAATTTAATTCCCTTATCACCTCCTGCTAAACTGGTAGAATCACTTTTTAATTGGTCTCCCTTTACCCCATCTGGTATTTCTCTAACCTATCTTTCAACAAGAAGCCATGTATGTGTAAGTATGTTTATTTGTTTATTTATTCCAAGTCTATAATGGGAAGTCCATGATAGGGACTGAAAATAACAAATAAATCTGGAGAGGCAGATTGGAACTATATAAAAATGAGAGGGTTAGGCTAAGTCTCTGATCCTGTGACTATTGAAAACACACACACACACGGGAGATATGAAAATGAAGAATAGATTTAGGAGGAATGAGGCAGATGGAGAAATGAGAAGAGAGGAGGCTAGGGTCAAAAAAGACAAACCTCAGAGTTCAAGAGCTTGGAGCTAACTGGTATAGTTACACATGGTGGTGTGATCCATGATGTGATCGTCCTTGTGAGAAGCTGAGGGGGAATACCGAGGTACATTATGACAGCTGATCAGGCTGGTGACCTGGGAAGGAGATTTGGACTGGGTAATATAGACAGATGGAATGAACATTAAAAAAGGAAGAAGTTATGATGCAAATAATATGGAAATGACATGGAAGAACAAGGAATCGGACTATTCCTTTTCAGGCCCTCTTTTTTCCTGGTTGAGGTGAGGTATGAGAAAAGGAGCACCTGTTGCTAGGGATGATATAATGCTTTCTGTAGGCATCAGGGTTTCTGAGGTCAGTGGATAATGGGAGGAATGAAATGAAGCTATTTAGGATGAAATGTGACTTATTAATAATAAATCATGGGTTGAAGATAGCAAAATGGAACTGGAAGATGGAGAAGGATATAGACCTCAGAGGATTAAGAATGGAGATAATAGGGGAAATGATAGTTTTGTCATAGCAGACTATGACTTTGGATAGTAGGAATAAGGATAGCAAGAGGTGATTGTTAGCCAGCCATTGGATGGGGGAGAATTAATTGATCATATCTTCAGTCCTGTGATAATTGCATATATTATATATTATATATATATTAGTATCAGTAATATATATATATTACTGATACTAATATATATGTAATATGTACTAATATATGTATATATATATGTATATATATATATATATATATATATATATATATATATATATATATATATGTTAGTATCAGTGGTACTTGTGGTTGAAACATTAGCTTCCATAGCTTGTTAACTCCCAAACACTTATGAGCTAGGGAGTATAGTCAGCAAGGGCAGGTATATGGGCATCAGAACTAGTGACTGCTCAAGTTTGAGTACCTTGGAGTATACTGAATTCACTTTTGCTGTTAGCTCCATAGGCTTATACCCACATAGCAGAGAACAACGTACACCCAGAAGATATCTTACATCTGGAACAAGAACTTGGCTCCCAAGGTCAGATATTCCATTAGAATGTGAACTCCTAAAGGATAGTTTTTAAAAATTTATTTGTATCTACAGTGTTGTTTTTATTGTATAAACTTATGGTTCTGCTCACTTCACTTTACTTCAGTTCATACAAATATTACCAGCATATTCTGAAACCATCTTTTTCCTATTGTTTATGGCACAATGATGTTCCATTACTTTCAGATAGCGTAATTTGTTCAGCCTTTCTCCAATTAATGTCCCCCTATAGTTTCCAATTCTTTGTCACCGTGAAAAGAACTACTATACATATTTCTGCACACAAAGATCCTTTTATTTTTTCATTGATTTCTTTATGATATTATTTTAACTTGTGAATTTATTATAGTCAGTCTTGATGTCATTTCTGTCTTCACAATTTAACATTCTAAGCTCCAAATCAATACGTAACATAAATGTAGAAGATTCTGTCATTGAAAAATAAATTAATGTTGAATAGATACTTTGGAAAACCATTCTGGAAAACAATTGGGAATTATACTCAGAACTTTCTATATTATCCATACCATTTGACTTAAGATACTAATTATAGGCATATCCCATAAAGGATGCCAGAGACAAAGTAAAAGATCATATTCATACAAAATATTTATAACAGCCCTTTTTTGCAGGGGCAAAGAAGCGGAAACAAAGTGGATATCCGTTAATTGGGAGGTGACCAAACAAGTAGTGGTTTATGAATATGGTGGAATATCATTCCACTATAAAAGTTAGGAATATGAAGAATTATAGCAAAATTGGAAAAGCCTATACAAACAGTTTATACAATGGTTGCATTAATTGATTAAACCAATGATCAGTCTTGATTTCAGAAGACTTATGTTGAAACTTGCTTCCTGTCATTGCACTGTTAGACCAGAGGTATGGGAGAAGGCAAACATTTTTTAGACACAGCCAAAAAAGTGGTTTGTTTTGTTCGATTGAACTTATTTGTTATGGTGCCATTGGGGGAGGCCTGTTGGGGGAAGATGTCCATGGCAAAAGAATAAAAGAGTACCAATAAAGCATTAAGATTGCAAAAGAAAGGAAGAAAGGTAGATGGATCCAGATTATGGAGGGTATTCAGTGGTAAACTGTAGTACTTGACATTTATTTTATTCTCTATGAAAAATCATTTCTGCATAGGGAAACACATTTTAATCTTTTGTAAAACAACCTTAGAATTATGTAGACACATATATGTATATATACACATATAAAGAAATGTCATATATGCACATATAAGAAAAATATTTATACATGTACATATACATGTACACATTGTGTGCATATAAGTATATGTGTATGTATGTACATACACATAGAAACTATATCTACAGACATTCCTAGAACCCTCATGCACCTTCTAAATACTGAGCAATGCCTGTGTGTGTTTGTGTTTGTGTGTGTGTGTAAGTTATATGTGTGCGACTTTTATTTATATATGTATACATATATATGTGTACATATAAATATACACACATATACAATTCTAGGATTGCTTAATAAGTGATTATGTTGTGTTCTCTGTGAAATATGGATGGCACTTTCAGATATTAATGACTGGATTACCCTTTTTCCCGTATTCTCCCTCCCTTTGAAGTATAATAGATTTCATCCGATTTAGGGATACCGTAACTGACCCATTTCTGCTCCTTTCCCACTATAGAAATTCTCTAAGTTCTCATTTTTATGTGATTTTTAAGTCTTTTGAATAGCAAATAGTGTGCTATCCTGACAGGTTAGTAATAGTCAGAACCATAGTATTCTAAAGTGTTGTGTTGCAAGCTGTTGATTCTCTGTGTACTTAGTTTTAAGCAAAAGCAGCCAAAAACTATAGGGTTTGTTAGAAGAAAGGGTAGGAATTGGCTTAGAAACTATATTATTTGTGAAGGGATACCCATCAATTGGAGGATGACTGAACAAGTTATGGTATATGATTGTAATGGAATACTATTGGGCTATAAGAAATGAGATGAGCAAGACGATTTCAGAAAACCTAGGAAGACATACATGAACTGACACAAAGTGAACAGAACCAGGAGATCATTGTACACAGTAACAGCAATATTTTATGATGAACAGCTGTGAATGACTTAGCTATTCTGAGCAATGCAATGATCCAAGACAATCCAAAAGGACTCATGATGAAAAATGTTACTGCCTACAGAGAAGCATGGATGGAGTCTGAATATAGACCGAAGAATACTCCTTCTTTCCTTCCTTCCTCCTTTCTTTCCTTCCTTCCTCCTTTCTTTCTTTCTTTCTTTCTTTCTTTCTTTCTTTCTTTCTTTCTTTCTTTCTTTCTTTCTTTCTTTCTTCTTTCCTTCCTTTCTCTCTCTCTCTCTCTCTCTCTCTCTCTCTCTCTCTCTCTCTCTCTCTCTGTCTGTCTGTCTCTCTTTCCCTCTCTCACACACACATTTAATTATTTTGGTTCAAGTTTGTTTCCACAAAAATGACTAATATATAAATATGTTTTTCATGATTTCACATGTATAGGTTCAGATTTCTTACTCATAAGGAGGGAAGAGGGGAGGAATGAAAGGAGAGAATTTGGAATTCAAAATATATTAAAATAGAAGTTAAAATTGTTTTTACATGTAATTGGGGAAACAAAATATTATGAAAACATATCATTTGAAGAATAATTGAAATGAACTGGAGATATTTATTTTCATGAAGTAAAAATTAACAAGTGACATGATCACTGATTTCAAGATACATTTCTCTATATTTCAAAGGATCTGGGTACTCTTTTCATTGATGCATATTTCAGCTTGTCTGTAATTTCTTATTCTTTAGGATTATTCTTCACTTTTTCTCGTAAAGCCCCCATAGAAGGTCTCCCTAATGTGTTGAAGGTACTTTTCTAGGTCTTTTTACAGTACATGAATACTCCTGTAGCACTTTGGTTGGCCATCTGTTATCTCTTACTCTCACTATTTGATTAGTCTATTTTCTTTATTTTTATTATAATTTCACTTATTTCCTGAATAAGATGCCTCATCCCTCATCCTTTTTGTATGCCTTCATTGGGAATATGTTGTAGCCTATCTATCAGTAGTCACTATGTATCTCTCCATTGATCTTTGAGTAGCCTGCAACTTTGATTATTCATAAGTTGTATTTTTCCAGGATTTATTTACAGTATCACTAGGTTCAGTATACAATCTATATTTTCTAACATTTACAGTTGTTCAACACGGAACAGAGGGAGTGGGGTATAGTAGAGATCTGACTTCAAAGCTAGCAAGACCTGAATTAAAGTCCTGCTTTTGACATATACTAGCTTTTGTGACCCTGGCAAAGGATTTAACCTTTCAGTGCTCTGGTTACTCTCTAAGGCTATAAAGTTGCAGGGAGGTACCAAACTGCATTGGAAGAGGGAATTTCCTTGCTTGGGATTTCCCTGTAGCAGTGAAATCACAGGTTCAGTCTATATCATAACATGAAATAGATCACATAATGTAGTATTGAGGTATCACATAAAATTATTCAAATAGAGGATATCTCCCCCATTAGAATCTGAGTTTTTTGCCTTTGTTTTTCCAGTGCTTAGTCAGTGCCAGTCACATAGTAACAAATACTATGAGTGAAGGACTGTAAAACCAAGTCTCTAAGATGGTGAAAAAGGAACTCCTGCGTTAAGCAGAGATTGTGGGGAGAGAGTAGAATTGGACTAGACAACCTATCAGTTTCTACTCCCAAGATTACATGATCCTAAGTAAGTTCTCTTTCACCTTGACTCTGAAGCAGCTAGGTGGCTCAGTAGAGTCAGGAAAACTTGATTTCAAATCTGGCCTCAGACACTGGCTATGTGACTGTGGGCAAATCACTTAACCTCCGTTTGCCTTAATTCAATGGAAAAGGAAATAGCAGACCACTCCAGTATCTTTACCAAGTAAACTCCTAGATAGCATGGTCCATGGGGTCACAATGAGTCAGACATGACTGAATAACTGAACGACACAACAACAACCCTCTGTCTTATTCCTATGTGATTTAAGACTTGTACCCAGAGATACTGCAAATGAACAAAAAAAAATTTACAAACTGTCCAAAGCTCATCACTAGAGACTTTATAAGGTCAGTCTACTGCTTTACTTGTAACTTGTAAACTTGATTAGAATACTACTTGGGATGTGGTGTACTTATAAACAGCTTTCATGAGAAGTCAGTAACTTACTTAACTTCATGGGTCATTTCTCCTCTTGCATGATATTTATTTAAATGCCAAGATCCCTTCGAAGTCAACAGAAGAATAAATATGCTAGAAGGAAAATGGAAATGAATGATTACTTTAGTAACATGTGACTTTTAAAGCCATAGAAGCAAAGTAGAAATTTTGTGTAGCAAGACTCTGATTTTTATTCTCTGAGAGCTGATTTTTTCAGTTAAATTTAGCAAGCTAGTTTAACCTTTTGTTTCATACTAGTCATTTTCCATTAACCATATCCCTTTCTCCTTGTCACCACTGAATCTTCCCTTTTAAGCAAAACCAAACAACATAGTGATTTCATTCAACAATATCTATATAGCAAAGGTATCTATAGTCCCTGACCTCCCTACTGACAGATGGTAAGGGGTGTTTCATTATCATTTCTCTGAGTGTGATTGGTCAGTAGAGCTAATTGTAGTTTGACTGCCTTTCTGGATCAGTTTGATTTACATTATTGGGTTCATTTTGTATCATATTCTTCTGGTTTTGCTTGCTTTGGTTTTTATAAGTCTTCTATTTTTTGAAAATTTCTCATAATCATCATTTCTCATTGCACGATAAATTTTCATTACATTAATATGCAAGTTTGTTCAGCTCTTCCCTAATTGATGGACACTCACCATCTTTCAATTTTTCTGAGTCTGCAAAATTCTGCTATGAACATTTTGTTCCATATTTTGATGCTTTTCCACCACCACCATCCTTTTTTTAACCTCTTAAGAGTTATGGGCAACTACTGTATGCAAGGTACTGTTCTAGGTTCTGAGGACAGAAAAACAAAAAAAAAATGAGAGTCCTTGCTTCCAAAGTGCTTAAATTCTACTGGAGGATACTTTGATAATATAGCTATTACTATATACAAATTCACATTTGTTATTTGATTTAATGGTTGTCATTAAGAAAGCTTGTGGTCCCCACTTCGTTGCAGTCTATTTATTTGGTATAGTGAGAATATCACTGGGTTTGGAGTCAGAGAGCATGGATCTAAGGTGTAGTTCAACTCCTTACTAGCTGTGTGACCTAGTTAAATCACTTTACCCCTTGGGTCTCATTTTCCTCATTTGTAGCATGAAGGGGTTGAACAATGTCATCACATTAGAAGTTGAGAGATGAAAGTGACTGGGAGATCTTTTAGCTCTTCATTCTGTGTCCACATTCACTTAGAAAGCATTTGATTTCATAACTATTTTATTGAATACCTACTATGCACTTAGCACTTTGTTAAATACTCCAGGGAATACAGCAAAGTATAAACCATAAAGCTTGGCCTGGAGGACTTGTATTCTCATTGGGCAGAAACGATCTAAGTACCATAGATGGGCATGGCAAGTGCCCTCAACCCTTTTTCAGTCTCTCTCTTTCTGGACTAGGGATTGTTCTTTCACTCTACTTGTGCCCATGCTGGAAAGGTTTCCCAAAGGTATAGTTATATGGTTACAACTCATTTTCAGGTACTAGGGTTAACTCTGATGGGTTGAAACTCTAGTGTCTGTTAATTACTACTATACCTTATGAACCCCATTTAAACAAATCAATCAAAATGACAACACTAATTTTTAAATATGAAACTTTTCCTAATAGAAGGCTAAGAGATGACTCATGTTATAACATAGTAGTCCACAAATAAAGCTGGGTCACACTGTTCCAATAATGCATATAGTGCCTGAGGAAGAAAGCGGGCACAAATATGAGTTGGAAAATCCATGTGGAAAGGACAATTCACAATTCTTCCCTACAAGCCTTTATGTCCTTGATCTCCTTAGCAAGCAGTCTATACCATGCATCACTGTGATCCACAAAGAAGAGGGATCACTTCTTTTTAAGGCTTCTCCACTGTTCAAAACCAGTGATACAGACAGTAAGCCCTGAGTTCATGAACTCGACATGCTGTCCCTTTTCTCCTTGCAGTTGTACATCTGTAAAATATTTATTACTTCTGTGAATATGTACAAACAATGCTTAATCTCTGCCTTGGTTTCCTCATCTATAAACTGAGGATAATAATAGCAAATACCTCCCAGAATTATGGGGGTAAACTACATTTTAAAAGCATTTTGCAAACCTTAAAGTGGTATATAAATACTTCTGCCACTACTATGACTACAACCACAACTGCTACTGCTACCACCACTACTGCTACTACTACAACCACAACCACCACCATTACTACTGTGACTATTACTTTGGCTACTACTAGTATGCTATTGCTACTATTTTTTTTTATCATCAATGATTTTCCGGTTACCAAATCCAATTACATTAATTTTAATCCCTATTCTCTTTTCTGCATATTTTGTTATGATTTATTACATCCTCCACCTTAGCTGTCTTCTCTCCCTGTTTCAGAAATATCACATTCACCTAGTTCTACTTTCTCTCTAACTATTGTTTCTCTCTCTCTTTCTTTTGCTGCCTCATCATCTCCTTCCACCTCAATGCCAAGTTCCCATGACGGTCTAACTTTGGCACTTTTTTTTTACTCTCTCAACACTCTCTCCTTTGACAGACTCATTCATCCCCAGGACTCCAACCGAAAGATCTATACGGATGTCTCTCAGATCTAACAGGCTGTTAATTCTTAAGGGTTAAGGACTGGGTTTTATCTGAACTTAATATTTACATTGTTCATTCAAGTCAGGCATTTATTAAATGACTACTGTGTGTTACATACTAGATGGAGATGGGGATGAGGGGATACAGAGAGCAGAATAAATATGATCCTTGCTTTCAAGGAGCTTATGAAGAAATCAACACGTACATAGAAATCCAAGTATAAAAAATTAAGTTAATAGAAAGTAATTTGGGAAGGGGATCAAAAAAAGGTCTCATATAAGAGATAAATTTTGAGTTGAGTCTTGATGAGGACTAAGGATGCCAAGAAGTGGAAGTGAGCATGGAGAGCATTCCGGGCGTGGAGAATAACCTCTGGAAAGGTCCAGAAGTGGGGCTGAAATGTTGTGTACAGGGAGCAGAAAGTAGGTCAGTTTGGAAAATTGAGCACGTGAGGGGGAATAATTTGAAGTACTTCCGGATAGGTTGGAAACAGATTATGAAGGGCATTAGATGACAATAAGAGGAGTTTCCATGGAGGCAATAGGAAGACATTGAAATTTCTTGAGCTGAGGTGATATGGTTATACCTGTGCTTTAATAATTACAATTTGGCAGCTGTGTGGAGGATATAATGAAGGAGAGAGTGTCTGGATACAGGGAACCATACTAGATGATTGCAATAGTCCAGGAAAGAGATGATGAAGATGAATTCCAATTGTGGCCAATAGAGAAGGGGATAGTTGGTAAGAGATGTGGAGATACAATTGACAAGATAACATATAGAAGTGGTGGTAGGCATGGGAAAGAGAATGAAGGGTCAAAGGTAGCATCAAGGAAGCTAGAAGGATCATAGTGCCTTTGACCAAAATAAGAAATTGCCTGGCATAATGTTTTGCACACTTATGGAGCTGAATAAATGCTGCTGTAAAAAGATGAAAGCATCAATTTGAATATATGTATGTATATATTTGTATATATATGTGTATATATATATATATATATGGGGGGAGAGAGAGAGAAAGAGAGAGAGAGAGAGAGACTGAGAGAGAGACTGAGAGAGAGAGAGAGAGACTGAGAGAGAGACTGAGAGAGAGAGAGAGAGAGAAGACATAGCTTCACAAAAAGCTTTGAATAATGAAATCAAGAGTGACTTCTAAGAGAGGCTGAAATATACCCAATCTTTAAGGTTGACATAATGAAGGAAAACAGAACTGCCACAGTAAATTTCTTATTACTTCTATAGGGAAATGGGTACTGGGCTAGAAAGCAACTCAAGAGACAGTAATTCTCAGTGATTCTGATTCCATAAGGCATGTCTTATGTTTCTATATTCTATATAGAAATATTTGAATATGGCCAAACAATTAGATAAGGATCCTGAAGGGAAGTAGTTGTGGTATAATATGAACTTGGTTAACTTCATTACTTTGCGGGTAGGGGAAACAACAGGCTATTTAAAAAATGCTTGTATTTTATAACTCATGGAAATACCATGCAGCCCTTGTGTTCAAATATAGTGTCTTAGGGTCAAAAGAGAGTTCAAATAAAATTAAATCCCAGAGAACAAGGCTGTACACACAGCTAGGCAACAGACCAACCATGTGATGTTCCCTAAGGCAACTTCATGGTGTCAGTTTGGGAAGATGTTTAGCTCAGTGACAGTTATTTTCCCAGCTGTGCATTAGAGCTCCTGTGGTATAGAGCTTTCTGAACAGGGTCAAAAGGCAGGCAAACAACAGGAACTTTGGAAATAAATAGCACACTATTTCTAAGCAAAATAAAACTCACAATATGTTTCATGGTTAAAAAAAAATCTCAAGGATGTTTGCACATTGTTGGAGTACACAGCTCATGTCTTAACAATTAGTGTACTCCGTGCTCACAGTGCATGTAAGAGAGATCAAAATAATTCTTCAACACCTGTAAGGTGACCTAGAAAATCCAAACTTTTAGAACTCTGAAGAAACTCATTCCTTCAGTGGCTTTTACTATGTGAAATAGATCTCCTTGCCATTTGGAATACAAAATTCTTAAAAAAAAAAAAAAGTAAAAAAGTAAAGTACCTCTAGGTGGTGCAGTAGATAGGGCACTGGGTTTGGAATCAGGAAGACTCATCTTCATGAGTACAAATCTGGTCTCAGACACTAGTGTGTGACCCTGGGCAAGTCATTTAACCTTCTTTGCCTCAATTTTTTCAACTGTATAATGAGCAAGAGAAGGAAATGGCAAACCACTCCAGTATCTTTGCCAAGAAAGCTCTACAATGGGGTCACAAAAAGTCAGACATGACTAAACAACAACATGAATAAATGACACAATGGAAATCTCACCTCCAAAAATAAAAAATCCTGTGAAACACTTTTCTCTTCATGGTAAAAAAAAGTAGCACAATAATATAGGGACAAAAACGTACATCACCCTGTCAGACATGTTTACTGTGTATTTTGACATTAAAGTGACCATGATGCAGGGGAAAAGATTGCATTTATAATTTATGCAAGTTTTTTTTTTAAAAAGACAACTCTATAACTGTTTTCTCATGTTAATATAAAAGGGAGTGCTTTGTGCCCACTTTTTCTCTCATAATCTTCTAATTTCTATCAGCTACTTTTGTCTTCCAAATATGTGTCTCCATAAATTCTTAATCCATCTTTATTAATAGATGTACAGTCAATTCTCTGTTATCCGGAGGTCACTTATCAGATTAGTACATTATCGACGTTTCTCCTCTTTCTTTTTCCCTGTCCACTAGTTATTGCTACTGTTCCCTTGAGGTAGATGGGAGTCAGTGACAGACTGTGGTAGTCAAAAAGTCAAATATGGCTTCCAGAAGCCTCAGTTAAAGTTTATAATAGTAAAAAGATTATATGCAAAGAAGTCTGATGGATTGTTTGTGGATTTCAAATATCTCTACTCTCCTACTAGCTTTCTAGTACAGATTTACCTGAAAGTGGGTTATATTTAATGCTAACACTAACCTGCAGAAGAATTCCTAGGACTTTTTTGGTAGTCTAGAAAAGGGGAGCCAAGATAATAGATCATGCCATATGAAGATATTTTGAATGAATGGGGAATGTTTAGCTTCTTTCAAGAGATCTTTATTTGGAATGGAGAGAGAAGTGAGACATGGTGACATAATACCTGTCTTCAAGTCTAGAAGTAGCAGGTTACCTCATTATATTCTTCCAGCAAAAGCTGGAATGTTCTAGGTAGGATGTGGGTATAGGGGGTGTCTTGTTTAGCTGTGTGTTAGGCTTGATGGCTATGAAGTCCCCTCAAACTGAGATTCTGTGATGCTACAATTAGTTTGAGGGAGTTAAATGCTCAGCCCCTGGAGTAGTTAAAGGGTTGCAAAGAAATTTAACTAATTTAAAAATGGACAGTGAGCCAGGAAGGAAGGGGAATTGTACTTTCAAAATTTAAAGGTAGCCAGACAAAAATTCATTATGATGTTTAATGTGAGACTAAGCAGCTATACAAATGGATGTTATTTATTTTGGAAAAACTGTTAAATGGTTTCTCTTTTGATGGACCAGAGAATTCCTGAGACTGCATGTAAATGTGTTCCTTTCCTTTATATAGCTGACATGAGTTATTCAATGAGAGCAATCATTAGATAAGCAGTCAAAAATGCATGGGGAGGATATGAAAAATAGATTTCATTGCATACATGCCTTCTGATTGATAATAATAATAAAGTAGTTCATTAGAGAGCATGATATTAATGATCACAAAGTAATACAACAGATCACAGCAAAGAAAAGTTAACGTTGGGCCATTATGGCCATATTCACAGGTAGACTACATTTATGATAAGACAACTTGAAACCCATGTTATGGACCAGTCAGATGACTAAATATTGAGAGAACAGATGGCAGAGCACAGGTCTTTGGATTCTCATTCAATTGAAGTAATAGAATATCTGACATGTATAGTCAGTGTAAAGACACTGAATGAGCATGGCAGGAATGTAATTTGAATCTCAGCTCTGCTGTTTACTACCTCTGTGACCTTTGGTAAGTCACTAAACCTCTCTGAGTTTCCTCCTATGTAAAATGAGGGACTTGTACTGGATGACCTCTGAGGTACCTTCCAACTCTAGAATGATGGTCTTATGGCACGTGGTGGGTACCTAAATACATATTTATTTCCTCCCCACCCTCCCTTCCTTCTTTGTAAAAGAAAGAGCTTTGCTGATTTTTTCTATTCCTTTTTTATGGTACAAAGGGCTCTTTATTTAGAATCAAATAGCTTGATTCCAATCCTTACTCAGCCACTTATTACCTATGTGACCTTGAGCAAATGAATGAATGAAAAAAATGCTTACTATGTGCTAAGCAGTGGATATACAAATAAGACAGTCTCTATCTATGATCAAGGAACCCTGTGGCTTTTTCTTTTTTTATATTAATTTATTTGTTTTTAGTTTTCAACATTCATTTCCACAAGATTTTGTCACAAATTTTCTCCCCATCTCTCCCTTCCCCCCACCCCAAATAGCATACATTCTGATTACCCCTTTTCCTAGTCTGCCCTCCCTTCTATCACCTTACCCCAACCCCTCTTAGTCCCTTCCCCTTACTTTCTTGTAGGGCAAGATAGATGTCTATACCTCATTGTCTGTATATTTTATTACCCAGTTGCATGTAAAAACAGTTTTTAACATTTGTTTTTTAAAACTTTGAGTTACTTTTTTTCTTTTTTAAAAATGAATTTTATAAAAGATGATTGGCAGAGTGAGGAGTAATGAGGATTAAAGGGGAAAATTTGGGTGATGTAAAACCAAAATATATCAATAAAATTTACTTTTTGAACACAATCAATGAACATTCAGAGATAACTATCCAAAGATGACCTTTTGTAATTAAGAGATAACACTAGCTAGCCAAGTCAGACAGTTCATCTTTGAAAGGGCAAGATATGAGGATTGTTTATTTATTATAGAGGCTGGGATAGTTGCTAAGAACTGAGCTTAGATAACATACAAGTTGTATTTTCATTTTTAGAGTTTTTTCTCTACTTCTACAGGTACTACTTTGGTGAAAGGCATAATCTGAGAGGGTCAGAGATGTGCTTTTGAAGGCATATCCAATCCTACTAAAACCAAGCTATAGTAACATGTAATTTATCTGACTTTGGTGGAGAGTGAAGTGTTCCACATAAAAACAAATTTTCCGTATAACAGAACATGTACTCCTTTAATTCCAAAAACATGAAAAATTTAGATTTAAAAAATTATTTCCAAAAATATACATTTCTTGGCTTTCTTAAACAAACAGATTATAGGATAGGGAACAGACCTGTGATTTCACAGAAAATTCCTTTACCAAGTTAGATCAGCCCCTTCTCTGCAGAATTTATAATCTTAAAGAGTTACCTAGAGTACTGAGATATTAAGTTATTTACTCTGAATCCAAATCCAAATTGTGTCAGAGGTTGGACTCCAACATAGGTCTTCTTGTCTCCAAGAACAGATCTCTAGCCATTATTCCATACTGCTTCTCAAATTTCTAATGATTTGGTCATTATTATGCATACTTATTTATTGTGATATGAGAGTTGGACTTAAGGACCTCTGAGGTTCCTTACCATTCGAATATTCTGTGATTTCTGATGAATGGGAACAGAAGGATTTGCAATGAGTCATATGAACTTTACTCCCAAATGATCATTATAATGAGTTTTTAAAAAAATTAAATTTAGTAATTTATTATAGTATAAGGCACAGTTCTAAGTAGTAAAGATGAAAGAGGAAGAAAAATAAAGATTCTTTTCACTTAAGGAGCTTATATTTTGTTGAGAGATATATTAATATAGATAAACAAATTTTAAAAGAATATTTAAGGAAGGCAATGAGTACTGGAAACTGAGGGGGTAAAGAAAGATTTTACCTAGAAGTTAGCACCAGAGTTAAAACTTCAATCAAACCTCAGGCATTAATCACCTTCTTTTTTCTGGGTACTTTTTCCTTGGTCTTTACGTACTGAGACAAAATGAAATAGTCCAAATTTCCTGGATGCCCAGATGCTGTTAGGAGAAATAATGTGAATATGGAAGTTTATGGGGTCAGGTAGGTGGTACAGTGAATAGAGCTCTGGACCTGGAATCAAGAAGACCTGAGTTCAAATCTAACCTCAGATGCTCACTAGTTGTGTGACCCTGGGCAAGTCACTTGACCCTCTTTGCCTCAATTTTCCCATCTGTAAAATGAGCTAGAGAAAGAAATGACAAACTGTTACAGTAAAAAAATCCTGAAAGGAGTTATGGAGAATCAGACGTAACTGAAAAATGAATCAACAACAGCCGAAGTATATAGGGAATAAATATCTACAGAATAAATACAAAACAAATACAAGATTCTTAAATGTAAGGTAGTTTAGTGAAGGGAGTGCATTAGCAGTTGGAAAGTATGAGGAAAGGCATTCTTCCTTCTCAGCTGTGTTTAGGTAGCTGAAGTGCTTGTTTGGTCTAGCATGGTGGTGCATATTGGTAAAATTTTTATCAGCTTTTATAATACATGTCCAGTCTTTAAAGTGAGCTGCCAGAAAATTCAGGCACATTTGCTCTCTATGTATTTTAAGAGTTTTGAAGTGTTAACTTTAGTTTAGATGGATTCTGATGTTACTTTACTAAGTTAAAATGTATGTAGCCCATTGAGAGAATGAAAACAGGGCAAAAATGAAAGTCTTGGCTCTCTAAAAATAGTCTTGATAAAGTGTTTGTGTCAACCTTATAGATATAGTGGCATTCGGAAGGGGCTTTCCTAAAGGTTGTGGACCAACTTCATTTTGTGTGTGTGTGTGTGTGTGTGTGTGTGTGTGTGTGTGTGTGTGTGTGTGTGTGTGTGTTTGAGCCTTAAGATTTCTCTGCATTATAAATGGCCTGTTTTCTTGGTGCTTGTTTGTGAAATGACTAAATTCTAGAATTTACCTGGAGAAAAAGTCTAAGCTGATATATTTATTTATAATTAGATGACTTGAAAAGAGCAAGACAAAAAAGCAGTATTACAAAAAAGTAATTAAAGCTTTTTTCATCCCTTAAATCATTAAATAAAGGGAGGATTGGAAAAGTTACTTGAATATAACTTATTTTTATGTATTTCTGCCCTAAAATATTCCCTCAATTTACCTCAACAATAGGCTGCCACTGTCAGCTACATCAGATCCAACAGGCAAATCGAATATTTTAACATATTTTTGTTTCATGTATCTGTTTTCCTGAGACCAGTCTAATTTGTTTTTGTATATTCAGGTGAACAATTGAAAATTATTTCTTTTCTGCTTTGTTACAGAAGTGAAAATAATTTTCAGAAATCTACAGTAGGCACTTAGGTGAATATAAGAGGCTCCCAGCTCTTGTAGAGATAGGTATAATAATAATGTCTTCCTGGCAGAGTTTTTTTTGTGAGGAACAAATGAAAAGTGTGTGTGTGTGTGTGTGTGTGTGTATGCATGTGTGTATTGTCAACAGGCAATCACAGCTTCACAAAACTTATGTGAAAACTAGGTTTCTTACAAGAGAAATGAACATGTATGTGGAACCCAAAGAGTTCACAATCCATACAAAAGTTTGTATTTTCATAACAGACATAGGAAGAGATACCAGAAATCTTTACCTAAAGTAGAGTGGTGTGGGAGGAGGAAAAGTATAGTAAAAGTGGAAAACAGATAAAACTCTTCCTGAAGGGGAGGGGCAAGGCAACCCCAAAAGCCATACTCTTTACCCTAGGTATTGCCACACTATGAAGATTGGAGGATCTTCTTATCTACAATGGCCCTAGCTTCACAAGCAATTTCCCAGTGTAGGGCAGACTGTCTGGTACCTGTCTTGACTCCCAAGGACACACAGGGAGTGTAGTTTGGGATGCAAACAACACATTATGTCAATTCAGGGAGGCTTTATCCTTGGCACAGTCAGGGTCTTCTGCATACTCTGGGTCTAGTGTTTCTGGAAAATATGGCAACTCAAAACTCCAAGTTCAGGGACCCCTTAACATTCCTTAACACAAGCATAACACATCTAGTAATCAGTCTCCACCAATGATGAGATTGATGTCTTATGCAAGTGACCCTAA
This sequence comes from Phalanger gymnotis, assembly GCA_028646595.1. Taxonomy (NCBI): domain Eukaryota; kingdom Metazoa; phylum Chordata; class Mammalia; order Diprotodontia; family Phalangeridae; genus Phalanger; species Phalanger gymnotis. Next base: position 210,525,951 of record CM053625.1, read on the forward strand.
GCCTCTGGTTACATATACTAGGATTCCTCTAGTACATTCCAAGGACTTCCTGCCCCTGCTTAGCTCTTCATTCTCTCTTTCTCTTTGGCCTTAACTAGACTGTCAGAGAATTATACCCATCTAGTTAGTCTCAGCTACTTCTCACTCTCTTAATCTTCTGGCAGCTAGATGCTATAGTGAATAAGACCTGAGGTCAATATGTATCTCAGACACCTATTAGCAGTTTGACCCTGGGCAAATCACTTAACTTCTGTCTGTCTCAGTTTCTTCAACTATAAAATGAGGGAAATAATAGCACCTACCTCCCAGGGCTGTTGTGAGGATCAAATGAGAAAATACTTGTAAAGTACTTAGCACAGTGCCTGGCACATAGTAGTGCTGTATAAATGCTTGTTCTCTTCCCCTTCCTTCTTTCTTCCTTCCTTCTCTCATCCTTCCTTCCTTCTTTCCTCCCTTTCTCTTTCCCTCCCTTCTTCCTTCCCTCCCTCCCTAGGTATATGCTAATTTAACCCTTTTCTGTCCTGACACGATTCTTTGGGGATCTCTTGTCTCATTTGTTGCTCCCATCCAGGTAGTGCCTGTAAATTTCATTATCTGTCAGTCTTCCAACCAGTCACAAGATCTTCTCACAAGAATTCAAATTCTGCCTACCCCACCCCCCACAAAGAATACTTTTATCTTTAACTTAAAGGGCCCCCACACTTGAGTCCTTAGAAAATCAAGAAACATTTCTATACCTCTAGTTTCCCTGTCACTATTTTGCTTTGTTCCTGGCAGGTATCATGGTCCCTCTTTTGTTTGATTTTTCCTTTGTTGTTTAGCATTTTTTTTTCACCTGAAGATGGGCATCATTAAGTTTTATAGAGGAATTAGTGGATAGATTATAGAGGAACCTCAGCTGACAATGTTATACCTCTTCCACTTTTCCAGAGTCACGTTTCAGGTCTCTTTTTATACTTGGGGCATCATTCATTGAGTTTTTTTTGGTGGGGTGGGGATTTGGAGTGGCATTTCCATTTCTTTCTATTGGTCTTTCCTTCTTTAATCTTCCTCCCAGGCAACTGGATGGGGTTATGCAAATTATACTGGGTGACTTCTGGAGCTTCCAGAGGGAGTGAACCCAGAACCTTTTGTTCCCAAAGCAATTGCTTATGACTCAGAGGAAGAGGTGCAGAATCTTACTGTGTTTGTTTGCCCTGTCTTCTGGAATGAGCTGTGGGAAATCAGAATGTTAGCACTACTCTTCAAAATATTTATTGGGTCTTTGAAGTTTAGTTTAAGAGAAATAATCCTTTCTCTATGGTCTCAGTAGCAGCTTTAGGAAACTGTGTTGTTATCTATTTTAAATTTCAAAGTTAGTTTTAGAAATAATGCTGATTTTTCTGTGATGCAGATTTGTTTCATGTATGTGAAGGGATAACACTGAGCTTTAGCATTTTATTTTAGATTTTTAGAATTCTCTGCATAGCACCACCATGACTCTGGGGCTCTCTCTGCCTCAGAACTTCCCTCAGCCTGAGGGCACTGTCATCTGGGAAGATCTTTCTGCCATGGCAGCCACTTCTCCAATTGGTTAGTTTTTTCTGGGCCCTACATTTGAGGGGTAAACAATGCTGTGCTTTGTACTCCTGGACTTCACTATGCCCCTGGGAGAATCTTTTTCTCCAGCCCCCTCCTTTTTATATTAGCTTTCTCCATTAGAACAAAATATCGTTGGTGGCAGGGGCTGTCTTTCTTTTTGCTCCTATTTGTATCCCTAGGGTTTTAAGTGGGTGACACATAGTAAAGGCTAGATAAATACTTATTATCTTGCTTTACTTATTGCCTAGAAGTGTCAGCTTTACAAATTTATATTATATTTATATATATAGCTATCTTCTGAAAGTACCTTTGAGCTTCTTAAAACCATGAGGATGTTGGATGTGCTGAAGAGAGGATTCTTAGTCAATTGTATGATAGTCTCCCTCCTAAATGACATTATTTGATTCAGTGGCCAAAAAAGTTTCATTTAATATGAAGATAGGGCAGCTGGGTGGCACAGTGGATAGAGAACCAAGTCTGGAATAAGGAAGACCTGAGTTCAGATCTGGCCTTGGACACTTAATAGGTGTGTGACTCTGGGCAAGTCACTGTTTGCCTCAGTTTCTCATCTGTAAAATTAGTTAGAACAGGAAATGGCAAACCACTGCAGTATCTTTGCCAAGAAAACCCTAACAGGAGTAATGAAGAATTGGACACTACTGAACAACGACAACAAAATAAAAATAGAAAACATTAATAAATGAACAAAGAGTTTGATAATAAAATAAATATGGATTGTAAATGTAACTAGTTTTGTAGCGAGACCAGGTTACATGAAACATATCTTATCATTGAGTTCTTTTTTCTATCATCGTGTTAAACCAAGCATTTTTGGTTACATGGAATGGCATCTAGGAGGGAAGCCATCATACAAATGAATAAGAATCTACTCTTCACCACATCCAACAAGTAGTCATAGAGATTTTGCTTGAAAAAACCCAGTAAGGAAGAGACCACTAGCTCCTGGGGCACCCCATTTAATTTATAGATAACTCAAATATTAAGGATATTTTTCTTTATATCAGGCCTAAAGCAGACTCTTTGGATCTTCCACCTACAGCTCCTTATTCTGCCCCCTGGAGGCAAGCAGAACAATTTTAATCCCTCTTCCATGTAGCAAGCCTTTAGATATTTGCAGACAGCTATCATGTTCAGATGGGTCCTAGTGTGGAGAATATATAGCGATAATAAATGAGCTTAACTATCACTGTTTATATTTCTGAATAGCCATTAAAGCTCAACCAAGAGGAAGAAGGATGACGATATTGGTTCCCTGCTGGGAGTTATATCACTATATAATTTCTTCTTTCCTTCATTTTTTCTATTTTAGCTGCAAAACGGCATTTTTTTGAAAATGGAAGGGAAAAATGCAAATGATTAGGGTAGTACCCCATGGTTACTCTCTTTCCTCTTACTCTGAATGATTAGACAACTAGAGGTGAATGAAGCCAAAGAATACTTGTGATTCTAAGAACTACTTCTGCAATCAAAGTCCAGGGAGGAGTTAGATGAGGAAAATAAAAAGATACTTCCATGTTTTTCATATCTAACCAGACTTTTAAGGTAATTATATGTAAGAATAATGCAATAATCACCCATATGTGTCAGTGTAATACTAGCTTAATAAATATATCTGTTCCAGAATGGCCAAGTGATTAACAATTAGAATATTTTACTGTTTAAAATTTGATGGATGTAAGGTGACAGTTGGGAGAGGGAGAGAGAGGGAATGATAGACAAATAGCTTGTCTAAAAGAGTGGTTTAGAAAGTTTCTTAGGAAAAAATGGGCTTTGCAGAGGGCTTATGAGACTTTGAAGTTGATGAGACTGGCAATATTGAACTAGGGGAAATGGGCTTCTAGTGAGAAGAAATTGTTATTCATTGGAACTGAAAACAGAATGAGGCTCCTGAATCCCCTTCTCAGAAAGGCAATCAACTGGCAATCAACATTCCTATCACTTTGGGTTGATTTATATTCTACCTGAAGGCAGAGGTGTGGATGAAGTGCCCACTATCTCAAGTGCCCTACAGATGCTACTTTAGGATACTTCCATATAGAGTTCTGCCAGGTATTGGTTATTTCTTCCAAACTCTCCATATTTTGAGAATAAATGTCAGTCCATTTAAAACCCTTAAAAACATTCCTATCAGTTTGGGTTGATTTATATTCCACCTGAAGGCAGAGGTATGGATGAAGTGCCCACTATATCAAGTGCCCTACAGATGTTACTTTAGGATACTTCCATATGGACCTCTGCCAGGTATTGGTTATGTTCTTCCAAACTCTCCATATTGTGACAATAAATATCAGCCCATTTAAAACCCTTAAAATTATTCGTGGTAAAGGGAATAATGATAACAACAACAATAATAATATGTTTATAGAGTTCTTTAAGGTGTGTACTTTACATAGATGATCTTATTTGATTTTTACAATGATCCTTTTTGTAAATGACTAAACAGGTTCAGAGTTTATGTGGCTTGTCTGCTGTCCCACAGTTAGCAAATGTTTAAGGTAAGACTCCAATCCAAATCTTCCTGACTTCACAGGTCTATCATTCTATCCATTGCACTATACCATCTTGAAACATGTAATATATAAATTCAAGATCGGAATTAGATTCTTTGATTGCAACTCTCTGAGGATATTTCAGCCTCTTCCCTCACAGTGCTCTGCCTCCCAAACACACGGGTAGGAAAAAAATTTGTAGTGGCTAGTTTTGTGGTAAGGAAATCCAATTTTACCACCACCACTGCTCAAATCAAAACTTAAGGAGCATTCCCATACTTCTTAGACTCCAAAATAGAGGTTGGAAGATTCGAAATAGGACTCAGCATATGTAATTCAATACAAAGAGCAAGTCATCAAGGTAAATACAGTATTTAGCAGTAAGCTTGATATTACTACACTATTTTAGGAATTAGATGAGATCGGAGTTCTTAATCTAGAGTCTGTGGACCAGTGGATACATTTAATGAGGTCCTTCAACTTGGATATGGAAAAATATTACATCTTTCTTTCAATATTTGAAATCATATTTATTTTATTTTATGCATTTAAAAACTGTATTCTGAGAAGAGGTTGGTAGTTTTCTCCACATTGTTAAAGGAGTACATGACACCAAAAGGTTAAGAACTTCTTAAATTAGATTAAAACTCCAGTATTACTTACCACCCCAGTACATGGGACAAGAAGTAGCAATGGTATTTAAGAAGATAAAATTGAGAAGAGTGGTTGGAGTTAACAAAATACATGCAGAAGTGGTCATTGTTCATCCTTCATTCTCAAAGAGGACCAATGACAGCAAGAGAGTGGTGTCTTGACTTGCAAATGAATTGGATTTAGGGGATGCAGAGCTGTATAAAATCATCAACCTCACTCTCTCCTCCAGGGTCATTGGGGTCCAGTGGTGAGATAGATACAGGCCAAGACAATTGGCAATAGCCCTGAAGAAATCCTTACTGGAAGCACTATAATTTTAAGGGTACTCAGGAATTTATTCTTAAGATGTTTAAAAGAGAGAAAGATTCCCGAAAGAATGGGGGAAACAATTATGTGTGGTATAAAAAAATAGTAACCTAGAATACTCCAATAAAGGGACACATGCCTACTCTCATGCAGCTTTACAATTTTCATGGGAATAGCTTATGCACAGATTATGAGTATTTACAACGAAAGCATGTTACAAGGACAGGCAAGCTTTTGGAGCTGATTTTAAAAGAAAAATACTAGATGTCTTTACAGTCACATAACATAAAATGGTAAATATAACATCTCTGTTTTACTTTAAAAAAAGATGATGCCATGAAGATTATCCTCAGGCAATGTGCATCTTACCCATACATTAAAACTATTCAAGACTATGTCATATGCAACTAACAAAATAATTTTGTTCAGTGATCTGCTGGGTATTGATACTAATCAAGATTCTAGGTATATTCCCAAAATATTTTGTTTGTTGTTTGTAAGTATGATGGCACGTGGCTATTCCGTGAACAAGACACTCTCTCTCAGCTTCTGACCTTTTCTTTGCCTGTTTCCCGTGACTGAAATATTTTCTCTCCTCCACATGACTTCTGACCTCTCTGGCTTCCTTTAAGTCCCAATTAAAATCCCACCTTCTATAGTAAGCTTTACTCTAATTCCTGTGTTTCCCCTTTTGATTATTTCCTATTTATCCTATATATAGCTTGCTTCATGTATATCTGTTCACATGTTGTCTCCCCCATTAGAGTGCAAGCTCCTTGAGGTCAAGGATTGTCATTTGCCCCTTGCCTTGGTAAGCATTTAATAAATATTTGTTAAATTGAATTGAACATTGATTAAATTTGTCCCATTTAGCTGCAAAAAGCAATGGGAACAGTGGGTGGAATTTGAAGAGAGGCAGGTTGTTAAATATAAGGAAAAATGCTCTAATTATTAGTGCTACCTGAAGATGGAATGGGCTGCTTCAAAAGTAGTGGCTTCCTACTCAGTACAGGTCCTGGGGTGAGGGTGGGGGACGAACAACTATTTCTTGGAGATGTTATTGAGGGGATTATTGGCCAGGCATGGATTAGACTAGATGGCCTCGGATGTTCCTTTCAACTCTGAGCTTTTGACTCTCTATGGAGTTTGACAGGAGTGGTGATTTTCATCAGAGTACTCACACCAAAAAGATTACAAATTTTCCAAGTATAAATGAGGAAGCTGAGACTTAGTTTAAGTGACTTACACATGGTCACACAATTAGTAATTGGCAGAGTTGGCACTCAAACTCAGTTCTTCTGGCTTTAAAAATCTATATTCTTAAACTTTTAGTATCATGAACCCCTTTGGCAATCTAATTAAGGCCGATGGGTCATTTCTCAGAATAATGTTTTTAAATGCACAAAATAAAATATATAGCATTATTAAACAAACTTGTTATATTCAAATAAAGATGTAATTTTTCCCCAAGTTCATGGACCATATAAAATATATCGATGGCCTCCAAATTAGGAATCTCTATTTTACCACTGCACCATTTTGTCACTATAAAAGATGTGAATATATATTGAATATCCAAGTCCATGAGAGATCTGTTTCTTTTAAATTTGAAAACTGTATAAAGATAGTTCATGGACATAATTAAAACTAATCAATGATAATAATAAAGTAACGTGAATTTGTTAGGTTTTGCTGATTACTTACTTTATTCAAACTATAAAAATATTAACAGCTTCATGAGAGTTATTTTATATATTTTGATCAACATCTACGACTTTCATGTCCTATATATTTTTAATCAGGTATATTTTATATGTAATTTTAAAAAAATCTTATGTGTAACCTGTCTCTTCCCCAAAATTCTGGGCTCATACGCACTGGGTCTGATTCTGGGAATTTTTCTAAGAAGGTTCTGTATTCTTCAGTAAGATAATCTCATATACAGCTTGTGTCTAGGTTTCCACACGTGTAGGTAAAAGAGGTCCCAGTACCTAGAGGCATCAATATAACAAATAAAAATTTGAAATGGGGTAGCCTTTATGTTATCCTACAACAAATGTTGAAAATACAAAGGATTCACAGAAACTCATAAATAGATATTGAAATCACATAAATCACTCAAAAGTAGTCTGACTTGGAAGGAGCTGAATGCAAACATTTGATATTCTGGTGACTGCCTAGCTCTGTAACTGGATCTCACAATGGTTTCTCCTCCCAAGACTTTAGTCCTCAAGGAAGGTAAGTTAATGAATGAATGATGAGTGAATGAATGAATCGGTTAATAAATAATGCCCCCCTACCAATGGCAATGGTTTTGTTTTCGAAATATCACAAGGTATCTGGAGTAGGATAGTAGAATCATAAGCAAGGTGTAGCTGGTGAATTTTTTTAACCCTCTGCTCTATTCATTAGGCATTGAACATTAGAAAGCTCTTATCTATTCTTTTAGGTTTATAATGTGATATTGTGATTTCCTTGAAGGCAGGGACTGCCTTTTGATCCCTTTTGTATCCCCAACACATTGCCTGGAATGTAGTAGGTATTTAATAAATGTTTATCAACTGACTACTAAGCATTGTTAAGTGCTAAGTAAAATTGTGTGGAGAGGTGTATATGTACTTTTAAACAAATGCTTGTGGATTGAATTGTGTAGCAATGGACGCAACCTGGGCTATCTTCCCTCAGGTGCTGAACCATCATTCTGATCAAATCAGCATAAAGAGAGCAGATATTATTTACTGGGAACTTCTGACTGTGCTATCATGTAGTTGGCCAGATAATGAAAAATTGGGATCAGAATGACTTTGTAAGGGTGCTCCAGAAAATTGTGTGGTTGCTGAATCTGTAATTTTCTTTCTGTGTCTTAGGGCAGGTAGGCTAGGCTATGTAATAGAAATAACTCTTGAATTTATTCCTGTACTTTGGGGGTAAAGCCAGTCAGTGAGTGCTGTCTGGCAGGCTTTGCCCGTATGAGAAAGTGAAAGGAAAAAAGTAGCAATGCTTATATCTTGCTTCTGCTACAGGAAAATGGTAGTTACTGGTCATATCTGGCTACACCTATTTCTCTTCCCAGTATACAATTCCTACTCCTTAGTTACTTCCCTTAACTTACCGCACCCTACCCCCCTTCCCACCAGGGAAAGAAAGGGAAGCCGAAGGAGTGAGTAGTGACATTGGATCAACAGCCCCAGTCTTGTCCCAGATGGCAAAACAGTGCTCTGACCCATTTTTAGCCTAAGGGAAAGGAATAAAAGACCTGGATCCAGTTTAGGTCTGTCTTTTGGGAAATTAATAAAAAAAATATTAAAATTCAAAACTATACAATTCTATGACAATCTACTCAGGCCTCTGGCTAGGAAATCCTAAAGTTTGGGAGAGTGGTCTAATCATTTCTCTGACCCAGTTCTGCTCTGTGTATATTAAGCTATTCACTGATGCCTTCCATGGAACTCCCATCTCCATACAATTAATATGAAGACATATATCATAAAGAAATTATAAGGCATGTTTTTATATGGAACAAAATTAGAAAACAGGAACAATTTTTTTAAAGATGGAAGCATCTAGGAAACAACCACCTTCTAGCCACAGGCAACAGAGAAGGAATTGGAGGAGTACAACTTTATACACTTCTCAAAAAGGATGGTCACAGAGAGAACTCTCTAGTTGCAGAATGTATGTTTCAAACTGTTTGCGGAGACTTTTCTAACATTCTCTATGACTGTCATTGTGTGGCCACTTTAATGCCATGGCCTACTCTCCTGCCCTCTACTGCTCTCCTCTTCTGTTACAGGCTCAGTTTTTTTAAACTCTTGTAGTGGCATTTATCTCCCTCTGTCTCAGAGCAGATGACTGAGCTACCCTTTCTCAGGCTGAGATGGGCTGCTGGGCCTGGGATTACAATTTACAGAATTCAGTTAGGTTTCAGACTTTTCCCTTTTGTCCAGGAAAAAAAGCTGGTCACAAGGTTAATGATACCAGGGAAATGTGTTTAGGCAGGAAGAGAATTGGGCAAGTGAGATTTGATTAATTTTGTACTTTTATGAGAGAATTACTGTGTAACTGTGCTTAGAATTATTCAGATTTTTTAAAGTGTGTTGCATTAGACCATTTACGAAATGCAAGGCAGTTTCTCACAAAAATCTTCAAAAGTGCTAAAACAGCAACTGTAGATCTTTGTTAAAGGCAATGTTAAGCCATGTTATGCAAAATAATATTTATACAAACAGTGAGCTTAAGGCGGAAAACATAGCACTTGTTAGCTAGAACTAGTGACATCGAAGCCTGACTGTCAAGGGTAAACTTTTTCTGATTGGAAGTGATAGTTTTATTATACAGAGGTAAACATGAAGATGATCTTTTCTCCATTTCTTTCTGGCTATGAGCAGGAAGAAAGAACATAAGGACTATTGGAACAGAGAGAGGCCATATATCTAGGAAAGGTAGTTCTCTTTTTCTTTCTGAATTTGATAGGAATTCATTTTTTAGAAGTAAAAACACTCAAAGTAGCACATTTTTATTGCAGAAATGGTCACCCAAACATTATCAAGCACCATGACAATTATATGTTGCATTTAAATTACATAAATTAAATGCATTAGATCTATGCAAAATGAAAGTTACCAGACTGAAAGATTGTTGATGACTTAACATGATTCCTGTTTAAGTAGGAATCAGGAGACCTGGATTGTAGTTCCAGTTCTGCGTGTTCTTAGGCTAGCCATTTGACTCATTTTGGCCTCAGCTTTCTCATCTGTGAAAGAAAATGCAGCCCAGTGGATAGAGCACAAGGTTCTAGGGGCAGAGAGCCTCATTCACAGGCTCTTTACCTGGGTGATCTTTGATAAATCATTTAATTTCTCTGTCTCATTTTCCTCCTCTCTAAAATAGGAAAGTTGGACTACAAGTCCTCACCTTTGAGGTCCTAGAAAGGTAGTTCTTTCTAAGAGTTTAGGTCACTGGGATTAGTAGGATACAATCAGAGGAAGGGTGGAACAATTAAAGGCAGAATGATATTTAGGACTTTTGATAAAAAGCCATTCAGCAGTTTACCAGAGGAGACCAAGATAACACTAAAGGTGAGATAAGTAGAAAGTAAAGCCAAGATTAACTCTACTACTGTTAATATCAGAGCCTAGTATTTCACTTGTACCAAGATATTTGCATTTCGTCGACTTTTAATCTATATGGTATTTATTTGTTTACATGGAGCAATTATGAACAATTAATTAATCATAGTGTTACTATTAAGAGTTATATTTTTATAGAAAAGACAACATTCACTGTATCACATGCTGAAAGCTGAGATTTAGGTAGACATGTCTGTAGGAAAGCTAGCCAGTCAGTAAATAATAATCCCAAAGTACTGTTGTTCACCAGAATTGTAGACACAGTGCTTAGGGAGAATTGACCATCATCTACAGGGCTGGTGTGGTAAAATGAGGCCATTGTGATATTGAGAGCCATTACATAACCCTGGAGTGGAAAAGAAAGTGCCTTTTCAACCTCGATTTCTCTCCACTGACCATTAATTTTCTCCTTTTTTTGCTCTACTTCTTTTCTGCCCAATAAGATGTACTTTCTTGATGCTATATGATAATATAATGAATTATCACCAGTAAAAGTTATTTTTCCTGGTAAATACCTTGCTTTGCTTGAACTTCTGTGACCATCCTGGCCTTAGTCTTGGAGGAACATAAAAAAGTAGAAAGGAACAAATTTGTGAGATAGGAACAGTCCCTTGCATTAGAAATCCATTACTGACTTTGGGGACAGCAGTATCTCCTATTTTTCATTTTCCCCTTTGACTCATGTTATTAATACTTTATTTTAATATATTACCATGTATTAAAAGGGTTCTATTTAGCCAACATATACATATATATTCATTATAGATATATATATATTATTCCAGATGTTATTTTGCTCAAATAATAATTTCCACTAAAATATTTAGGAACACAGCAAAGCCTGGGTTTGCAATGTTTACTCGAATATCACCCATGTTCACAGCAATTCTTAGAATAAGATTACTGAGAAACTTGTTCTTTGTCACCTGTTGTTGTTGCCACTTATAGTTTATTAGTTTGTTGCTTTTGGAATCAAAAAAATGAGGTGGGAAGTATGAAGGGCTCAATAGGACAATTGCTTCAGTTTTCTACTCACATTCTGTTAAGAGAGAGAGATGTAAAAGTGTATATGAAGGCATTTTTTTCTCCACTTGAATGTTTACCTCTTTCTTAGTGTAGAATAGAATGAATCTGTTGCTTCTTGAGCAAATTCCTTGATGGTCTGAGTTAGAAAATAGGTTCATCTCTATGTAGCTTATCAAAGAAAGATGCTATGTAAATATCATTAGTGGAAGGGAGTGGATAGCATTTCTTCTGGGAACTGTGATTTGCATTAATGCCTGCTCTTTTGTGTACTTCTTAATTACAGTAATGCTTTGTCTTTATAGAGGTTACTTATCTGTTAACCTCAACTATCTAGAAGTTAGCTGAGATGGAGGGAGTAAAGGGGAAAGACAGATTTTTTTTTTTTGCTGCCAGAGTGACTTCCATAAAGTTCATGTACTAAAACTAAGAACTTTACTCAGAAAAATCCCACAAGTCCTTACTCAGAGGCTTTTTACTTATACATTGCACACAGTTGTATGTTACAAGCTTCATGATCTAATTTCCAATGAGGATTTAAAAACAGTAAAGTTCAAGAGTGGATTGCTAGAGGCAGATAAACTAAAACAGCAAGAAATGATTATCATTTTTTCAGCTAATGGGAGAAAGAGAAATAATATAAAAGTAGACACAGGAATTAAAAAATCATAGTAATCAGAGGCCTCATATTGTAGAGGTATAAATAGTCTTCCACATATTAATAATCTTCTTAGGGCACGAATATGTTATAGCACAATACAACAATTGATGTTTATATTAGTGACAGTTATCAAGAAAGGATTGCATAATTTTAAGTGTATTTGTTTTAAGAAGGCAAAAAGCAGGGTTTTTTTTAAAAGGAGTTTAGGGAATTCAGGTTTAGTTACCTGGAAAATCATCTTATGTGAAATAGCTCATCCTGGACTATATTAAATACATTAACTCCCCTCTTTTATTAATGGTCAGGTTGGAAGTTACCAAAACTGAATTTTATCTTGCCAATAAGGTCTGTAGTATAAATACAAAGTATTTTTTAAAATACTTTGAGGCATCATGAAAAAATACTTGAGAGAACAAGATGGCTACAATATGCTGAGACAAATCAACTCATTTTTGTTAAGTTATGAGTTATGTCACTGTCTGAGCTATTGCTCCTAGGAATGCAAATGTTAGCCTTGTTCAGTTTGCCCATCTATCTTTCTCTTCCTGTTCATAAGCATGGTTGGAATGTACATGGATGCCTCTAGAAACAGACAATAGATATACAATGGATGTTTCAAATCTGAATCTAACATATGGGGCAATGCTATAGTTGTAAGGCTGGGAGACAGGGACTGATTTCATTAGTTCTGGCATTGCCACATCTCAGCTTATGTTGCTTCTGTACAATCTGTTCAACACTAATATGAAATGACCAAATGAGAGTATAGTGATCACTTTGCAGTTGTCAAAATCCTAAACAAAAATTCTAAACACCTTGAAAGAAGGAATTATACCATATATTGACTTTGTATTTCCAAAAGCAACAAAACATAGTGCAGAGTAAATACTTATGGTATAGAATAAAAGCATGAAATGCTCCTCTTGGTAGAAATTAAGTTTACTTTTACAATCTTAAGACTCCTAGGAATTGGGCACACTGCAATGTTAGAAATGAATGTAGAGAGAGTGATTGTTGTTTCATGATTTTGTGATTATTCTAGAATACCTTAGGTATACCTGGGCAGAGTCTCAATGTCATTGTTAAATTCACTACTAGAGTCCAACAAAGTTATATCATTTGTAATAACCAACAAAAAAGAACATTTGGAGATCTAACCAAAGTTAAAATATTTCTTAAAATGGGGGCCAAGTTATGGTGTGACTAAGAGCATGTAGAAGCATATCTTCATTCCAAAAGATGCAAAAAGACAGTTTTTTATTATTCATACAAATTATGGCCAAGGATAGATTTGATAGTTGTAGATCAGCTCTCACCCTCATTTTAGACATGTAGTTTCAATTTGCTTTTTGTCAAAACAGACAACATGATCCCTAGTACCTATGCACATTAAATGAATACCCTCCTTATCTCTGCTAGGTACTGTAGGGGAGGAATATAGCCAGAAGGTGGCAGGAGGAGAAAGATGAAACAAAAATTTTGTCTATCTCTATCCTCAAACTGGATAATAAGCTTCTTGAATAATGGAGAGTTAGTTGTGGTTCTGTTGTTGTTGTTGTCATCATTGTCATACTTGTTTTTTGGTTGGTTTATCTATTTTGATTATAGCTAAGCATACAAATGGTTTAAGAGAAGGGCATGAGTAGGTGCATTATACATAAACCTATGGACCAAATGCCCAAATTCTAATCATTGAACAGTGAACTGAACCTGTTACGAAGAGCAGTTCTTGGTATTTGCAATGATTCTGTTATCACTCTGTGCCGTGCTCATAAAAAGAAATTCTATTTTTGCTGTTCTGCCAGCAGTGACAAAAGTACACACCTTGGGCTTTTCTCTCATTTTTTTCTTTGCTGGGCTTCACATCGGAGGGCAGAGGTATGGGACTGCCCATCAGTCAACCATTGTTATTGTTACAATCACTGGCTGAGTTGTGCTTGTTCATTCTGAAACCTCCCATTCTCTCCCCTCTCTCCCTTTTTGAAACCTTGAGGCTTACTAAAGAGCTGTGATTGCAGTTACACTTTTCAACCTTAGATCAATAGTGTTCTCAAGAGCTTGCTTCTGAGTTGAAGTACAAAACCTCTCTCCGTTATTTCAGGTAAGAGAATACTTTTTAAAAAATGAATTGTGAATAGAATTCAAGGTTTCATGGGGATTCTATTTTTTTAAATAGATTTGTTGAATACATTTGGCAGATAATGTTTCCAAGTTCCATTTTCAGTTTTCTGTGACGAGAAATAATGCATGTGTCTAGGTAGCTGTGGAACAGACTATTTTTTGACACTAATGGTATTACTACTATTGACTTGTTGTGCATCTGTGGTAGGTATTGCTAAATATATTCTAATTACAGAAAATCTGAGCCAACAAAAGAGGCTATTAGGCTCTACAGTTTTGGTCTGATTTTAGTATAAAAGGGTTCATTTAATGAACCTTCCATATAATTTACCTAAAACTATGTTACAACTTTGAATTTATTTTCTTCTAAAACTATTTGTTTTGATTTAGTTTCTGTTTTTTTATTTTGTAGCTCTTCGGATTTTGAAATTTAAAATCTTTTTGATAATATTTGTTGTGAGCACATGTACTTGCTGTAATATAAAGACAAATCTGAGGCAGTGATTTATTCTTTTCTATTGCTTATCAGATGGAACAAATCACTTGTATTCCTGGTTCGGTTGTTTTTTGCTTTGTTTCCTAATAATAAAAGTGAAGTTACAGGTTCAGTTTAAAATTGTTCAGTTACAATAACCACTTTTGCAATTTGTTGACTTATTCTATTCCCTTTCTTTAGGTAATAGGTGATTAGATACACGCACAACAAATATTTCAAGGTGATATCGAAGAGAGTTGGCTTTTTTAAAGTATATTAAAAGATGAACAAAAAATAAATTATCTACTTTATCATTCTTTTGAAAAATTAAAATTATTCTTGAAGCCCTTTAATTGAAGTCATGATATGGAAATTAGTAACAGACAAAACAATTCCAAATTTTCTACTTTTCTCATGACTTTAATGTTGATTTAAATATTTAGAAATTTTTTTTTAGAAATCTCTTCATCAAATTCTTAATATGAGAGCCAAAAACCACATGTAATTAAAAGTTAGGAGAATGATTGCTTTCAGACATTGCCATCCCAGTAGAAATAATTTATTTGTGGACTCTTTGTTTTTCATAGCCATGAACACTTTTTAAGAGCTTTAGAAATATTATTTAGCATTTGTGAAAGACAGACAATTTCTTTAGTTCTGTGTGAAAAAATAAGTACCTATTGACACAGATTGGTTTAGCCATGAAAAAGTAGATTTTTTTAATATCTTTTTTTGGTTTAAAAAAACCTATTTAAAAGAATGTATAACTGAAACTGTTGTCATATTCTGTTGCTTCTTGCAAAGGTATGTGTAGGACAGTAATAGCTGTGCCTGATCACTGAAATAAAAATGTCCTAAACTTTTTCTGTGGACTGTTTTGCTTTTGTTTTTTAATTAAAGACACATGATATGAAAAAACATAATTCTCCAAGGGTCCATTAGGATTTTCCAAATATCTTTTCAATATTATGTTGTGGAAGGCTGCATTAAGAGTTCAGCATTTTCAAAATAATGGCATAGCTATCTCACAAAGCTCAGAGAGACTTTCAGTACCATCCTTTTTCTTAAGTAGGTACTCTAATTGAAGCCCTGTAAAGAGCCATATAATTCTCATGGGACTTATTTGAGAGACATTGCTTATGTGAAATTAGTTGTAAGAGACTTTTAATTTAATGTTATTCAAAACAAAGACCTCTTTATTTTAAAGTTTTAGTATATGTACGAGCTCATATTGATAGCTTAACTGTTGATGAAAAGCAAATATTTCAGTTGTTTTAATGCTGTCTACACAGTAAACAATAATTTCATTTATTTTATTTTCTTTATGGTATACATACTATATAAACACAGCCTTACTTCATCAGTAGTTTGAGCTAGATATTTATAAATGATTGAAACTCTTAAGTGATTGAATTGACTAGATGTAAACACTAGCCCACTTGTGATTGATAAGATTGACAGTATGATTGATGAGTGGCAACACGTGACCTCCAGTCTTTCCCACACAGAATGAACATGTAGAGTAAATTCTGATTAGCCTTCTTGGTAGCTATTTCCAGGGCTCATTATTTTTGCTAGCTCTGTCTCTTCCCTTGTGGGCTGTATTACATTTGGGTTCAAATTGCATGACCCCTTTTGGATAGCTTTGAACGAGCATGATTCCAAGTGGCCATCTCTCTATTCACTGTCACTTTCCCACAATCAGGGGCTTATTCAGCATTTGTTTGATTTGATTCCAGTTGTGTTTCAGTGTTTTTTTTTTGTATCTTGGTCCCAACTTGCTTGCAGGTGCCCCACTTCAGTCACCATGAATTTTAAATATAGCAAGATTGTCTGTGGGGAAGCAACTTATTTCCCTCTCATTTAACACACAATTTTCCATCATAATCTACCTGTTTTAAAACTTAACTATTTTTCCTAAGTCTAACACTGTTGAATTTAACTTATGCATTTTAAACCTAAACAGACTGTTGTGATTAGAAGCTGGTAATATTACGTTCTTTGAATGATTTCCGTTTTCCTAATGCAAGATTAGAAATAGTTTGCATAATCCATGTAACACTCAAAACTATTCTGTGCCATGCAAATAATATTCATTGTCAGAACTTATATGACTACTATTTGATATAACTACTATTTGGCATTTATATTCTTGAACCATTTATTTCTTTTATTTAATTTCATTAAAAAATAAAGATTTTTTAATGTCTGTAGCTTATAATAATCCTATGTCAGGGAACTCTAACTTTGTCAGTGTGTGTTCTCCTTCTCCTAGAGGCAGCTAGTAGATAGATTGCTGGACCTAGAGTCAAAAAGATCTGAATTCAGATTCTGCCTCAGATACTTAATAAGCTATGTGACCACGGGCAAGTTACTTAACTTCTGTGTGCTTCAGTTTAATCTGTAAGATGGGGATAATAATTACACCTTCCTGCCAGGGTTGTTAGGAGGATAAAAGGATTAATATTTATAAAATGCTTTGCAAACTTGAAGGTGCTATCTAAATGTTAGGTATTATTATTACTGTTATCATTCCATTGGTGTAGATTACAACCTTTCTACAAATTAGTGGATGATTTTCAAGTGTTTCTGGTGATAAGCCTCTCTGACCTTCTTGGACAAAAGATCTATAGCCCATAATTGACCCTGTATTTCACCTTCATAGGACCTCATTCATTGTCAGAACCTCAAAAAATCCAGGGTCTTGGGAAAGGACTCCCATTCAAAAATATTTATTGCCATACTTTTTATGAGCAAAAAATAGAAACAAAGAAAGTTTCCATGATTTTGGGATAACTGAATAAATTGTGGCATAAAAATAAAATGGAATGCAATTGCACAGTGAGAAATGCATAATGTGAAGAATTCAGAGAAACTTAGGGAGATTTATATGTTATAAAATGAACAGAACCAAGGAAGGGAGGGAAAGGAAAGAATAAATATTTAGTAGGGTGATCTATCTGATCACAACATTAATGTAAAGGAAAACGATGAAAGATTTCAGAATTTTGGCTGTGTCCAATCAGTGACCAATCATATTTTAGAAGATAGATGATGACGCATGTGTTGTCCCCCGCAATGAGATTAGAGACTGTTTTTTTTTCTTTTTGTATCCATTTGCTTAACACAGGATTTAGCATTTAATAAATGTTTATATATAAATACATACATTTTCATTTATTTATTCATACTATAGTAGAGCACTATATCCTGTATTCATTCATTCATTAATTTAGCTGACAACATTTATTGAGTACCTAATGTGTATCAGGTACTGTGCTAGGTAATATAGTGTAAACACAAGCAGAAAAACAGAATTGAATGAACCTCAAAGGCTCCTGTTTTCTAATGTGGATTCCCATATTCTAGTAAAAGGCAGAGTGTAAAAGTGAAAAGATTAACATGTCAAGAGAAAATGGACATTTGAATATGACTCACAAAGGATGAACAGAAGAACATATCACTGGATCATCATAATATTGGTTCATGTATTACATATGATATTGCAGATTAGAAAGGACACCATTGAAATCATTTACATGTTTTAAGTCATATAAATAATTTATTTTCTCAATAAGTGGTTATCTATGAAAAGATCTGAACTCTAGGGCTATGATTACTAAAATAAAAGATCTTATGAGCAAATTCAGTTGACTGGGTTGTGCGTATTTTCAAAGGGGTGATTGGCAACTAAAGTATGCTATTAGAGAGGTAGATACAGCTGGTGAAAAATCACATCACAGTGCTGTGGAAGAAATTTGTGACTATTTTAGAGAACTTATTTCTGAGTACATTCTATTCCCTGACCCTGAATAATTTTTACAGTGCTCATAAAACTGCACTATTTTGGTGCTACTTGCCAAATACTAATACCTGGCAGGTGTCAGTGAATCAAATCCCTCCAGATTTAAACCGAATAAGGAAAAGTTGACTCTTCTTGCATGTGCTAACATCATATACCTCAATAAATCAAAACTCTTTGTCATTGGAAATGCCATTACCCAAGAGCTTTTAAATTAAATTAAATCTAGATATTTGTTTAACACCTACTATGTGCAAAAGCATGGCGATAGGTACTGGGATACAGAGACAAAAAACATAGAATTCAAATCTTCAAGTTACTTTTATTCTTTTAGGAAGATATACACACAAATAAGTAAATACATGGTAATTTGAGAATGGAGACAGGATGTTAAGAACTGGAGGGATCAGAAAAAGCTTCATGGAAGTGGCATAGACAGAGATGAAAAAAAGAATACATGCCATGTGTGAGAGAGAGCTTGGGTGGATACAAAGAACTGGAAGATTGAATGCTAAGTCTGGGCACAGCTAATATTCCATTGTCACAGGAATGTGGAATACCTGAAGAGGAGTAATGTGAACAGAGGCTAGAAGTGTAAATTTGAGTCAGATCGTGGGTAGTCTTAAATGCCAGGCTGAGGAACTTATATTTGATTCTAGAAGCAATAGGAAAACACTTAAGGGTTTTTTTGAGCAGTTTACTGACATAGACATGTGACTGGGAAATTTCAACTTGGTAGCTGTTTAAAAAACAGATTGGAGAGGGAAAGAAACTGGAAGCAGGGAGACCAATTAAGGCACTATTAACCATGATCCAAGCAAGAATTGATGATGATAGTGCCAGAGTAAGTGGAGAAAAGACAATAAATGAAAGAGGAGTTTAAAATAATAGGTAGCTGGTTGGATAGGAGAGTTGATTGGGGAATGTATGATAACTTCAAACAAAGATAGTAGTTCTCTACACAGAAATATGTGAATTTGTAGAAAATTTGGAATTTAGGAGGGAAATTAATCAGTACCATTTGGGACTGTTGTGTTTGACACAACTATAGGATATCTAGTAGGTATCTAGCAGTCAGCTGCCAATGTAGTATTGTAACTTGGGAGCAATATGAGTAGTAGATATGTAGATTTTTGGTGTCAGCTATGTGATGGTGAAAATTGAACCTTTAGATTCAAGCGTATCGTATATCAACTTGCTGCCTACCTATAGAATGAAAGTTAATTCAAGTATCAACAAAAACTTATTTTTCTTTCTTGGATCTATTATTTTTTGTATATATAAGGCAGGAATTTCAGAATCACAGACTTTTTATAGCAAGTGCTTTAAGACTTAAGGGATTCAGGATTTCAAGGGATTGATTCAAGAGAGTTTCTTCAGTTACTGTGGCTCCTAAAATTCACTATCTTGTACCCAACCTCTGATGAGAACATCTCTATACTTAGCTAGGGTGATCCTTGGATGACATAGTCCATATCCTGGCCCATAATCAAAGCCTTTGGATTTTGGAAATTGGGAGAAACTGTTAGAATCTATACTTATAAACCTTTATAAAACTGAAGTCACTCCCATACCATGATGAAGAATTAGGGTAAAATTTTATGGGAGGAAAATTATTATATAGCTAAGTAATTGTAATAGTATCTCTTAAGAAGTAGACTTAGGGTTGCTGGTGTTTGTCACTTTTCTGCACCTCAATATCCCACTGCTGATTCATCTTAAGGTCTAGAATGTTCATAGGCTCATAGGAGCATGGATTTAGGGCTAAAGTGACTTTGCAGGTCAACTAGTCTAATCCTACATCATTTTATAGATGAGTAAACTGAGATGCAGAGAAATTAAGTGATTTCCCTAAGGTCATACTGGTACTGAGTGACATAGTTGGAATTCATACCTAGGATATAAAATGTTCTAACTTGCAAGATTTCATGGAAAAAAGTTGTTTTCTCATTCATATATTGTATATTTCCTTCAGTCTCGATGTAACATTTAAGATGGAATTTAAAATGTCTGTGTCTAGAGTCCTGTTTGGTATTAAAGGAGAACTTGGAGAAAATTATCACTGGGTGTTACATAGGAAGATGTGTCATCTTTTTGATGAAGAATTTATAGCTTTGGATTAAAGCATCCAGAAAGCACTTGAGGATCAGTTCTTGAAATGTTTTTCTATCTCATGAACACAGAAAGTGAGATAGAGGAGTGGAGGTAAGCTGACATAGGTGCCCATGGCTCTTTGTTTTAGTAACACAAAAACCAGAGTGATTTCAGTGATACTGGGAGCTTGTAGGACTTTAATAAAACTATGTGAACATTATTTTCCAGAGGACAAGAAAATTAGTTGCAAGAATGAGGTTTAGTGTCAGCCTTTTATTTTCTGACATTTTATAAGGATGCAGTTGTTACCCTGTCACAGAAATCATGTCTTTATGTGTGCTTTCTTCTCCCTTTAGAAGAGGCAAAAAAGCAAGCCAACATTGGGGAGGGACTATTTTTAAGAAAGCCAGTAACAAGGCTAATATCCATTGAGCCTTAAGTCTCTCACCATCTCGGCCTACATCTGTAACTACAAACTACATCCCTAGTACACCATAATAACTGAAATTAATAATGGGGGCAGCTAGGTGGCACAGTGAGTAGAGCACCGGCCCTGGAGTCAGGAGGACCTGAGTTTCAGTTTGACCTCAGACACTTGACACACTTACTATCTGTGTGACTTGGGCAAGTCACTTAACCCTAATTGCCTTGACTTCCCCCCCCAAAAAAATACAACAACAACAACAACAACAACAAATAATGGTGATCCTAAATCATCCAGAAAATGTTCAGGTGATTGACACATTTTAAAAATACTTTTGTTTTATTTTTTTCCATTTAGCTAATTAATTTTTAATATTATGTTTTTTAAATCATGAGTTCCAAATTCTCTCCCTCCTTTCCCTCCACCACCCACTGAGAAGGCAAGCAATATGATATGAATTATATATGTGAGGCCATGCAAAACATATTTCCATATTAACCATGTTGCAAAAATTTAAAAAGCAAGAAACAAAGAAAGTAACAAAAGTCTACTTCAATCTGCATTCAAATTCATTAGTTTTCTCTCTCTGGAGGTGGAAAGCATTTTTCATCAGGGATGAAATCTCTTGGATCATTGTCTTGATCACATCTTGATCAGAGTAGCTAAGTGAAAGACTTTTAAAATAAAAACTTTTTTAAACAAAACCCTTTACAAAAAATGTCTTTTACCTCGAGAGAAAACTCAACTATCCTTAAAAACAAACAACCCCCCAAGAAAACTTGTTCCCCATAATTTTGAATAGCTGAGATGTTATAATTATGTTGTTTTATTATAATTATGAGAAATTTCTATATGCTAATGCCCTTTCCCTACAAAGATGAGAGACTAGAGTGCTGATACAATGAAGTATATAAACTATACTAACATAATAGAATATCTTCAGTGAACATAATAAGAGAACAATATGACTAAGACCTGTAATTTTGTCAGTGTGGGAACTCTTTCTACTGGCAGATCATACACGGTCTAAATTACTCTATTAGAATTATCTGAGGCTCAGAGAGGCTGAAGGACTTGGTCAAACCCAGGTCATTTTAACTTCATATTCAAAACACCATCTATCACGCCAGACTTTCTTTCAAATACACAAAAATATATATACATTGTGAATAACACCTGAGGAGACCTGATGCTTTAAAAATAGATGTACCAGTCCTTATGCATCTAAATAGCATTGTCTTTAACAGTAATTACCTCATGATATTATACACTAAGCCAGCAGTGCTCCCAGTGGAATCGCCTTAAAAAGCAGTTTATAGACTGCACAAGAAATATTCATAAAGGATGATAGCGCAGTACAATGGAAAGAAAACTGATGCACCTACTATGCATAAGTCAGATATTGAGCTAAGTGCTGGGGATTTGAAGATAAAAGCAAAACAAATTCTGTCCTAGGCTCTCTTCTCTCTATCTTCTTCCTCTTGGTGACTTCATCATGTTTAATTATGTATGCATGTATGTGCATGTATATGTGTATATATGTGTATGTGTGTGTATACACGCACACACACATATCCAGCCCCACTCTCTCCTCTGAGTTTCAGTCTTGCATTGCCAATTTTGTGTTGGACATCTGGATGTCCTACAGAAATCTCAAATTCAGTAATCTAAAACTAAACTCATTACTTTTCCCTCTCAAACCTATCCTTCTACCAAAGGTCCAAATTTCTACTGAGGCAGCACCATTCTTCTAGTACCCAACTGTATAACTTGTGTCCTCATTCTCCCTCACACCACATATCTAATAAGTTGCTAAACATTGATATTTATACCTCTACGATATTTCTGGCATCCAACGCCTTCTCTCTATTCACACAGCTACCATCTTACCTCAGGCCTTCATCATATCTCAGTTGGATTATAGCAATAGCTTCCTAGTTGTTCTGCCTTCATCAAACCTATAATCACTCCAATCCATCCTACGCGTTATTGTCAAAATGATTTTCCTTAAGCATTGATCTGCCTATGCCACTCTTCTATGGAATCAACTCCAAATGTTTGCCTCTGGAAAAAAAATACACTCCTCAATTTAGCTTTTAAAGACCTTCACAACCTTGTCCCAACCTATGTTCTTTCCCTCATTGTGTATTACTCCCTCAGGACTAGCATTTCTGGTGTGAGGTCTTGATGAGTCCTTGTAAGGGCTACTCCTCCAACTTTGGTGTCCCACTTCCCACCCAACTCTCACCTGTGGCTCCAAGAAGCTTTAGCATATGCAGCCACCACCCTGATAAAACCATTGTGGCAGGGAGGCTAAACCAGGTTGAGGGTAACTGATAGGCCTCAAACACATTGATAAGTTGGGGGATGTCTATCGTTTGCATTGGCCATTCCCCAAGACTAGAATGCAATTCTTTCTCCTCACTCATCCCTTATAGAATCCCTTTCTTCCTTCTAGAAAAGGTTTGAAACAATTCTTCTATGTGAAGTATCTCCTGATCTGCTAACAGCCAGTGCCCTTCCAATTTATCTTGTAGTTAGCTACTTTTTATTTATCTGCATTTATTCTCTTAATATTACACACACATACACACACACACATGGTTTCTCCCACCTCTTAAAATTTGAGCTTCTTGAGAGCAGGTATTGTTTCATTCTTGATACTGCCACTTCTTAATGCAATGTTTGGCATATAGTAGCAGCTTAAAAATATTTGTTGATTGATAACTCATATCATTAAAATATTTTAAAGTTTGGAAAACGCTTTTATCATAACAACCCAGTTTGGTATGGATGTATATGTTTTGCTATGTTTATTATAAAATTGGTCACATTCTTTAATGAGCCCATGTAATTCCAAGGTGAGAAGGACATAACCTTGATTGATACATTGAGCAGCTCTGCCTCTGTAATTGAGACTTTCAGATGAAATGGTTTGGATAAAGTTAAATGTAAATATACATGGACTAGATAAATGGGGTTCTAGATTGTGAAATGTATTTGCTTTGAGTCTATATATTCTTCAGTATAGCCTGCCAGAGCTCGAAATCCTAACTTCTATTATCTAACCCATATCAAATATCTGACTTGTATTCATAGCTCCATGATATGTAAACTAATATTTTTAGACTTCACTTTTTTTCTTTAACACTTCTCTTGTTAAAATAAAATTCAGCAAAGTAAAATTCCCCATTTTAAGGTATTCAACCCATTTTTAAAAAGTTGCCATGAATCTTTCATACCTCTCAAGACATTGATATTTACTTGTATTATTAGAATATGGTGGGGCAGCTAAGTGGCACAGTGAGTAGAGCACCAGCCCTGGAGTCAGGAGGACCTGAGTTCAAATGTGACGTCAGACACTTGACACATGTGCTAGCTGTGTGACCTTGGGCAAGTCACAACCCCGATTGCCCTGCCAAAAAAACCCCCAAAGAATATGGTCGCATGATGGCTGGGATTGTTTTCATTTTCTTCTTTGTGTCCTTAGCACTAAGTACAATGCCTGTCATTTAGTCATAATGATAATAATACTAATAGCAATAATAATAACATATTACTATGTACCAGGCATTTAAACTTTTATTAAGTGCTTTTGATTGATGCTAAATTTATTCTATATTATGGAGACACTTAAAAAGCAAGCTTTATACTGTTTGTCTGATTATTAGGTTCTGAGAGAATAAAAACTTGTATATCCCTCACTCTCTATCTTCCTTAAAGGAAGACCCACATAGAAACTCTAGTGCTCCAAAATAAGAATGGATTTATGAAGTCATTGATGTGGGTATTTCCTCCAATTTTTATATGTGTATAAATATTTGTGTGTATATATATATATATATATATATATAAAACCTATCCATGCTTTCCTGTATTATATGACTCTTGTTCATGCATCCCCATATTCTGCCACAGAAAATCTATTCCGCAGTACGGGGACATACTTTTCATCGTCTTGATGTGATATACTAATGGAACACAGGCTGTCATCTCTTCTTCTTTCTATATGAATGAATGAACAAATAAACAAATGAATAAAGCATTTATTAAGTGCTATGTACAAAGCACTGTGCTAAGCACTAGGAATGCAAGTAAAAAAGTAAGGCATCCCTGCTCTCAAATAGCTCACATTTAAATGGTGGAGGCAATGCATAGAAGGTTTCAGCTACAAGTAAGATGGAAATGTCTCATGGTCCTTAGGACATAGCATCAAAACATATATTAATGCCTCTTCTTTAATATCATTTCCACTGATGAAACCATATCACTTTTTGATATTGAGTTATTTGGAAATGTCAAGGACTTTGGTGGCATTAACTTTCTTTTCTGGGTCTTCAGAAGCTATGTCTGTAGCACATGAGGAAGGAGTTGATAGGCTGCATTTCTACCAGGATTGCTTCCTAGGATGATGGTTGAGGGCACTAGACTAGAAACATTGCTATTCCCAAGGTTCTTAGGTTCAGGGTCTGAGGCTATCTCCATCAGGGTATGAAGGGAGATGGTGGTGAAAGTGTTGCTAATAGTGGTTTGAATCGCCTGGCAGATGATGTTTCCTGTCTCTCCCTCAGGGTGTCTTCATGCTTCATGTAGGCTGGCTTGGCTGTCCTGTGTGAGGCATTTGATTGGCAGCAAGATCAATGGTCTGGGAGGTCCTATCAGTCTTAGAGTCCCTGAGCATATCTGAATATTGATGGCAGTTGGTTAGTAGTGCTTATTAGTAGTAATGAAGAAGGTGGACTTCCTGTCCACAATAATTTCTCCCCTCAGTGATGGCTGTGGGGTTGAGCCAGAAGTAGGTCTGTTGGTTTGAGGGGCATTTAGGTTCTTGTGTTCAGGGTTCTGGGCTGCCTCTATTAGAGTCTGAAGAGAGATGATGGTCAAGATGGTAGTGGTTTGACTTACCTCATGCATGATGCTTGTTGTCTTTCCCTCAGGTACCTTGATGCCTAAACTGGCCATATAGAAATCTATAGTAATTTAAGGAGCATTATTTAGGAAAGAGTTTACCTTCAGAAAATGACCAAAGCTGAGAAGTTAAATCTGGGTTTCTTACCCTTTTTTGTGCTAGGGATCTCTTTGGCCATCTGGTGAAGCCTATGAATTCTTTCACAAAATCATATATTTTAAATGATAGAAAAAAGAATATATTTGTTAAAGGTTTATGAAAATAAAAATGTAATTTTTCCCATCCAAGTTTATAGGCCTCCTGAAATCTCTTCTCTGAGCCCTTAGGGGTACATAGACCCTCACTTAAGCACTACCGATCTAAAGGGACCTCGGAGACTATTTAATCTTCCCCCACCCTCTATGATATATTGAACAAGTAGCATACAGCTTTTTATCTTGAAGATCTTCAGTGAGGGCAGCCTATTATCTAATATAACCCAGCTGGCTCTCTTGCCTACCAACTTACTCTCAGAACCAAGATTAATAGACTAATTGTTTTAGGAAGAAAATGAGGTTCCTTGTTTCTTTTTGCCATTGATGGTAGAACAAATCACCCTTTACTTGGTCATCTTTCAATAATAATCTTAACAGTTGACATTTAAGTAATTTCTTTCATCTGTGAAGCATATATTGTTTTTAAAACATAATTTCCACTAAATGTCCCAAAGAGATTCTGTAATGTGGATGTTAAATCAGATGTAAAATACAGAGATTTTACTTTCTAAATTCAAGACAGAAAGAATATTTCTTCTTGTAATATATCTCAACAGTGTAGCCTTGGATAGAAGAATCAACATACTTCTTATTTGACCTTGTAATCTCATTTTTGTTGTTTTTGTGACAAAAGGCTGTTATACACTTCTCCCATCTTCCATTTTGCAAATGAACCTTGTAAACTGGAATTCCCTTTGGCTGTCCTACCCTTGGCAAAGAAATCAAACATTTGCTTACTGTAGCAGTTTTTTGCCCTCTTTTTGCCTTTTCCTTATA
The DNA here is from genome assembly GCA_028646595.1 of Phalanger gymnotis. NCBI lineage: Eukaryota > Metazoa > Chordata > Mammalia > Diprotodontia > Phalangeridae > Phalanger > Phalanger gymnotis. Next base: position 210,552,671 of record CM053625.1, read on the forward strand.
GCATTTCTTTTGTATCAGTTACATTTCTTGAAGAAATGGTGATAATTGGAGTCATTCACTACTTTGCAGAATATCAGAGTTAGAAAATATGTCAGAGACCATTTAGCCTGATTCTGTATTTTACCAAGAATTCCCTCTACATTGTCTATTAAAATTACTCATTTCCCTTTTGCTTGAATGCTTCTGGTGAGGGAGAACCTACTATTTCCTGAGTTTGCCTGTTCTACTTTTTGATAGCTCTAATTGTTAGGAAGAGCTTCTTTCAGATGTCAAGCCAAAATTTGTCACTTTGCAACTTCTGTGACTTCCTACTGTTTCTTCCCCTCTGTGGCTGAGCAGAATCAGTCAGTCAACAAGCATTTATTAATTGATCACTATGTGTCAGACACTGAGTCAAGTTCTAAGGAAATAAATAAAGGCAAAAACCATGTCCTTGCTCTCATCGAGCTTACCTTCTAAGGGGAGACATAACATTTAAATAACTATGTACAAGACAGGGTGGGAGGAGAGAGAGAGAGAGAATGAAAATAATATCATAAGGCACTGAAGGAGGGTTGGATGTGAAAGAAGATAGCATTTGTACTGAAGGAAGTTTAGAGGCAGAGCTGAAGAGTGGAAAGGACTTCAGGCAGATGGAAGTACAGCATCAGAAAATGATAATGTTTGAATAGCAACAAATAGGCAAATATGGCTGGAGCTTAGACTTCATGGAGGGCAGAAAATAGAAGCAGGGAATACGGGACCGAGCCTTGGATGATACCCATGGTGAGTAGTGATGACATGAACAAAGAAACAACAAAGGAGACTTAGAAGGAATGGTTATGCAGGTAGGAGTCTAATCAATATCTGAAGACATCTATCACCTCCCCCCATTTCACCCCATATCTTCTTTTTCTATGCTAAATATCCCCAGTTTCATTGTCCAATCATTGTATAGCATGAACTTGAGACTTTTTCTTTCCTAGTTGCCATACTCTGGTCATTCTCAAGCTTGTGACATTTGCCTTGTGGTGGCTAAAACTGATCACAGAGTTCCAGATATGCTCTGATCAGAGCAGTACATAAAGGAATATTACCTTCCTTCAACTCTTCATGTGGCCTACAACTTCTTGGCTGTCTTTTCATAACTTTAATATGTACTGTGCTATAGTCCACTAAAATCCACAGATCTTTAGATAACCTTTTTTTTTTAGCCTCCTTTTATTTATGAAGTTGATTTTTTTTGAACCCATGTATAAGACTTCATGGGGATAGCTAGGTGTCTCGGTGGATAGAGTGCTGGGCCTGGAGTCAGGAACACCTGAGTTCAAATTCAGCCTCAGATACATACTAATTATTTGAACCTGGACAAGTCATTTAACCTCTGTTTGCTGTCATCTACTAGAAAAGGAAATGGCCAACCATTCCATTATCTTTGCCAAGAAAACCCTATAAGGAGTCATGAAGAGTCAGACACAACTAAACAACATCAATAAGACTTTAAATTTAAACCCATTAAATTTAATCTTAATAGATTTCGCCTAGCAACAGAACTAAGCATTGAAGAATCTAGTAGAGTGTCCCAGAACTATAGTATTTGACATGGCTTTCTCATTCTAGGCCTTTTTCTTGAAGAAAGTATTCATGATAATCATGTGTGTATATTTATGTTTCTCTCTTTTTTAATCTTTTATTTTTGTAAAATACATACTTTGAAACAAGCCTAAAATTATTTAAAAAATATTTCATGCTCCTTTCTTTGTCTATCAATCATTTTTAATTTTTGATTCTTAATCTCCTGAGCCTTATTTTTCTACCAGTGGTTTTTTCGATCTGATCTTATACTGAGTATTTAATATTCTTCTGACATGTTATTTTTTGTCATTTTCAGAATTAAGCTCTCATTCATTAAGCCATCTTTCTCTTCTTAGTCTTCCTTTTATTCCTTTTTAATCTCCTTGGTCTTAATCTTTTCCTGTTAGATATTTGCTGCCTTTCTTTGAATTCATTCCATTATTTTAGCTATGATTGCTTTTTTCCTTTCACTCCCTTTTATATTTTTTTCTCTTCTTCTCCCTGCATCTTTTCTTCCTCAGTCAGTTTTCCTTATTCCCTTTCTCTTTCATTGAATGATAGAGATTTGTGAGAACTCTGAGCTTATCAGGCTTCTGTAATCAACCTTTAGCCAGAAAATGATGTTGAAGTCACTTCTGCCTGAGAAACATTGATTGGCAGAGTTAATGGCAGCAATTACAGAGGCTATGCAATGACCCAAGAATTTAGAGCAACTTATCTCCACACAAGAGCTTTGGAATCAGTACTTCATCCATCTCATTTTCTCAGAATGGTGAAATTTTCCACTCTGACTTTTTATTATTGGTTGGGTGCTAACAATGTATTCAGGGCAGTAAATTAACTAGAACTCAATTATTTTTCCTCTAGGCAGACTCTACCAAATGCCCACAGGGCATTTATCCAGGCAATCATGCTAAGCCTATTCTAGAGGCTAACTGGAAGAGTGGCAATTAGCTTCTGTGTTCTGCCTCTGCTCTCACTAACCCATGGGGGCTATAAAAATATTAGAGATGAATATCGTGTGTGAAAAGCCATTTTAACCAAAATGGGCATAGGATCATAGATTTAGAGTTGGAAGGAACTTAGGGGCCATCTAGTCCAACTCTTCTCATTAGTTGAGGAAACTGAGGCCCAGAGAGAGTAAGCAACCTGCCCAAGGTTATGGAAGTAGTAAATGGTCAACCTAGGATTTCGACCTCTTCTCCCAGGTTACATAGTTCCAAGTGAAATAATCAAAGATGAAAAGTTGTAGGTTATCACATTCTGTTTGCCATAAATAAAATCTAGCAATACCCCATATCAACTGTAGAGCAACTTACGTTTTAACATATTTGGTAATCAATCCTAATGTTACACTACTGTGCATTTTTTATTTGAGAAAAGCTGCTGCTATGTATGGACATAGATTGTTATAGGATCAAAGCTTCACTTATCTTTTTAGTCTTCATGTTGTTTCCCTCTTACCTGCAATGTCCATTCCAGTTGAACCAGCCCCCTAGCCACCCCACATGCACAACACTCCTACAAAAGTGATTTCCCCAGGACTGGAAAGCACTCTCTCTTCATCTCTGCTTAGTGGAATCTCTAGATTATGTCAAAGCACAATTTAGGCACAGCTTCCTACTTCCTCAAGTCCTTTCTTGATCCTTCCTTATCTTCCCCCAATTATTTGCACTATCTCACTCTTGAAATTACATTGTATATATTCATTTGTATAAATGGTGTGCCCCTCCAGAAAAATGCAAACTCCTTTCTAGCCAGATCTTTGCATATAGAAGGTAATTAATTGCTGAATTGAATTGAATCTCTTCTCTTCTGCAGATAAGTTCCAAGTCCATTTTTTTTTGCCCTGAAAAGAATGTTTAAAGTATGGCTATCAGAATGATTACTGTGACTGAACTGGCCAATCAGCATGTTCAAACAACTTGGTCAGATTATTAATTTGATTGGCAAGTCATATAGAAAATGATAGGACGCATCATTCCAGGGTCAGTACACCATAAGACACCAGAATCGTAATTCTGAAGAAATAAAGGAAGACTATTTTAATGTGAATGAAAAGGAATAATTTCTATTATTATGGGAGAAGGTGAATAGTCCATTTTGATTGGAATGGAGAGTAAATGAAGGAGAGTCATGTGAAATACAGCTAACAGTTTAAGACTAGATTTTGAAGGGTCTTAAATCCCATGAGAAGGTCTTTTTTTAATAGTATATTCTATAGGCAAATTACTGACACTTTTTGAGCAAAAGAGTGACACAATTAAAAATAGTTTATTAAGAAATTGACATAGGCAGCAGTATGGAGTAGGGATTGAAGAGGGGAGAGACTAGAGGTAGAAGACTAATTATTACTTTATCAGGTTGTTAAAGTAGTTCAGGTGAGAAGTGGTAACTTGAATTAGAATAGTTGATTAAATGAAAGTAGGAAAGTGGGAACAGGGGTATTGTGGAGGCAGAATTAATGAGACTTGGCAACTACTTGGATGGAGTGGTTGAAGGAGAGAAGAAAGTGAAAGGTTTCCAGCCTGGGTGATTGGGAAAGTTCAACAGAATTAGAGAATGTAAGGGGATATCATTTGGGGGCAGAGGGTGACAAGGAGAGCATTAATCAATACACTTCATTAAAGTATTTCTCTTTCTTTTATTTATATTTATATTTTTTTAAAGAAAAAAACCTTTTTTGTAGAAAATAAAAGCAGAAACTGAGACCTCAGATTCCAGAAAACTCCTGAAAAATGTCTGTTTCCTTAAAAAATACCATTATGTCTCTACCACACCCTTCCTCTCTCTTATTGCTCCCCTCTCCTTCTCAAGAGCCTTTTCTTCTAAGTATTTTCCTCTTTTCCCCATGTCCCCTCCCCAACCCTTACTACTTCTATTTGTTGTCTACCTCTATTTGTTTTCTAGTCTACTTCCATTCTTCTGCCTTTTTCTTTCATTTTTGTCACTTTTTGTCCACTGAGACAAAAGCCCATTTCAGTCCCCTTCCCCTCCTCCCTAGCATGCAAAAAAGACATTCTCTACCCTTTCTCCCTGGGACTTGATAACACTGTCCTCATAATAGTTGCTTTCCCCAAAATTTAAGAGGTTTTGCCTGTTCTATTCCCACCCAAGGATAAGTATAGCTTTGGTAAGATTCCCTCCAAATTCCCACCCACCCTACCCAAACTGAGTTGTCTTTTCTATAGCTTTCTTAACCTATGGTAAAACCATCTTCTCCTGTATTCCTGTTTTTACTACTTATACCCTGTATAGCATCCTCACCCCGATAATCTACCTATTCCAGAAAAGAGCCTTCCCTCTTCCTGGGCCCTTTATTCTAGAATACAGGAACCTTTTCTTTCCTCATCATCCCAAGGAAAGGTTTGTTAGTCCCCTCATCAAGGTCTAACCCCTTCTTATTCCCTGAGGAAGACCTGAGCAGCTGTTCTTTTGTAATACCTCTGCCTTTAATCCCAAGATGTATGTCAATTCTCCTGGAAACAAAAAAAAAAGCCTTTTCCCCCTTCAAACTTCCTCCCCTTGGGGAGAAAAGATCCTTCCACCAGCAATCTCCTCACCTCACATCACACCTTCCCCTAGTTATCCCTCCTACAGCTAGTGGAGGAGGGCATTGAGCTCTGACACACTGGCATCAAGGACATTCTCTGCCGTAGTCTTGCCATGCTGCTCTTTGAGGTGGCGTCGAATGGCAGGTTTATGGGCAAATCGCACATCACAGTAAGAACAATGGTAGGGTCGAGCCCCAGAGTGAAGGTTGAGGTGGTCATGTAGGGTAGAATTCTGTGTGAAGCATTTGCCCCAAATACCCCAAGAGTGTGACTTGACACCTCGGTAGACATTCATGTGACGGTTGAGGTTGCTGCTATGGTTGAACTGCTTCCCACAGTGAGGGCACATTAAGATGAAGTGCTGGGTTCTCATGTGGAACACAAGTTTTTCCACACTCTGAAACACTTCTGGACACTTGGTACACTTGATGTTTTTTAGTGGATTTCCCACTGGGGAGCCCCCTGGTATAGGACTCCTCATGCCCCCATAACTCCCACTAACTCCACTACTCCAGGACATAGTGGCTGCTGCTAGGGCTTCATCTCCCAGGTAATGCCCTCCTCTACTTGACCTCCAGGAAACAGCAACAGACCCTCCCCTTCTGTGTCTTCTATAAGGCTATGGCAGGCCATCACCACCCCCTGGGGGGTTGTGCTATCATCAGGGACATCAATAGTTTCTCCAACTTTATTGATGAGGAGTTCACTACTCCCCCCAAGGCCAAGACCCCTTCCAAGGCTAAGGTTCCCCGCAAGACCAAGGCTCCCTCCAAGACCAAGGCTCCCTTCAATGCCTCCAGGGGGCTTAAGCCTCTGTGCCACTTCCAGGGCTGATTCCACCTTGACAATGCAGATATCTGACACATCTTCTTCTTCATCCTCTTCCTCTTCTTCTGCCTTTAGCTCAAGGTCCTCATCGAGGGGGAAATTCTAGCTTCACTGGTTGGAGAAGAGGTGGTGGAGGAGGTGGTAGCAGGGTTTGGGAGCTGGCTTTGGGGTTTGAGCAGGTGGGAGGAGTGATTTGGTAGAGTTGAACCCAGTCAATTCAATCCAATCCCTCCACTAACTCTATCCTCTTTTAGTCCAGTCTTGGGTTCAAAGAATTGGCTCAGGGCATTTCTACATTTTTCTACCACAAGCTCCATTTGGAGATAGGAAGCAGCAGTCAGGTAGTTGACAATGTCATGGACAGCAAACTCCAGAGCACCAGTATAGCAGGAGTGGAGGAGGTCTGCCATGATTCTGGCACTGTGCATTAGTGAGACCTGTTGCTCTGAACTGGGATTGAGGAGAAACTGGTGACAAAGAAATGGGGAGCAGGCTGCCAAGATTATCTTGTGGCCCTGGAACTTGAGGCTGTCGGCCACAATAGTGACATCGCAGAAGTGCTCTTCTGCCAGGAGCTGGTTCATGTTTCGAAGGGTGGCAGCCTCATGCCTCAGCAGTTGGAATCACAAGACTTCCACTCCAGATGCCGAGGTACTAGGTATGCTGGGAGAGTTCCCTGGATTGGTTCCACGTGCAGCTTTTTTTCCTTTAATTCCCCCTGGCCCCGCCCCCACAGGGGCCAGCAGTACCCACCACACACTGGCAGGCCTGAGTAACACGCCTTTTACTTATTTTTAACTTATGGAATAAAACAAGCATTTCCATATCATAATATAATAAAAAAGTGATTGCACATGAAACTACAAATCTATTATGTACAACTTGACATTTTTAAAAATATATAATAAACTTATCCTGTAAATTTCTTTCTTTTTTTCTTCCCTTCCTTCCCTCCCCCGACAGAGTTGGCTAAAGTATTTTTCTTTCATCTGTTAAGTTTTGTCTGGTTCAAAGGATCATGTAATAACATGTTGGTTCATTCCTATAAACAAGATATTTTCTTTGTCTTCATAAATGTTTCCTTTCATTTTTGGGTAAAGCATTCAGTGCTATCATCTTGAATAGACCAGATTTTAAAGGTTATCTGTTATTTCTTGAGTTTTAAATACAAACAGGGTCAATATTATTGCTATTACTGAGCTGCAATTCATGAATTTTTTTTAGCATTATCAAAACAAATCTTGTTGGGAATGTGACTGTCTCTCTCCATATTCTCAAGTCATATTGAGCTTATTGGTATGTTACAAGATTCTTCTTACTACATTTTTGTTGTTTGGTCATTTCAGTCATGTCTGACTCTTCATGACCCCATTTGAGGTTTTCTTGGCAAAGATACAGGAGTAGTTTGTCATTTCCTTCTCCAGCTCATTTTAGAGATGAGGAAACTGAGGCAAACAGGGTTAAGTGACTTGCCCAAGGTCACATAGCTAGTAAGTGTCTGAGGCCAAATTTGAAGTCAGGAAGATGAGTCTTCCTGACTCCAGGCCTGGCACTATCTACTCTTCCATCTAGCTCTGTGTGTGTGTGTGCATGTGTGTATGTGTTTACTAAAATGTATTTTGTAACATACTAATAAGTTTCACTGACTTTCCTTTTAGGTACTATGAGACAACCTTTTATTTAGACAGCAAAAGAAAATAAAACCAAAAACAAAGGATATTTTTAAATTAAAAAAACTTTTAACCAATTAATAAGGGTATATAAGGCTTATTTCCTGATGTCCACCAAATTGAGCACATAGCCCCCCAGGTATCAATCATGCCTGGGATTCTCTCTTTACTGTTGCATCTGATGGGATCCCCATCTCACTTCAGAACTCATCTCATGAAACTTTTTTTGTTTGTTTGCCCTTCTCTCAAAAAAGTCACTTTGTTTTATGTTTCTGTTTTTGTATTCCAAATTCCTTTTATATAACAAAAGTTTTAATCAATGCTTTTTGAATTGCATTGCCTGTTCTATCACTGGGAGAAAATGTTCTGGAAATTATTCAGTTCAATATACACAGTACTGGAGAGAAAGCATATATGTCTACATGGCAACTTTACCATAATTTCCTCAAGGGTTTGTGATTTTGGAGTAGAGAGGAGAGGGAACCACCATATAATTTTATTCTATCAATAATTTAATGCATTTATAGTAGGATTTATGAAGTACTGTTGAATCTCGTACTAAGGCTTTGTGGGCTAAGAGTGGTCTGTTTTCACAGATTTTAAAATAATTTAAAGATATTTTTGTGTTCTCTACCGAGTTTATATTTAACATCTCTAATCATGAGATAAGTACCCCTTCTTCTTAGATGCTACAGGAGAGTGGATTGCTGTCATTCATTGTCAGCACTTTGTTTTTGTTCGTAGCAGATGAATCTACACTAGTAGAATCTTGGAACCCTCCAATATAATTTTGCAGGAAATTGATTGGAATTTGTCTCGTTGCCTTTCAATAAAAGGCAAATCAAAATCTGAAGAAATGAAGCTAAACTTCCAGCATTAAATTGGATTGAGTAGTTAGCAAAGTTTTAGACAATCAAAGGCATTTGTTTTGCTACTTTTTCTGGCTCTTGGCCCTTGCAGTACTGACCCTCTTTGTGCCTTCTGGGTGTGGGGAGCATTTCAGGAAGTTGGCCCTCACTCCCACCCTCTTCACGAATGCCATCTGCACAGACCCCTTACCAAGAGTACTTCTTGGTCCAAATGGAATAATTTAGTTACTTTACTTTTTCCTTCCCATGCTCTGCCCATCTGAAGTCAGCTCCTTTCTACCAAGCCAACTCTTGGTGGCTCACTCTCTGTAAGTGGAATGAGAAGATCTCTATCTTTCTCCATATCTCAAGGGGAGGAGAGTAAGATTTCATAGCATCTGCTATGTACCAGCTACAGTGCTAAATGCTTTACAAATACAACCTTATTTGATTCTCACAACCCCATGTGAGGTAGGTGCTATTATCCCCCTTTTATATGACTAAGTGACTTGCCCAGGATCATACAGCTAGTAGGTGTTTGGTGCTGTACCACACACCTATAATCTTTAATCTAGAAGATGAGGGTAATAGATTTGAATTTGGAAGAAGCTTTTTTTGTTGTGGTCATTCAGTTGTTTCATTCATGTCTGCTTCTTTATGACCCCATTTGGGATTTTATTGTCAAAGATACTGGAATGGTTTGCCATTTTCTTCTGCAGCTCATTTTATAGATGAGGAAACTGAGGCCAATAGAGTTAAGTGAATTGAGCAGAGTCACACAGGTAGTTAGTGTCTGAGGTCACAGTTGAACTCAGGTCTTCCTGATTCCAGGCCCAGCACTCTATCCACTTCACCTAGCTGCCTGGAAGAAGCCTTAGAGATCCTTTAGTTTACCTGTCTCATCTTACAGATGAGAAACTGAGGCTCAGAGGGTTTAAAATGACTTGTTTAAAGTTACACAGATAATAAGTGGCAGATCTAGGATTTGAATCCAATCTCACTGTAAATTCAGTGTTCTTTCTACTCCAACGAAGGGTGGAATAAAACCCATTCAGTCATTACTCTATTTTATTTTCCAGTTGGGCACAGTTCTTGAAGAGATCATATAAGTTACATATTCATGTATACCCATGTATACCCACAAAACCTGGAAATCCTAAACATTTTCACATATTTATCTAAGTCTAAAAATCTCATCTAGTGCAGTTCGGATAAGTCTGGAAGAAAAGAAATACATTTTGAAATTTTCTTCTGCACATTTTAAAAAGTACATATGTTGTAGTATTATGCAGAAATTAGTCAGTATTGACAAAGTATGATTTTCATGAAATTAAAGTTATATTTAACATCTAACATTTTCAGGAAGACACATCTCATTTCTTTTGCATTTGTAGTAAGGAGAGAGAATGTGATCTGCCAGAAGCTAAGTGATGTGTGTACTTGTATACACATATATACAGGCATGAATGTGTATATGTCTATGTATATTTATTATTTATGTTATTATTCTAGCATTGTAGGTAAAATCTAGAGAGGACATAGTCATGATAAATGAAGACAAGCTTAGTTGGTGAGGTTAAGGTTTGTGCATACTGGAATGTATAGGAATGAGGTATTCTGGTCAGTCAAACTGTCAAGTTAATGAGGTTCTTATAAGCCTCTGTTTTCCAACGTTTTATCCATGGATTCATTCTTACCAGTCTGCATTGGGAGCAGCTGTGCCCTGGCATCACCCTGAAGTTTTAGCTGTAGTTTCCATATTCAAGCTGACAGATCTCCAAAGCTTTGTATGAGGCCGATTGGCCAGAGAAATTATAGAGGCCAGTTTCTCTTTTCCTTTCCCTAGTGACTTTTAGTGAGATGCCTTCTAATCTCACTCTGGATCCTCCTGTCAAACCATTAGGCAGCAACATTAGGGATCTCTCCTAACAAGACCCAGAGAATAATCAAGAACCCCATCAACAGTACAAACAGATTCCTTTTCTCTTTCCTGTTACGTCCCTACATGTTTAAATTGTAAGACTGAATAGAGTAATTTCAACTAAGAAGTTGTCTGAAATCACAATCATTGGCCAGGGAGCAGTGCCCCATTATTGATTCAGTTGGATTATGAAAGACATGAAGGAGGACGTAGTGCTTTGCAGAGTCATAGCTACAGTTGTTAGTTACAGACCTGTGGCAGATTAATTATAGGGGTGAGGAACACAGGCAGAGAGAGGGAGAGACAGAGAAAGCAAAATTGGAAAGAAAGGAAAAAAAAACCACATATCTTCTTTTTCTCTACCCAAAGTTGAGTCTGAGAGAATAGCTGATGCCAGGAAGTTTCTCTGAAAATGATCTCTCTGACAAATGAGCTCAGATGGATCTGTCCAGAAAGCTTTGGAAGACTGGAAGCCACAGACCTCGTTCTTTTCTGCCTTTCCAAGGTCCAGAATTTTAGTCCATAAAAGGCTGCTTTCTCTGGGGTGCTCAGTACTGTTCTGTGGATACTGTACTACAGAATTTTGTATCTGAGCACAAACTAATTCAAACCATAGCAGAATGCACTTGTATTAAAGTGAGAAACCTTCCTGGATTAGTAGAGAGCGAGCCTAGAATCTTTGTGGGAGAGAGCCAAGGATAGTAGAAAAACAGCTGTTTGTCTGAGAAAGCCTACCAAAGCTCAGCTGTACTGATTCAATCCATGTTCAGTTTCCTTCTGCTTTTCTCTGCGTCTGTGTGACAGTTGTGGAGACTGAAGGACACATCTCTTTTTGAACAAGGTTCCAGATGAAATGTAGCTGTAGCCCTATTTTAACATTGCTTTATCAGAAAGAATAGCTAAAATTGGGATCAGTATTTTCTGAAGACTTCTCTTCCCAAGAAATGTATCAGAATATCAAAAAATTCCAACCCATATGCCTACTCTCCCATCTATATCCATTTTTTTCCCTGAGAATAATCTACCATATATGGTGAGGACATTCTCCATATGGTCATTAATAGGGAAGAGGAAGACATTCATAAGCAATATTACACAAATGATCACATTTATCACATAATTGACTGAAAGATGATGATTTCCTCCTCTAAAATGACTTGGTGAGACTTGGATAACTTCTGGGTTCCTACAGTGTAGCTCTTTATCTGTTATCCTTTAATCACTATTGTTCTCTTATTCTACCCTCTCCATCCCACCCATGCTAAGCATCTTTCTCTACCCCTCCAAAAAAAATTAAGCTTAAGGGGAAAGAATATTAGACAAGCACTAAAAAGACCGAATTATCTAGTCTTATCTTTGTTCCTAATCTTGAACAGTTCAATTTCTCAACTTCAGTTTTCATAATTGCAAAGTGGGAATAATACACTGATTTGTGTCAATTAATGGAGTTGTGAGGATTAAATGAGATAATATGTGTGGAAGAAATTTGAATTTGAAAAGCACTATGTAAATATAAATTAGTATTAGTATCATCATCATCATCATTTTACAAGTGACTTTCTGGAAGGCTGAGAAAATTTGATCTCAGAGGTATGGTTGACTAGTTAGTGATTTGTGGTCTGTGTTTCTGGATGGTTTTCCTGGAATGAGTCACTGGGAAAATTTTGTGCATTAGGCCAAGCTGTAACTGAAAAAAAGTTTTGGTCTTAGAGAATACCAGAGTATTTGTTATGGATTACTCTTACAAGATCATCAACGATTGAAAGAAAAAGAAAGGCAGAAACTACATGTGGTCGATTTCTGCTAACTGGACTACAGTTCAATGCATGACTTAAAAAATTTAAATTGTAAAATGACCTCAGATGCTTTTAAATGTAAAGCAAAATCACACATGGAATAATAATTAACTATTCCAAAGGAAGGACATTGATAAATTGCAGAGTACCCAGAAGCAAATGGCCAGGATCTTAGAAGGGTCTTAATAATGTTTTATGAAGGTTAGTTGAAGTAACCAGTGATATTTATCCTGGAAAAGAAAAATCCTTGGGGATTGGGACTGGAACTTTAGCCTTCAGCTTTTTGAGGGATTAGATTTATTCTGATGCCATAGAACTGGTAGAAATGAGTACAAGCTGCATACAAGCAAATTTAGGCCTGATGATTTCTTGTAATTAGAAGTATCCAAAAGTACAATGGGATGCCTGGGGAAAACACTGGGTCATTGTTCACTGGAGGTCTTTAAGTAAATGATTACTTGCTTATGTATTTTGTAAAGGTACAGATTGAATTAATTGTCCTTTATGGTCATTTCCAAATCTCGAGTACTGTTTCTTCTGTGTCAATATGAAATATTTTAAAAGAACTACTCACATAAATAAACCCTGACTCCCCCCTCAAAGAAAAACGTTCAACAAAACCCCCTAAAAACCACTTTTATCCCAAAAGTAATATCAATGTTAGAATTTTTCAATATATAATTGAAAATAATTAGTGTGACTAAGAGCAGTATATGTACTGCTTTCCATTCACAGCAAATTCATGGCATTGCCTTATTTTGCTAGACAAAGACTTTATGTGCACTGTAGGTTTTTATTCTGGCATAGTGGAGACAGTAGGAGGCTGTCTTGGAGGCTTGGAGACAGGTAGACCTGGGTTTTGGAACCTGTTTCAGATGATTACCAGGTGTGTAACCCTGGGCAAATCATGACCTCTCAGCCTCACTTCTTCCATCTGTAAACCAAGAGATAGCAATGTCACAAAAACCAAGATAAGAAAGAGAGTACCTAGAAAGAAGTGGGGGCAGCAGTATCAAATGTTAAGGAAACCTCAGGCAAGATAAAGCCTTCATCATACTTGTACAGAAGATATTCAAACAATCAGAAATTCGGCTTTGAATTGTGAATAATTCAAGCACTTGGCACAGTGTCTTGCACATAGTAGGGACTTAATAAATATTGATTAATTGAATAATTCTATAACTGTCATCTCCATCAGGATGGGCTCTAATTTAAAATGTGGTACAGCTGGAAGAACAGAGGCTTGGGGGTCAGAGAAATTGTATTCAAAGGCTGCAGTTACTACTTGGGTGACCTTGGGCAAATTTTTTTTTAATATTTTTGAGGGGGAAGAGAGGGCAATTGGGGTTAAGTGACTTGCCTAAGGTCATACAGCTAGTAAGTGTGTCAAGTGCCTGTGGCCAGATTTGAACTCACAATCCTCTTGACTCCAGGGCTAGTATTCTATTCACTTAGCCACCCCTTGGGCAAGTTTTTTTTTAACTTTCCTACATTTCAGTTTCCTAATTTGGGGAATAAAGAAGTTGAATTTGTTAGCCTCTGAGGTTCCTTTCTGCCAAATCCATGATAATCCTGGCCAAATGAATACTAAAGGAAACCCTGTGGGGGAGGGACAGAGCCTCTCCTCTATAAGGCCAGTAGTTATGTCTAACCTATAATGTCTGTTGTAGGCATGGTCAAGAGTATCAGTAATGATTCCTAGAGATGTTAACAAGAATGCATTATTGCCAAGATGTTTTCTCTGTCCAAAACCTCAGGCTGGCTTCACATATAGGACTTTCTTTTTCTTTGCTAATATATATTTATTGATGTATTTTCTTTTTATATCACCTACATTTCCCAACATATCCTTCCCTAACCCCCTAGCAGTCTTTCTTAGGGATATACACAAATAGAGAGGAACACAAACAAACGAGGGAAAATACCCAGGAATAGTAGATACCATTCCACTATCATCACCACATTTTTCAAGACAAGTTTTCCTAAAGGAAATAATGTTATCAACCTATAAATCTCATAAGTCCTCTTCTTCAAAATCTGCACAAAATTTTCATCTACCAGCTTTCCCTTTAATTAAAACTGTTTTCCTTCAAGTATAAGCCTTTGAGATAAACAGCTATTTATTATTCCACTCGCTTAGCTCATCATAGTGTCCACTGAACACTTGTTGGTTGAATTACATTGCATATTTAATTTTATTGTTTTCTGCTCAGTTTATTTACTAATATTGCAATTTTATTTTCTGCTATTGTGACTTTTTTCAGCTACATTATGAGTTAAATATCAAATATTCGTGGATTGGCCTGAAACTCAATAACCAATTATTTTGTTGTTTTGATTGGAAAATACATTCCGTGTTTTAAACAATTGCATTAACAACACATTTTTGGAACACAATCAATTTGCCAGTTGAATATAGTTGTTGTTAAGAGAAGAAATAGGAACAGATATCCAGAAATCTGAAAGAATATTTTTTTTTTGGTTGGAGGGAACACCTAAAATTAAAATAATAATAATAATAAAGGGCACATTAACAGATAAGAAGTAGGAAGCCATGGTTTTCTTAGTGGTTTTTTTCTTGCTTAAATGAAGGGTAGGTACTTGGAAACATTTACAGATGACTAACAGATCTCTACTGGGAACTCCATTCTCTCCCATGGTTTCAGTCCTGAATCATCAGTTCCTTATTGGAATTTTACATCTCAGGTTAACATATCCAAAATAAAATAATTTTCTTACCCCTCAAATCTTTCCTTCTTCCTGACTTTACCATTTCTGTTGAAGGTATCACCATCCTCTCAGGCTTCCAGATTTGTAGTAGGGGATGTGGAAAAATTGGGAACACTAATTCACTGTTGGTAGAATTGTGAACTGTTCCACCCATTTTGGAGAACAATTTCGAATTATGCCTAAATAATTATTAAACAGCCTGTACCCTTTGACCCAGCAATACCTCTACTACATATGTTTCCCAAGATGATGTATTAGTAATTAAGGTGGGACATTTTTACTGTTTTAGAATGCTAAATTAGTTAAGTGCCTTTGATATAGTCTTACTAGGTGCAACCTCCAGGCACACACACTTTTGCTAAGTGGGTGTAAAGCCCCAGGTTCACACCCTTTTGCTGATTAGGTATGAATCCTTTGGGCCATGAACAGAGTATAAAAACTCAGAAGTTAGCCTTTTGTTTAGGGCTCTTACTCACTTGAGGAGTGTTGGTGTGGAGACTCTGGGCAGCTATTTGTTAAGAGCCCCCAGCTTTGAAGAAACCCAGATGTTTTGTTTGGAGGCTCTCAGTCACTGGAAGAGTGGCATGGGACTTTGGGCAAGCCATTGTAACTGCCCTCCAGTTTTGCTAACCGAGACCCATTGGTTCTTTGGAAACTATGAATTGTGATTTGTTCTGTCTATATTGTCTCTGTTTGCAATTTATTTGTATTTACTCTGAAGTTCAGTTTGCTGGCTTTTCCTCCTGAACTAAGTGAGTCATATATGTATGTGTGATTAAAGTGAGATTGTTATTCCCTTAAAATTACTTTCCTTAGTAAAGCAGATTGAAAGAACCTGTATTAATGGCCTTCTGTGTTCTGGTTGTTGTTGGTTTTACACAGCCACAGTAGCTGCTAGCTGGATTCTTGCTACAGATGATTAGAGAAAAAAGAAAAGAAACTATATGTTCTAAAATGTTTATAGCAGTTCTTTGTGGTGGCAAAGAACTAGAAATTGTAGGAATGCCTATCAATTGGGGAGTGGCTAAACAAGTTGTAGCATATGGTTGTGATAGAATAATACTCTACTAAAACAAGTGATGAGCTCAATAATCTTAGGAAAAAATATGGATAGAGTTGCATAATGAAGAGGAAAATGAGCTGAACCAAGAGAACATTGTATATGGTAAACAATAATTTTTTAAGAACAACATTGAATGAGTAAGTCATTTTGATAAATACCCATCATTATGAAAAATACCTAAATTAACTACAAAGGCTATATGAAGGAAGACACTATCTGCATCTAGAGAAAGAACTGATAAATAAAAGTATGTATAAAATGATTTTACATATCTAATACACATTTATGTCTTAAGCATCTCTAGGGCAGGGGGAGAGAAGAAGGAAGTGTGGGGGAAGAAAGTTACGTAATAACTTTATTATATTTAAAAGGAATAGCAAGTTGCACATAATAGATTTGCAGCTTCTTGTACAATCTTTTTTTTTCTATTCTGCTATGTTAATGAAATGCTTGTTTTATTTCTTTCTTTCAGAGCAAAATAAAATGAAAAAAAATCAGCATAAGTCAACGTCTCACACTCGCCCAATTAATATAACCAGTCATTTAGCAAATCTTGCTATTTCTACCTCCATAACACATCTCACATTCAATTGCTTCTTAATTATGAAAGTACTACCTTAGTTCAGACCCACGTCACTTCTTTTTTTAAATTATTTTTATTTAATATTTTGTTTTCAGCATTGATTTTCACAGGAGTTTGAATTACAAATTTTCTCCCCATTTCTACCCTCCCCTCCAAGATGGTGTATATTCTGGTTGCCCTGTTCCCCAGTCAGCCCTCCCTTCTGTCACCCCAATATCCTCCCATCCCCTTTTCCCTTCCTTTCTTGTAGGGCAAGATAAATTTCTATGACCCATTACCTGTGTATCTTATTTTCTAGTTGCATGAAAAAACTCTTTTGGTTTTTGAACATCTATTTTTTAAAACTTTGAGTTCCAAATTCTCTCCCCTCTTCCCTTCCCACCCACCCTCCCTAAGAAGTCAAGAAATTCAACTTGGGCCACATGTGTATCATTATGTATAACCCTTCCACAATACTCATGTTGTGAAAGACTAACTATATTTTGCTTCTTCCTAACCTATCCCCCTTCATTGAATTTTCTCCCTTGACCCTGTCCCTTTTCAAAAGTGTTTGTTTTTGATTACTCTCATCCCCATCTGACCTCCCTTCTATCATCCCC